>NQMI01000093.1:5362-16862 GCA_002270565.1 Stenocarpella maydis
ATTATTATATTACATTTAATATTATAATATTATATTTAAAATATTAAATATGTTAATAAAGGTTTCATTATCTATTTTCAATCTTAAATAATTTAAATAATTAAAATATTCTATTAGTATAGTATATACTATATATATTATTATTATAGAGCATTAATATATTAAATATACAAATTAAATAAATGATTAATATCACCATGAATTATTTCATTAAAGTTTTGATACTTATGAGCTTCTTTATATATACTTTAAGTCTTCTAAATTAATAAACTTAATTAAAAATAAACAATTCAGTGTGATTAACGCTAATTAATATTAACTATTAATAGTTATTCAGCCCTAAGTAAGTACTAGGGTTAATATAAGTTAGTAAATATTATAAAGATAATTTAATTATCAATAAAATTTACTCTATAATGAATTATATTATATAAACGTTTAAATTTTAAATATACATAATACGTTAAAATGAACTAGTTATTATATATATAGAAATATAATTCTAAAGTTATATGAGATTTATTGAAATAGAAAATATAATATATAAATCTTAAATTAGTATTATTATAATATATATCTCATACGCAATATTAAATCTTACTAATATAAAGCTCAGGTTTAAATAAAACTAAATTTAAAAACCTGTTTTATTTTTTAATATATTTTACTTATTAGTAAACTATATTATTAAATATCTTTAAATACTTAGTTAAATTAACTTTAAGTCTTTTATATTAATTACTGTATATTATTATAAGTTTTCCTCCTTGGTATAAGGATTATTGAAGTCCTTAATTATTCTTTTAAAATTATATTTTATTTAACTGTAGCTATTTACTAGGTAAACTATATACTACTCTTTAAAGTTTCTTCTACTTAATAGATATTATTTAAAAACTTTTAAAATAGCTCCTTTCTGCTCAAGCTTTATAAATTCTTATTTAGCCTATTAATCATTATTTAGATCTTTAAAAAGAATTCTTAAAGTAGCTTTATAGCTTTTATAAGTATTAAAAGTTTCTTAAGTTTTCTATTTATATTATATAAAGCCTTTAATTTTTGAATAGGTCTTAAGGTAAGATTTAAATTATATAATGGTTTATTTCTTTTGGTAAAATACTATATATATAATCTAAGTTTTATTAATTTAAATATTTAATTTTAAAAGTATTAGTAGGCCTTAACTTAGGTTAAGTAGGCTTAAAGTTATTTTAAAGTTCTATTATAGGATATAAGAGTATCAAGCTTTATATACTGTTTAGCTAAAATGAGTATATTCAAAATACTAATAGCTACTTATAGGATATATATTTCTTATTTAAGTATTTTTATTTTTTTTATTTTATTAAGTTTAACTATTTATAAAAATATAAAATGTATTTATTTTAATAATCATTTCTTAATACTCTTAAAGAATAATAAATATATATTTAATATTAGCTATATTTTATTAAAGGTTATATTAAAAAGTATTATTATTATTACTATTATTACTAAATCTAGATATTATAACAGTAAAGTTTAACTTAAATATATAACTTATTATTTAGGGCTTATATAACATATTTAAATAAGAGTAATTAAGATATAATAATTATACCTAATATTTAGCTAATAAACTTAATAAGTAGGTTTATATTTGAGAAGTATTTAAGGTAGAAATATTTTAAATGATATAATAATAATAATAATTAAAAATAGTTACAGTTATTTTCAAGTAAACTATTAGATTAATTATTAAAGAGCTATCTTAAGTTATATTATTTAGAGTAATAATTGTAGGTTTATATAGTTTATTTCTTTAGCATAAAGTAATAATAGTATTGCTTCTTAGGGCTTACTTGGAGTATTACTTGCTAGGAGTAATAGGAGTGATGGAGTATTTGGATTATTTAGAGTAATACTATTACCTCAACTACCTTAGTTATCCTTTTCATTTATTACATAACCTTACTAGGTCGTACTACTTCCTACTAGCCTATCCAGCTGGCTGGTAGGGTTTTATCTGCGCCTCTAGGGGACCAATAGTCAGTTCCCTGGTTCTATTCCTGTTACATTTATAACATATAAACAAAAATACCACTTGTCTTTAGCTTGTTAAAACGAAGTTATTTAAGAACTTTATAAACTACCAATATATAAATATTAAAGTATATAAATAATATATTTATAACTTAAATAATATTAGAATTTCCTAAATATAAGGAATTTAGGATAAAAGTTATTAAGAAATATAATATTTATAATAAAAATAAGCTGGATAAATATAAGCTATATAAGATATTGTAATTATTACTCATATTTAAGGGTTCATAAAATTTAATTAGTTTAAACTTTATGATTAATCTCCTTTTATTAATTAAATTAATACTTAAGGCTAAATATAATAATATCCTAAATATAATAGATAAATTTATAAAATAAGTTTACTTTATATTTTATAAGGAAGTAAACATAGTAGAAAAGCTTGCCTATATGTTTTCAATGATTATTATTAATTAGTATAAACTACTGAAGGAATTTATCTATAGTTGTGACGGGTACATATAAGTCAACGCTGTATATTGGCTGTAGCTAAGCTAGGTTCAATAAGGAGAGAAAAAGTAGAAGGAAAATCCTTCAAATCCGGAATCTACATTCTTATATGCGGAATCCTAAGTGGGTCCAGAGGGAGCCGGCCCGCGCTAATACCTAGGATTCCACCCTATAACATTATCCTCCCCCTTCAAAACTAATTATATAACCACCAACTGAATTGGATCGGATTCCAATCCGGGCGGGCTACCAACCAGAATCAATTAGGGGCCCGCCTCTATCCCGATTTAATCAGAGGCAGCCTCTAATCTAATTTAATCAAAGGTCCCAAGTATTTAAACCCGTAAATTTTCCAGCTTCCGCTCCTCTTCCCCCGTTTTCTAATAAAAACCAAATTAAACCAGTGAGTACCCCCCTTTCAATCAAAAGCTTGCAGTTTCCAGCCCCAACCCCCAGAAGTCCGTAATAATTTCCTTAGCGCTCAATTTTCAGCCTTAATCACCATGCCTCCTAGAGCAACAGCAATTTACCCGCCCAAGCTGCAGCAATAAGTAAGTCTGCAATTTCCAACTATCTTCACTCAGTTAACTGACTTTTTAGGGCAATAACGAGTACAAGTGTTTCCAATACATTTCCACTAGAGTCAATTACAAGACCGTGCCATGCTTGTATACAAGGATGCCCACATTTTCCCTCCATAAGTAATCCCAAGCTAGTATTATTAGCTTCCGCACTCTTACTAATAGTTTCCTAGCAGATATACCCTAGCTGCTTTTTCTAGCCCTGTTATCTCATATATAAATATAAATAACTGGAACTTTATTAGTAGTTTCCCGTAAATAAATTAGTTCTTAGTAGAAAATAATTGAATTTCTAGTATTAGTTATTAGTTTTTATAGTAGCACCCTTTTTTTTAAGATAGGTTTTTGCACCAATAGACATCTCATAACTCTTTTTAGGAATTTGAGTTCCTCCTCTTTTTATATAATTTCCAGTCCCATCTATATGGAGTCCGGCTAAATAATTATATTACCTAAGAATCCTCCTCTCTCTTTACCCCCTCTACCACAAGAGCTATCCTTTAGCCCCATACGGTCTGCCCCCTGCTTTTTCCTCTAATATGTTCCTTACGCTTTCTCTCAAATTCCAAGTTAAAAGCATTATATACTACCGCTAGCCCATCCTCCTAGCAAGAATCACCATACTACTCCTCAAACTCATCCCAAGCCGAGGTTTCTTCCAGATTTTCCAGGTCAGTTTAGGTAGGATCCTAATACCCCACCCATTTAACTAGAGCTTCTTATCATATACCCCTACCCACCCTCCTTATATATACACATAGCAGTTTTTCCATAAAATATTTCTAATAGCTATTAATAATTACTACTAAAGGCTAGAAATCTATATATTTCTAGCTAGATAATAGGTCTTAAGCTATATAATAAAGGTATTCAATATATACTTTTATATATTAGCTATTAAAGAATCTAAAGATCTCTACTACTAGTAAGAATATTATCCTTTCCACTCTAAATTTTATATATTTCTAATTAAGTTTCTTTTTAAGGTATAGTAAGCAATAGTTTTATAAATCTACCTATACTAAATCTCCTTCCTAAAAGCATAATACTAGCCTATACTTTTAATTAGCTATATTTTCCTAAGTCTAAAAAGTAGAAACTATAGTAGCTTAATAGAGGTCTATTATCCGTTAGAGCCTCTAGATGAAGGATACTACCTGCTACTCCAAGGGCCCTACTATAACACCTTCTAATTCTCACTCTTTAATCTCCAAAACAATTAGGTCGGGGTTATACCCCTTTATTATAAAGAATATAAATATATCTATACTTATATTCTTCTAATTCCTTAGGGCTATCTAAGCTATTAGTAGCCACTCCACCTAGTTATCCTAGTTTTAATTAATAAAAGCTACTAGATATATCTTAATTTCCTAGTTTATATATTCCAGCCCTTTATTAATCTTAGGGTAATATACTATACTTAGGTATTATTCAATCCCTAATAATTAGCATATATACTTCTAGAAGCAGCTTACTTAGTTAGGCCTATAATTAGATATAATAGCCTTTAGCTACCCATAATACCTAGCCTAATACTAGAGGAAGCACTATATATATACTTTTGCATTTATAATCTCTATAGGTTCCAGTATAATATCCTTACTTAAATAGTTATAGATAACCCATATATACTTATACCCTTTAAGCTAGGGTATATATAAGTAGTCTTAGCTATTTAAATTTAGGAAGATAGTTATAAAGTCTATAGTAATTTCCTTATAATATCTATTAGGAACTAGTAGAGGTTTTAAATATGCCTTTCTTATTTCCCTTTAGGCCTTTATCCTACTATAGATATTATAATTATATAGAAATTATTAGATTCTTTACTATATTAAGAGCTAGTAAAAATACTAACTTATTATAGATATTATGCCTTTCCAGCTGGGATGCCCATTAACTAATAAATTATGGGTAATCTAGATGAATCTTATATAGAGATTATTAGCTTTTAAGTCTTAAGGGCTAGCTTTCTTATATTCTTCCTCCTAAGTAATTAGGGCCCCTGGGATCTAAAGTCTTTCCCTATATCATAGGAGTCCATTAGAGTCTATATAATATTTGCCAATCTAGATGCATATTTGCAATCCAGGCTTAAACTTATAATTACCTCTTTATACCACCTAATAGACCTTCTAGTACCCTATATCTGCTTAAATAGCTTCCTCTTATAACCACTATAGTTCCAGATCATTAAAGGCCTTAGTCTTAACCAACTTATCTACAGCCTCCCTAACCCATATAGAGTTAACCCGCTACTGTACTAGTATAGAATTTAGAATTATCTAAATATTCCTTACCTCTATATCCTTAAGAGTTGCTTAATCCTCATTTCTATAAGAAAGGGCATCTAGAATAATAATATCCTTACCTAATTAATAAACTGGATTGAATAGAAATTCCATTAAAAGTTCTATATACTATATTTAGTACTTTAAAAGCTATTACTTTATTATAAACTTCTTAAGATTCTTATAACTAGAGAGAATTATAAACCTATTAATATTCTTTAGTTCTATATACTACTACTGCAAGCAGTCTATAATAGCTAGCATCTCCTTATTAGCAATTAAGTAATTCCACTTAATTATTATAAGCTTCCTTAAATAGAAGGCAATAGGTCTTAATACCCCCATCAACCTCATGCAAGAGGGCCCCTCGAAGGCCCCAGCCGCTACAATCAGCCTCCATAAAGGTCTTCTTAATCAGATCCCACTATATAAGGACTAGAGCTTATATAAAGTCCTCCTTAAGCTATCAGAAGGCTTCATTATACTCCCACATTCATAAAAATAGCACCCCTTTCCCAATTAATGCTATTAAAAGGGCAGCTTTCTAGGAGTAATTTTTAATAAATATCTAATAAAAGTTGGCAAACCCTAAGAAGCTTTATATACCTCTTACTAATATAAGCCTCTCTTATTTAGTAATTACTCTTATCTTCTTAGGATTTACTATCACTCCTATACTAGCCTTAATAATAAACCCAAGGTACTTAACTTACTTCTAAACAAACTTACTCTTATCTAGATCTAGATATAGTCCATACTCCACCATCCTCTTAAGAACCTCCCATACTTTTTCTATATATTCTTCTTAGGTTCTATCTATATAAATAAGAATATTATCTATATATATAAAGTAATACTTATTTCAAAGGTTCTAGAAAATAGAATTAATATACCTCTAAAATATTACTACCGCCCCTAATAAGCTAAAAGGCATAATAACCTATTTAAAAAGCCTATATCTTATATAAAAAGCTATCTTCTATTAGTTACCTTCCCTAACCCTAACCTTATAAAATACCTAAACTATATCCACCTTTATAAACTACTTAGCCTTTATAAGGTTATATAAGATTTCTATAATTAAGGGTAGGGGATACTGATCTGCCCTAGTAATAGCATTTAGGGTGCAGTAGTTGCAATAAAACCATAGTCTGCCCCCGGCTTTCATATAAAGATTACTAAAGCCCTAGCCTTACTACTGCTAGCTTAGATAAAGCCCTTATCTAGTAGGTCTCAGAGTATCTTCTTTAAGACTAGTAATTTTTCATAGAATATATTATAAAGCAGTCTAAATAATATAGGTACCTCTCTTTCTTATTTATCCTTCTTAAGGTAGATCTTATAGTTTATACTAGGTTTATAAGGGTTTAACTTATCTACTTTCTTCTTTATAAAAAGCAATAGTAGGTTATAAAACTCTAAAGGAATCTTCTTATAAAGCTCCTCTTCTATCTTAGGCTTCTTTATATTTAATGCTTTATTAATATCCTTTATTATAATTATAAAAACTACTAGCTTTATTATAGCTTTTCTATAAGTTTGCTTAACTCTCCTTATATGTAAGAGAAGAGTAGATCCTAATACTAACTTTACTTCCTTAAGTTCCTTAATTTTATTTAAGAGCATTTATTAGCTTATATAAGGGACCTAAGTTTCCACCCTTCTATACTAGAGTCTTACTTTATATAGTATAAAATATACTTAATTAGTAATAAGCTATAGCTTGCCTAGTATTATTAGGAAGTAGAGGCTGGGAATTATGTAGGCAACTATATTCTTATAGTAGCCTATAACTTCCAGCCTAAACTTTATAATTCCTATAGCTATAGCCTAAGCTATACCTTCTGCTGCCTCCTCTATCTCCCTTAGCTCTATAGAAAGAGTAGGGATACCCATCCATTAGGCAGTTTCCTTATTAATTATAATAAAGCACTTATACCCTTTATATATTAAAGTAATATCCTAATCTACCTTCTTAATAATTATATAAATATAGGTAGATTCTATTTCTATAACTTCTAGGATTAAGGGTAATTAAGTAACTTCCTAGAACTCTAAGGCCTAACTTTACCCTAGAGCTACTCTTTTTCTGATTCTAATCGCTTAAACTCCCTAACCCAATCTTCAGATAGCTAGGGCTGGGTTATCTAGGTAATGCTAATCCTTATCTTTAAATCCCCTCCAATCTAGGCCAAGTTCTAAGGTAGCATATATAGGCATTAATATATAAAATGCCCTAATATACTATAATATCTATATAGCTCATTCTAAAAACAGCTCTCTCTTTCTTCCTTAGAGACCCATTTAGTATACTACTACCTTCCGTCCTTTATAGGGCGGGTTCTATCCCTCCCTTTTTAAGAAGCCCCCTTAGAAAAGCAGTTCATATATATAGCAATATCGCCCTCTATATCTACTGCCAGGTAGCCCAGCCGTTCTTAATTGCTTGAGGCGGAACCTAACTGGGTTGATACAGGGGCTATACCTAATGCTATATAAGATGCCTATTTACCCCAATAAAGTCTCTAATATAGCGCCTTAAATTCCCCAGTCTACTTAAACCTTTAAGCAATCTATTAAATAGCCACTATATACCCCTTAAACTCCATTAGTAGTATAATAGTAATTAGCTTATTCTTTAAGGCTTTAGATATGCCCTAATATAATTATATTACCTGGGACTTATTATCCCAAGTATACCCCCCTACTCTTATAAGAGCACTCTTAAAGTCTATAATAAACTCCCTAAAAGGCTGGCTATCCTTTTATTTAAGCCTTATAAGGTTAACCTGCTCATTTTCCTTATAAATAACTAGGTAGAAAGTATAATTTATATAGGCAACTAACTTCCTAAGGTTAAAATCCCTATTAATTGCTCTATTTCCCTAAAAAATATATATTCTAAACCTAACTTTAGTACTTAGGCACTAGTGTATTCTATACCAGGCCTTCTGGCTACCACTAATATAACCTATAGGCCTATCCACCTATAGTTTTAAGACTAGAGAGGCTTAAAAATCAGCATATTTATTCAGCTTTCCATTCCAGGCCAGCCAAGCTAGAGCCTTACGCTAGAGTCCCATAGGGCCCTAATTAAATATAATATCAGGGATAGATTAGAGCCCGCTAGAGTCATAGGGCCTGGGGTTGCCTTCCATTCAAACAGGGCCGATCTCCAAGGTAGTAGGGGTATTAGCCGCCAGAGTAGCATCAGGTTAAGGTGTAATAATCAGAGGGTTTCCGAGTATATTAAACCTAAAAGATCAAGGGTTTATATTCGGAATATGTTATTAGGCGGTAGTTGAGCAATATTATTAACTAATAATAATTACTAGCTGTAAGGCTATCCAATACTGAGATTGAATACTTAGATTGATAACTGAAGAGTCTGTTCTATAAAAGCTATCTATTATGGTGATAACTATATCCTTATATGTTCTGACTCTTTAGTGGGTTTATTAAGGCTTATTATTACTTGCTCGATCCCGGATAAGCTCTTACAGCCATTGCTCATCATAGCTTACGGTTGCTTGCATAAGTACTATTGAGCTTGTGGGTCCACAACCCTAACTCTGGGCCTTTAGTAGACAGTGCTGACTTAGCAGTTAGGGTTTTACGGGGTTGTGTTATAGCATTTGCCCTAGGTGCCTGGGTCCTCAAAATGGGTCCCCAGGGTACTATTATATTAGCTTATAATACTTCTGCTATACAGCCTAAGACCTATTACCTAGCTAAAAATATATAGATATCTAGCCCCTAGCGATAACTATTAATAGCTACTAGAAATACTTTATGGAAAAACTATTATGCACATATATAAGGAGGGTGGGTAGGGGCATATAATGGGAAGCTCTAGTTAAATGGGTGGGGTATTAGGATCCTACCTAAACTAATCTAAAAAACCTAGAAGAAACCTCAGCTTGGGATGAGTTCAAGGAACAGTATAGCGACTCTCGCTAGGAGGATGGGCTAGCAGCAGTATATAATGCTTTTAACTTAAAACCCAAGAGAAGGCGTAAGGAACCCGTTAGAGGAAAAAGCAGGGGGCAAACTGCATGGGGCTAAAGGATAGCTCCTATAGTAGAGGGGGTGAAGGGAGAGAAGGATTCTTAGGCAATATAATCATTCAGCCGGACTCCGTATAGATGGGACTGGAGATCAGACAAAAAGAGGAGGGACCTAGATTTCTAAAGAGAGTTATAAGATATTTATAAATATAGAACCTATCTTAAAAAAAAAGGAGGACACTATGGAAACCAATAACTAACGCTAGAAATCTGATTGTTTCTTATTGAAAACTGATATATTTAGGGGAAACCGCTAATAAAGTTCTAGTTATTTGCGTTTGCGTGCGGGATAATGGGGCCAGAAAAAGCAGCCAGGGTATATCCGCTAGGAAACCATTAGTAAGAGTGCAGAAGCTAATAATACTAGCTTAGGATCACTTATAGAGGGAAAATGTAAGCATCCTTACATACAAGTATAGTGCGGTAAGCAGTACAGACCTTCTTGAAACTCGCATCCTACTATAGTTAGTGGAAACTCAAGATAATAGCATGAAAACCGCATGAATTGGGCCGGGAAATACCTTATAGATCTAGTTGGCAGAAAGCCCCTCTTATATATGAAGGTGATTCTAGTACTTCGCGATAAGGGGAGGCATAGTATTATAAGGTTGCTATATTATTAGTGAAATCCGACTAGATTAGTATGGAAGTTGCATACCTTAGCCTAGAACTAGGGATGATAGGAATTATGGATCTTACCGCTTATACTAGCATAGGTCTTATAATTAGCTCTAGTGGAAATGCATTAGAAACACTTATACTTATTATTACCCTAAAAGGTTAGAAAACTGAGTAGAGATAGTTGGAAATTATAGACTTACCTATTACTATAGCTTAAGCGGGTAGATTCCTATTAAGTTGGGAGGCATAATAAATGGGGCATAAGATTAGTACTAAAGAAATTATTATAGACTTCTAGGAGTTAGGGCTGGAAACTATAAGCTTTTAATTAAAAGGGAGGTACTTACCAGTTTGATTTAATCATTATCAGAAAATAGGGGAAGAGGAGCGGAAGCTGGAAAATTTAAGGGTTTAAATACTTGGGACCTCCAATTAAATCGGGATAGAGGCGAGCCCCTGATTGATTCTGGTTGGCAGCTCGCCCGGATTAGAATCCGATTCAATACAGTCGGCGGTTACGTAACCAGTTTTGAAGGGGGAGGATAATGTTATAGGGTGGGACCCTAGGTATTAATGCGGGCTGGCTCCCTCCGGATCCACTTGGAATTCCGCACACAAGAACGCGGATTCCGGACTTGCAGGATTTCCTTCTACTTTTTCTCTCCTTCTCAAACCTAGCTTAGCTACGGCCAATGTACAGCGTTGACTTACATGCACCCGTCACAATTACTTTACGAATATTTTCATTTTAATTGATAGGCTCAGGGGTAAGTAAATAAGTAAAGAGATATTTAATGAAGAAGTTTTAAGATAAAACTAAGCTAAAACAATTCTTATATTTTTTAGAAACAATATATAAATAATTAAAAAGATAATATATAAAGAATATAAACAGAACTTCTTAATTAAAAGGTAATAAAGATAGTTAGTATGTTATATGATTAAAACTAAGCTTATAAAAAACATCCTTTTATAAATAAAATAAGTTTATAAAGGTAGAAATCTTAATAAGATACTTCTTTTTATAATTAGCTCCTAATGATTAAAAGTTTAAAAAGAAGAAAAATAATATATAAACTATCATAAGCCTTAAACCTAAAGTTCTTAACCTTAAGAGTAATAAGATTATGAAAAGATAAAGGGGAAGAGATATTTTATAATTTGATAAATAAAAGTAATTTAAAAACAAGCTAAAGGAATAAAACCTAAAATTTAGTAATAAGGTAGTAAATAAGTTATTTAATTAGGTAAAATATTTAGGTTTTCTCTTTCTTTTTAAGAAATTCCTTTCTTTAAGTAGGTATAGCTAGCTTATTAATTTTTTTTAATTAAACTCCCCTTTTAGTCTTTAAATATTTAAGAGTTTTTTCTTAAGCTTTTTTTTTTTAAATTATTCTTTTTA
>NQMI01000093.1:22137-93843 GCA_002270565.1 Stenocarpella maydis
AAGGAGTTACCCTAGACTTCTTGTAAGGAGTTACCCTAGACTTTCTAGCAAGGAGTTACCCTAGACTTGCGAGTCAGGCGATTTTCGCTAAGTACGCCCAGTGCGTGCGCGACGCAAGATGAGTTTGGTGGCCGTGAGTCGATTATTTTGGCCTGCATTTGCACCTTAATTCAGACCTCTGCATTACCCTTATTTCTTACCCAAAAAGTATATAACTTGATGCATTAGATAGCTTGATTTCTGAAGTTTGTATGTACTTAATTTGGGCATTGCCAGGGCTATGGTTGGCTGGTGGCTTGGAACTAAAGATGGTGTGTTGGAAGGGCGAATTCTCCAGCATTTGCAAATTTGCACCAGAGCCTACCGCAGCGTGCCCAGGGGTGAGACGAGGTCGGAGGGTATACAAGGAGGGCTTACAGAAGCCCAACTTAATACAAAGTTGTCCAGACCATTGTCAATTGTCCGAATTCGCCTCAGGGCACTATACTGCGACCCTGCCGATATACACACACGCTGAACTGAATGCTATTCTATAGCACATATTCATCAGACCTACTTTATAAATTATTACCATATATACCTTTTAAATAAGGAAGCCTTAACATAATTCCCTAAAGTACTTAAGATTAAAATACTAATAATAGCAGTGTCACGACCCTGACTGAAATAGGAACCGGCGGTTGGTCATAAGTGGGCCGGGAGCCCACTTAGCTAACTTAGTATACTAAAAGGAAGCAGCATAAATAGGCACAACCCAGCATATAACCTAGTATTAGGTAAGCTGGAGCGATTAGAGCGACAATCGCTCCTAGCGCTCCCATATTAAGGCGCAATAAGAGCAACACTTATTCCAGATACTCCCTTATACTGGATTGCTAGATGCAACTAGCGCTCCTAGCGCTCCAGGCTAAGAAAGTAATTTACATAAATTTATACTTATTACTACTAGATAATATAACTTGAAATAAATCTTTAGTAGTTAATCTTATTATTCTTTTAAGAATAGCTTTAATAGCTTTTAATTATTAGTCTTATATTACTTAGAATAATTCTACTTCAAATGCCCTTTAAATATAAACATATTTACTAGATTTATTACCTAAGAACTAGCTGTAATTGTTATATATTATTTACTCTTATTTAAATATTTCATATAAACCTTAAGTAATAACTTATATGGTTACCTTAAGAATTTTACTTTTATAATATTTAGATTTAATAACAATAATAATAATACTCTTTAGTATAATTTTAGTAGGAAATAGCCAATACTAAAAGCATATTTATTGTTTCTTATAAATATGAAGAGATAATTATTAAAATAAACTAACTTTATACTTTTAAATATTATAAACATGCACCCATCAGCTGCTAACTGCTGCAGAAGAGAACCCCAGGCGGCCATATCAGAAACCCAGGAACATTTCCCTACCTAAGTCAACAGTAACGCATCAAACAACCAGGGTTAGAGTCAGGGAACTACTAACTAAGGAGAACTAATAAAACTAATAAACAGTCCAGCTAACTATAAGGCTAAACCACAGAAATTAACAAGCGGTCCATATAATCGACTACTAGGGACAGATAAAGAGTCAGTACACATAAAAACATAATCATTACTACCATAAATAGCTTCTATAGAATAGACTCTTTAGTTATTAATCTAAGTATTTAGTCCTACTAACTAGATAGCTTTATAGCTTCTAATTATACTCTCTCTACAAATAATATCTTTATATACTACAAACTTAGTTAAGTATTACCTTTGTACCAGTTTACTAATATAAACCCTATAGGTTACCTACTAAACCCTATACAGGTTTAATATAATTATTATATTTTAATCACTCTTATTTAAAATGGCTATATATGCAACTAATTAAGCAATATAAAGATATAGTATTAACTACCTCCTCTAATAATAGATAAGCCCAGGGCTTAAGTACCCAAAAGATAGCCCTACAAATTAAAGCTCTCTAACAGGAAATCAATTATCTCTATATAATTCTATGAAGAGATGTACTATAAAATAGCATACAATTCAGCGTGTGTGTTTTTTTCCGACAGGGTCGCAGTATGGTGCTCTGAGGCGAATTGGGATCATTGATAATGGTCTGGATAACTTTATATTGAATTAAGTTGGACTTCTGTAAGCCCTCCTTATATACCCTCCGACATCGTCTAACCCGCGGGCATGCTGCGGTGGGCTCTGGTGTAAGTTTGCAAAAGCCGGAAAATTCGCCCTTCCAATACACTATCTTTGGTTTCAAGCAACCAGCCAACTATAGCCCTAGCAATGCCCAAATTAAGTATATATAAACTTTAGAAACCAAGCTATTCAATAAACTAAGTTATATACTTTTTGGGTAAGGAATAGGGGTAATGCAGAGGTCTAAATTAAGGTGCAAATGCAGGCTAAAATAATCGACTTACGGCCACCAAACTCATCTTGCGTCACGTACGCACTGGGCGTACTTAGCGAAAATCGCCTGACTTGCAAGTCTAGGGTAACTCCTTGCTAAAAAGTCTAGGGTAACTCCTTGCTGAGCGGTTCCATTTAACAGATATTAGTGAAAATGAAGCCTGAGTGCTATTAATACAAGAGGAGCAGCTCTGCGCCATGACGAGCCTCAAGAGCATTATAGCAGCCATGAGCTCACCCGAAAGCAGCTGCAAGCCAGTCAGCAAATGCACCGCCCCTCGCGGCACGGTTGGCCCGCTCATACAGGCTATTTCCTCCGTACTCGCTCGAGAAGGACGCCGTCACCGTTCCTCGCAATGAGAATGACGACTCTGGCTATAAGTCGGTGGGAAACAGCAAGGAGAGCAAGAATGAACGAAATGCTAGATCTAACGTCAACAAGATTTCTGTGCCTAAGGTCAGGTCACCATTCGCAGACTATGCCCGAGCTTTGCATCGCAGCGTCGGAAAGCCCAAGATGCGCCCCAATCCAGCCGCCCCAATCTCACCTCCACCACCACATGTGCACTCTCCGAGAAATTATACCAGGGCCAGCAAACCAACGAAGAGCGACTGCCACTCAGGCATAGATTCTCAATTGAAAAGATAGAGGACGAGTGATGGATGGTAATCAGGCAGCCGCTGCATTACGGGTTCTTGTCCGTCGGGAGAAGCCAACACCATCCAGTCTGCGCTCGACCCGAGCCTTTGCACTCCCTCCGGCGGTCACCAGGCAGTGGAGAGGGGCTTGCCATGTAATGATATAGTGGAAATGAACGCCACCACAGCGGGCGGCCGTCATTCTCCACTTTCGAAGCAAAGCCGACAAACGTCAGTTGTATTAGACTATGGTTGCCCATGTCCAAGACGGCTGGTTGCGTTCGAGGAAGTTGGTGCAACTGCAATATCCTCACGCACATTGAGTGGTCCGGTATTTATTTAACAAGCTGTGGTGTGCACTACCGGTAGCCTCTTACTCGTAGGACTGAACAACTCTAAGGCAAGCTGGCCTTGCTCTCTAAGGCTGTGCCATTCCATACATGTTCCGGTCCAAACTAGAACAATAAGTACCCAGTTATAAAATACAGGCTTGCCTATTATATAAGGCCCATCCTAATATAACTATATAAAATAAATAAGCTAATAATTAGTTTTTAATATTATTATTCTTGTTAGGGCCTGGGGGCTGCTGGGCCCTAAGGGCTGTGGGTCCTTATCGATACGGGGCCCTGCAGCCCCTACTGCTTATAAATAGCCCTCTGCTGGCCAACGCCTCAGGCGAAAACCCCTTTTTTAGAATAGGCAACTGTTATTGAAAATCAATGTATTCTACAGTTAACTTTATGCCTATGTGTTATTTTAATATAGTGCCTGTCTTAGTTCTTTGTTATTAAGCTATATCTCTTAATTCTTATATTTTCTTATATTTCTTCTTTTTTATATTAAAAATATAAAACATGGTTTACCAGTGAGTGGACCGTATTGATGAGTGGATCAGTAGGTACTTTTTTGCTAGGAGTACTAATAAAAGGGTACATTAAAGAATATTAGAGGCTGCACGCTTATTCCTTAACAAAATTGAATACATATATATATATATATTATTTAAAGATTTATATATTAAATATCTTTTAATATATATTGTTCTCTATTAGGATATAAATATAAGATTAAACTTGTAATTAACGTTATTAATTATGAAGTAAGGTGCACGGACTAAAAAATAAGTTTTTAAACTTTTTTTTTCTTTTTATATAGCTACATATTAAATCTATATTTTTAACATAAATTCTTCATATAACAAATTGATAAATATAATAATATTATAATGGAATAATATTAAGATTTAAATTAGCGTTAAAATCATATATATCTTTATATATATTAAACATTATTAATATATATATCTAAATTAAAGAAGACAGAAGTTGAAAATTTGATCCACTCACTGATACGCTCCACTTACTGGTAAACCACGTTAACTAGTTCTATAATAAAATTATTAAATTTAAAATATTAAATTTTGATCTTTAAAGCTATTATAGCCCGTTAAGTAAGGCTTAAATTCTAGGATTCCTTAGTTCTAGGAGTTATACTAGTACTACACCTTATAGTATTAATATAAAAAATATCCTTAGCTATTCTTAAGTAATTAGGAATATTTTATCTTTGCCTATTTTTGCGTTAATCGGTCGGCTCATTACTTCTCCTAATATTATAGTATATGAAATCTCGTGTGATTGACGCCCTTCGTTCGCTCTATCTCCTGCCGAAGCCTGGCGTGGTCCCACTTTCAGTGCTTCGAGCCGCGCCTTATTAGAAAGACAATACGACGTTGAAGCGGGTGCTGCAGCATGCGGGAGGCACGCGTGTATTTACCCGGCTCGGCTTGGAAATAATCTTTTTCAGCCTTTTATGGACTGACCCAGTCGATGATGACGTGTTTGGAAGAAACCCCTCTCGAAGTTGTGTGTTAAATTAAGCACGGGTTAGATCGTAGTCTTTCATATTGACTCCTTCATGTTTGTACCAAGGTAGTCAATTTCTGGTTGACTTAGCCGCCCGCCCGCACCGTGCATTTGAGGACGAGTTGGTATCATGCTTCTTATTACTCTCTTCATGGCTCTGCTTGGGCCCAGGTTGGGGGCTCAGGCACTGGATTTCTCATACAACAACCCCATACTTCCTGGTTGGCATTCGGATCCTTCTTGCACCGGCGTCATTGCAGAGCTTAACAACACGGTTTTCTGCGTCGCGTCGACCTTCTTAGCAACTCCCGGCCTTCCAGTCTATGCCAGCCAGGATCTCGTGAACTGGAAGCTCGTCAGCAGCGCATTAAACCGGGAGTCACAGTTGCCCGAAATAGGTGATTCCAGCCCTGGCCAACAGAACGGCATCTTTGCGCCCACGTTCCGCTACCACAATGGCACCTTCTATATTGTGGTCGTTACCGTGCTTGGTGTGAACCCTGACCAGACAATCGTGGGGACAATATATACCACGACCGACCCGTACTCAGGTGACGCATGGTCTGACGCTGTCCGGTTCAGCCCGGTGAGCATCGACCCTGATCTCTTCTGGGATGACGACGTGGACGGTCAGGTCTATATCACCTATGCAGGAATTCAGCAGGCGAAAATCAATCTTTCCACAGGAGAGACCAGTTCTCCGTATTATATTTGGAATGGCACCGGGGGGGCCAGCCCCGAGGGTCCCCATATATATAGGCCCTGGAAGGATGGATACTACTACCTGCTGATCGCTGAAGGCGGCACCGAACTGAACCACGCTGTTACAATTGCGCGCGCAACCGCTATCGATGGGCCTTACGAACCATTCGAGGGAAATCCCATTCTCACCAACAGAAACACAAGCGAATACTTTCAGACTGTCGGCCACGCGGATCTGTGGCAAGACGCCGATAAGAATTGGTGGGGGGTCGCGCTGGCGACGAGGTCTGGTCCGGAATGGGTCAATTTTCCTATGGGCAGAGAGTCAGTCCTGTTTAATGCCACTTGGGATGAGGGAGACTGGCCTGTTTGCCAAAACCCTATTCGAGGGCAAATGACGGGGTGGGACACGCCGTCTCCATCGGATAATATACCCAGCAACGGCCCATTAGTAACCGATCCGGACAAGGTGGACTTTGAAGATTATGCTTCGATGCCACCGCACTTCGTTTACTGGCGATGGCCAAAGGTTGAGAATTACGAAGTATCGCCAGCAGAGAACTCGAACACCCTCAAGTTGGTGCCCAGCGTTGCAAACTTAACCGGTGGCCCCGGCTTTGTACCCGGAGAAGGAATTACATTTGTTAGTCGACGACAGACGTATACTTACTTCAATTACTCGATTGATGTTGAGCTCAAAGCCGATGCGGCCGAGGAGGAAGTGGGAGTAACGGCATTTCTGACCCAGTATCAACACATAGATCTGGGGCTCGTTGCACTGCAGACCCCGAACGCAGGCCTGGATTATTACCTTCGGTTCCGCGTCACTGGCACAGGCAACTATGATGGCCCAAACATTGAGACAGTCGTCAAGCCAGTCCCAACAGCTTGGTCTCAACCCCTACGACTCGGCATCCATGCTGTGAATGATACTCATTACGCCTTCTCTGCGTCTGCGGCTATCGATAACAACAGCACGGACATCATTGGGTATGCTCCAAGCACCCTGCTCAGTGGAGGTACTGGCCACTTCACTGGTATGTTATCGTCCTAACGGGAGAATATGTGGTATATTGATAAACATGACACTCACTTTACAATAGGTACTTTGATCGGCGCCTACGCAACAACAAATGGTGGCGCTGGGACCTCACCAGCATACGTGAGTAGATGGAGATATCAAGGCTTGGGACAGAAAGTTGAGCTGGACAGCTAGATGAGGTGCTCTTTGCCTATCGAACATCTTCCCGACATCATAATATGCGATATGTGCATATCCAAGTTTCAGTTGTATTTGATGCCTTTAGAGCAGTTGTGCAATGCACATACACACACACACACACACATGCACACCAAGTAGCCCTTTTATACCAATACCTACTATGACCACCAGGGCGCTCAAAAACCATGGGCAGTAAGGCGCCAAAAGTGTCCACGCCCGGGTAATAGCGGCCATTCGTACTGATTAGCGCACCGGCAATTATTGACCTTGATAAATCCAAGCGATACTATAGTGCACTCTTTCTGTTCATCGGCGAAGGCAAGCACAAAGCACGTTCGGATGGACATGAACCAATTTATGTTTGCTTGCGAGACCAATTCGTTGCAAGCCCATTCAACTCTCATATATCTCACACATCTGACAACAATAACTTTGCTGCCACCTCAGACCAAGACATCGACCATGTTTGAGGCCGTTGACGGCCATTAGCCCCGGGTTTGTCTACCATATCTGGGCTTCGCTTCGAGCTTGCATTGGATACAGCAAGACCTAGTTACTCCCGTCAATACTAGACCACACCGATACTGGAAGTCATTCACAGCAATGATCCAGCCGACAAAAATCCCATCCCATCAGGCATGCTTGGGAACCATTCGTCACCAAGAATCGATATGGCTGAGTATAATGCGTCATAACCAAAGTCGTCGTTGCTGGAGATGATGCCGTTGATGTTCAGAAGCTCCGCTTCAGGTGTATTGTATACAGCATCGCCGCTGCTGAGACTTCTGCCGGCATGTTCCGGTTTGTTGGCCGAGCTGCGAGCTTGGGTAGCCCGTAGTGCGTCCTGCGTCGTCGTATTTGTAGGTATCAATTCCGGAGAGGCATAAAGGCCCAAGAGGGCAGGCGGTGGGGTTGCCTGTTGAGCAAGGATGGCGTCGACCTTCTGAAGCAAGAGATCCAACAGTCCGTCATCACGCGTGCGGGATCCCACCCCCTTTAAAAAGTCCGCGGCGGCTTGCATCAGCTTAGTAAAGAAGGCCAATCAGCTTATTTCAATGCCCGGGACCGGCTCAGTGAATGAGTGCCTCATACGTGAAAATCCATGACCGAGACGCGCGATTCAGGATGTGTAATAATATGGATGGCCAAGGCCGCAAAGGCGTTGAGCACGCTCAGCCAACTCGAGAACAGCAGAGTCGATTGGGAGTCAAGGATCTCGACGAGGATTTTGAGGATCTTCCGGGCGGCATTGGCGGTGATGGACTGCCCGTTTCGCAGAACATAGTCCCAAGGTTTACCTTTCGCTATGACACTGGCGCCGGTGGATAAGGCCTCCTTGCTGATGAGAAGACTGTTCCGTTCGAGGACGAGAAGACTGTTATATGGCGTTTGCATCATGGATATTGTCAAATATGGGGAGAAATTGCAGAAGTCCTTACGCATTGTTATATTGCATTGCAATGTACGATGCAATTGGACAGGTGGCGGAGCCCATCATCATGTCCGACGTTGGCCTTGGGGTGGAGAGTCAGCCTCGCAATGCCCTTGTAAAGAGAGAAGACTGGAATCCAGAGCACATTCAACTTAGGTATCGTGCAGATACTGACCTAAGTTCTTCGGGTACCGCTTCGACCCACCGCATCAAAAGAATCACTGACTCTGCAACTGTTTGGACTTTCTCTGCGATCAAGGCCTGGAGCCTATGCCCGGAAAAATCCTCTTCTTTCCTGCTCACGATTACGGACTTTCGCCCAATCTCACCCAGTGTCTTGGCCAGATCCAGTATGACGCGGAATGCCTCTGTTTCAAAAGGCGTCTCACAGTTGTTGTTTGTGGCGAGGTCATGCGGAGGAAGAGGATGGCAGTCCTCGTCCCGTATCAACGACGGACGGGTCAGCTCAAAAGACAGGAGCTTCTCGTAAGCATAGATTCCCAGCCACAGTGACCTCAGATCATCGTCTCCTAATACTGCGTCTGGCCTGCCATGGGCCACCCGGTGGCGGCTTGAGCATGGTTGGTGCAGACCCATGGTCACGGCCATGGACACGCCGATATTGAGGGTATTGCACGCCCCAGCACAGTCGTCGTAGATGTTGAGGCAGATAGCGAACAGAACAATGGCACGCACATTCTCGACGGAGTTGAACACGGCCAGATGACCAAGGAGGGACTTGCAGTAGTTGAGGCACTTCCAAGGGTCAAACACACCATCAAACCGCGGCTCGGCCGCATGGCCAATGGCCCAGATGGTATACACCTGAGCAAGTGCGGAAATTGGCATCGACTCGGCGAAGGCACGTGGGCCCAAGTCCAAGGCGGTGCTGATATCCTCTTGGAACTGGGCACGGCTGACAAGAGGAAAGAGGAGGTTGATGCCATTGAAGAAGCTGGCGGCGAGGCGACGAGAGGTGTCGGGCGGGGGGAACTGGCACGGCTCAGAGGGTAAGCCGCGCGCGGGAAGCTGGCGAGTTGGGTGATGCCCCGGGCTCGGGCCTGAGGGAAGACCGCGTCTATGATGGAGGCCTAGACGGCGAGAGGCGAGGTCCAGCCAGTCGGCTATAATCTCTACCGAGTTGGCCCCACGGCAGGGGAGGAAAACAGGCAGCTTGCCCTGGAACCTGGCGTGTCCTGAGCCGGCCGGCCGGGCGTCTTCTCCTGGCCAGGTGCTCCTCATAGAAGCAGTCGTGCTCGACAGCGCGGTGTGTCCCGGCGTGTCGCCCGCGGGCGAGCCGGTCTCTGCCCCGGCAGGGCCGTCGCCTGGGGCGCCGGCTGAGGCGAGATCCTGCCTTGACGCCGGCGACGAGTAGGGTCTTGAGGAGGCGGGCGTGGGCAGAGACGCGGAGGTGGAGGCCCGGGAGGCGCGGCGCTGTGTCTCGCGGCGCGACACCTCGACTCCGGGGCGTCTTCGGTCGGTGGTTATGCACTCAACACCGGCGGCGGTGCAGGCAGTACATGACGGCTTCTGCTCGTCGCAGCGCGTCTTGCGGTGGCGGCAGTAGTTGCACGCAAAGTTGATGCGTCTCCGCCTCACTGGGCGGCCGGCCCCCTGTGGTGTTGCGTCGCGGACTGCGGCGGCCGAGCCGGACACTGCGGCACCGGGTGCGGCCGCGGGAGCTGCGTGCGATGGAGGCATATGTGTTGCTGGGTCCCTGGATTGCCTGCGCTGGTGCTGGAGCGATGAGCCGAGCCGAAGTGGTGCTCGAGATCCCATGCGGGCTGTACTGCCAGATAACCAGATAGCCACGAGGCACTGGCGCACACAACCACCTTCCGACCCCAGTCCAGGTGCAGGGCTGCCGACGGCTCGGCCCCTCCTTTATCACCTGGGTATCAACGCAGTCGTGCTTGCATATCCGTACATGCCTAGGTGGCATCAGGGGTTTCCGGGATGGTGGGGTGCCCTTGTCATGCGTTGCGCTGCCCGTGGACGCCACCCGCTGGCCCACGTACGGAGGAACAATACTGGAATATTGCAGCCAGATAAAGCGGATTGGCTGGGGGAAACGCGGGGGAAACGCGGGGTGCAACGCGGGGTGCAACGTGGGGTGCAACGTGGGGATTTAATAGGTGGGTTGGCTTCGATTCCGGAACATGTACCGCCGTACCGAGTACTCCGTAGCTACACCGCACACCAGGCCAACAATCACACATCGCAAGTCTCAGCCGACCCGACAGCAGCAGTACCCAGCACAGGTTGCGGGCGCCAACCCCCCTGCCTGGCAGCCATTGCCTCCGCGCGAACATGTGTATTTATGGGAGCGCCGATGCTGGAGTCTGGACATTCTCGGCGTGGTCTGGCGCAAACTCTATTCGACACTCCTTGGGCGCCCGGAGGACTTCCTCGAAATCAAAACATCTCGTGCGCCCGTGATGGCTGATTCTGCCGACTTGAAAGATGCCAGGCCCGCTGTTGATGCCGTCCATGTCGAGACTGCCGGTGGCCAGTGTCGACAGAGGGCAGAACCACAGGCACACGGCACCGTGCAGCTTCTTCAGGGTGGTTCGGTTGTCCTGATCCCAACACCAAGCCCTGACCCAAAAGGTAACAACTAGTCATTCAGTCGCGCCTGTCTGGTGTAGTCTCAAAGGCTGTCACCCAGGCCCCTCGGGCTGTTTCAAAACTGACGCTGTGGGATGGCTAGATCCCCTGAACCTCCCAACATGGCACAAGTTCCTGATCGTTTGCATTGTGGGCTCGTACTCGGCGACTGCAGTTCTGTGCACCTCCGGCATGGGATCCGTCTTCCCATCTGTCCTGAAAGAGTACCCGCCTTCAGAAGCGACCCGAGCGACCGACCTTCTCACTTACCCGACGCTGTTTATGGGGGTCGGCAACCTCTTGGCAATGCCTCTGTCTGTCACGGTCGGCCGGAGGCCCGTCTTCCTGGCCTCGATTGTTCTGTTGATTGTTTCCGGTATATGGTGTGCCTTCTCAGGCTCGCTGAGCAGTCACATTGCAGGCCGTAACTTCTACAGCATCGCAGCCGGCCAGAGTGAGGCCCTGGCTCCGTACATCATCGAGGAGATCCACTTCCTTCACCAACGCAGTGCAAAGCTCTCTTGGTTCATTGGTATCCAGACTACCCTCACCGCTGGCATGTTTGTGGCCACTACCTACATCGTCCCTGCCTGGGGTACAAAGTGGTGGTACCTCATCATCACGTTTATCAACGTCGTCATCCTTGTCTTGGCCTTTGCCTTCGTGGTCGAGACCAAATACGACCGCCCAGAAGACGCTGATAGTAAGCTGAACTGGAAGTCCCCCAGTCCGCCTTGAACAAGCTTCCCTAACTCGTATCTCAGGGGGCCAGGTTCACCTGAAGCTAGACGAGACGGGCCAGGTCAGCAAGAGCGGCGGCTCCGAGATCATCTTCAGCGTCACCACCCGACAAAACCATCGATTGCAGCCCGAAGTCTTTGGTGAGCGAACATGGCGGCACAACCTGGAAATCTTCCATTTCAAACCCGAATGGAAGCGAACGTTGGTGTTCTACAAAGAAACCTTCCAATCACTTTGCCTGCCAAACATTGTCTGGATCCTCCTCCTCAACGGCACAATGCTGGGCATATATGTATACCAGGCATCCACGTTCGCGACAATCCTCATGTCACCACCTTATACTTTCAAACCTGGGTGGCTCGGCTATGTCCAGCTTGTGCAGGTGCTGGACTCTGTCATCTTGGTCCCGCTTCTGGGCTATGGGTCTGATATTGTTGCTCGTGCTATGAGCACACGGAGGAATGGCCTCTTTCAGGTAGGTGCAACCAACCACCCCCCAGGTGTTATTGCATGAGAGAGGGCGGAGGAAGAATTACAGAGCACACAAGGCTGATTCGAAGCCTCATCACAGCCCGAGTACCGTCTAGTAACCCTGAGCCTACCAATAGCGCTTGCCATCTTGGGCTGTGTCCTCTATGGCCAGGCTGGAGCGCATCCAGATCGCTGGCATTGGATGACTATCGCAGCCCCCTACAATGCCTGCTACCTCGCCTTCTTGGGCGCGAACTTAATCGGCATTACCTACGTGGTCGACAGTTTTCCCAGCAAGGCTGGACCCCTCCTATTGGTTATTTGCGCCGGCCGGGGGTTCATCTCCTTTGGTCTCAGCTATTCCACCGTGCCTTTGATCAAATCGATCGGATATGATGGAGCTATGAACATATTTGCAATTATAGCGGGTGTTATGGGCTTACTGACGATCCCGGTCTACTTCTTTGGGGCCCGGATGAGGTTATGGGCAACGAATAGACTATGGCCAGAAGCGACGGAGTAATTGGTTCAGATGGTTCTTTACATGGGCCTATGCTCAAGTTTCCGTTATTTCTCGATACGCGCATTACAAGTGTCTGTCATAATGCATGTGCAACTGACGAGCTGGCAAGACAAATTGTATGTCTTCTTGCTCCTAGGATAGAAAAAAGGTACAGCTCACAATACTACCTTGAGGCTGCTCACAAAAACTGCTCGAACGGGATCAGAACAGATTTGCTGAAATTCAGTAAAATGTTATATCGCTGCCGGACATAGTTGCCGCCATGTTCAAGTTTGAAGGGATCTTCACGAATTTGAAGGCACGACAGGAAATGAACACCTCTAGTGTCCGCTACAGCACCATATAACAAACCCAATGTCGCATGTATGCTTGGGAGACATGGCAGAAACATATCCAAAACTGTTGATAGATTTGCCAACTCAACTGAGGTACTCCACAATGTCGGAATACTACTGGGTTAAAGCCACCGTCAGACCTGAATAGGCTGACTCTGAATATATGGAATACCGGTCAATCTGAAGCCCCTTTCCCCGAGTTTTGGCTCCTCCCTCGGCTTTCCGGTGTTGTAAGGACAAGGCTCACCGCCCCGCAAGACTGGAATTCCACCCACATGCATAGCGTTAGGCCAATGTGTCGTGCTCTGCATCTTCTCAAATGCAGCCTTCTTCCGCACCAGGTCCTCCTGGCTCGCCGCAGCAGCAGGCATGTAACAGGTGTAGGCACAGAACCGCGGCCTGTCGCCCTCGGGGCTGAGGTTGTAATGCGGCGTGCGGCTGTCCCAGAGCAGTAGATCTCCTGGCTCTGCGTTGATCTTGACCCACTCGCAGCCCTTGTTCTTGAGCCATCCCATGCCCTGTTCGGTGAACCCGTACCACTCCTTTGTCCATGCCCAGATTCTGTTCGGCTCGTCCTTGAAATCTGCATGGAATTCCTCGCTCAGCAGATGCGCACCTTTGCATACGATTAACCCGCCGTCTTTTTCGCCATTGGGAAAGATGTTGACGAGACCCTGGAGGCATCTGAACCCAGGTTTCTCAGGGTCTTGGTCTTGGTGCGGCCAGGGGTTATTGGGCTTGACGTCGGTGCGATTGGGAAAGGCCATGTTGACCGCGTCGAAAGAGACAATCAGGTCGGGTGTGTCGTAAACCTTCTCAAACGCAGAAATGACCCCAGGCTCCTGACGAATGGACCAGGTGAAGGTTTCGTGTGCAATACCATACCCCAGGCACATGCCTTTCTCCGTAATCACAGGAAGGTTGGACTCTTTGATGGTGGAGGGGTCATTGCGGTCAAAGCCGAGGCCACCAGCGCTATGCCCAGTTATCAGATGGAATGGCCGAGTAAATAAAAGTGGCATGGCAAGCAAAAGGGACATGCTCACAAGTTCTCCAAGTACGCCAACATTTCGTCGCCATATTTGTCCGCCCTTTCACGTGGGATGGCGCCTTTCACAACGACATACCCATCTCGAACGAGGTCATCCCGGAAATCGCCGTAGGTGGCTCCCTTCTCTGCGAAAAGCCTGTGGGGTCCTGCGGGCTTGGGAACGAGAGGCTCTGAGGAGATTTCCGGCTTCTTTGTCGGGATGACCACGGACGCCGTGGGGGCGGAGGCGTAGTCTGTGGCGATGACCATGGTCACGATTTTATCACTTCAGTTACGATTTCTGAACCACGTGGAAACTTGGTGGTATTGCGTCAAAGTCAAGTCTATTTGGCCGTGTTGAGGTGATGGTTTTATAGCCAATATCCAAGACGACTTACTAAACCGCAGAATCAATGGTGCTTAACTGTCAAGCTCGCCCAGGCTTCAGATTACACGGTTGTCCCCAGCACCCACACAGTACAAACAGACTGTCGCGTTCGAGCTGTCTGCCCGAGCCGGCAAAGACCAGTTCGGCTCGGAATAGCTTCCATGGTGAAATCATGGTCAGGCATCTCGGCACGGAAAGGGTCGGCTCGGCTCGGGACTTGGCGGGTCTTCCGGCCCCACCAGCGGCCGCGTGCAAGATCCGTGAGGTCGGGGCCGAGTGATGCCTCTTCGTAGGAAAGAGTCAACAATTGGCGAGGATTGAGTGGAGCCCAGAGTGTGTATGATGGCGTTCGCAATCTAAATGCATTCAGGCCGAGCAGTGCGCAAGCGTAATTTTAAGAAGCAGTATACATAAGTTCTTCGCAGTCTCATTTCGATTTAGACGAGCACTGGTCCCCCTTAGCATTTCCGAACGGAATTCTTGTACCCAGGATCCAAGGGGTTGGTCGAAAGTCTCTTCGATTAAAAATAAGTCGCCATGGCATGTTCAAACGTGGATGTGCCCATAGAGCCGCTCAACCCACCCGTTGTTGGGAGAGATGGTTACGTTGGTCTAAATCCTCACACAGAGATTCTTCCGCAGGGCTGGAAACATCCGGAACACGCAGACGCCCGTCCTCTGCCGTGTCCTATTCTGGTAGAACACGATGTAGCCATCAAAGTACGCGACGGGACGACCCTCTACGCCGACATCCTCAGGCCCCCTAATCCATCTGCGAAGGTCCCGGCCATAATCTGCTGGTCTCCATTCGGCAAAAAATTCAATGGAATACTGTCTCTCGGGCTTATGACACCATGGAACCTCGGGATTCCGGCTGGCACACTCTCCGGTCTCGAAAAGTTCGAGGCGCCTGATCCAGCCGAGTGGGTTCCTCGTGGTTACGCAATCGTCAATGTCGACAATAGGGGAGCTTTCGACAGCGGAGGCACGATGGTCATCCTGGGCACTCAAGAGGCTGAGGATGGTTATGATACCATTGAAGCAATAGCCGGGATGGAATGGTGCAGCGGCAAAGTCGGGCTTGCAGGTAATTCTCACCTGGCGATAGCACAATGGTTCATCGCGGCACTCCGACCACCGAGCCTCTGCGCCATCGCGCCGTGGGAAGGATGCGGGGATCTGTATCGCGAACAGTTCGCCCGCGGCGGGATATATGCCGGGGATCTCTTCGATAAGCTTATTGTTAAGTATATGCTCAAGGGCCGGAACGGGATGGAGAGCTTTCGCGAGATGTACGAGAAGCACCCGCTGGCCAACAAGTGGTGGAATGACAAAAGGCCAGATATGAGAAAGATCAACGTGCCAACCTACATCACAGCCACTTGGACAAATACGATGCATGGAATGGGCGCCATCAGGGCCTGGTTGGAGGTTGATACCAAGTCAAAATGGCTACGCTGTCACCCGTGGCAGGAATGGTACGACCTATGGGGCAACTCACAAGCCAATGATGAACTGGTCGCCTTCTTCGACCACTACCTCAAGGGCACCGACAATGGCTGGGAGAAGACACCCAGGGTCAGAATGGCAATCTTGAGGTTCGGAAACCAGGTGCCGCAGGCCATCGAGAACGTTATTGAAGATGATTTTCCACCACCGAGAACGGAGTACAAGAACTTCTATTTAGGAAGCGCCGGAAATCTCGTGCTTGAAAGGACGGAGAAGGAGGCTAAAAGCCTCAGCTACCTTTCGACCGCGGGAGAGAGCTTGACATTCACGCATATCTTTCCGAAAACGACGCGTATCATGGGCATGCCTAAGGCTGTGCTCTATATGTCTTGTCCAGACCACGATGACATGGATGTCTATGTCATGATCCAGAAGCTGGACAAGCAAGGCAAACAGATGAAGAATCTGAACATCCCCTGGAAGGGCTTACCGATCAAATCATTTGACGAGTTCAAACCAGAGCAGGAGACTGAGGTTGTGCTGTACAAGGGCCCTGTCGGCATACTCCGGGCGTCCCACCGCGCAATTGACGAGCAGAAAAGCATGCATCCTCATTGGCCGTACCACCCGCACGAGGTGGAGGAGAAGATCGAGCCGGGAAAAGTGGTGAGGTTGGACATTGGGATTTGGGCCACGGGGATCGAGTTCGAGCAAGGCGAGGCGGTAAGGATTGTTATCAGCGGGCGGGACCTTGGGGTGAATAACTTCGGAGTTGATCGGACATTGAATAAGGGCAGGCACTACGTACATATGGGTGCAGAGTTTCAGAGTTGCGTTGTGCTTCCATTTGTATGATGACTTACTGAAGACGTTTTGAATTGACGCCCTCATCATGAACCATCTTTACGGACCTAATTTGAAGATACACCGAGCACCATCACGGATCATTTTGTTTAACTCCGATCCTGATTCCTGAGGATGAAATGTTTTTGGAGCTGTACAGCATTGAAAGATCTCAAGAGCTTTCATGCGGGCGGGGAGGCCATTTCCAAGTGTGGTGAAGGTCACCTGTCCAAGATTCTCAAACCCCACAAACGCCGATGATAGCAATTCGATGAGGGACACGACCCGATATTGCCGCTTGGCTGCCAGAGCGAGGAACTGATACCGTGGATGCAAGATACATGTGTATCCGCCCCACGATTTACGATGAGAGACGGCACAATATCCATGACATACCTTTTCGCGTTACACTGCTTCAAGTTTACTTTTAAAAAAAAACATTCCCAAAGTCAGCCAGGCTTTCTTGGAGGCGTGTTGTCAGGCGACCTGGGAGTTTTGGGAAGACCAGTCAAGCCACTCTTTGAGGCTCGGATTTCTCTAGTGTCTTCATGTACGCACAGGACAACTTCTTCCTTGAGCGAGGCGTGGGAATCTCCCACTACAGGATTGAATGTTAGCCATAAAGAATTTCATCAACGAGGTGTTACTGCGCTGGTCGACAAAGTCGATTCTGCACGACGGATAAGGGACATTTCGGAGTGGTCTACGTTCAGACCGGGGGACAAGGTCTTCTGCGAGTCGGTGCTGTTCCTCTGATGCTCAGGCCAGTAGACTCTGGTATGGCCGCTGCGTACATTGACACAATGTACCAACTGGTTGGATATGCATATGTACGAACAGTAACGTACGAGGTAGGCCTGTTTCTCGACCTAGTCCAGGACTCAGACATCACTCTGATCTAGACTTGCATCTCTGATTACGAGCACCGTGGCAAAAACTTTCGGCGTACAATCTTTCAACTCAGAGAAAGTCCTGCTGTGCCTTGCGATGACACTGGGTTAAAGGTACGGGCTTTGGCTCTGTCTTCGCATAATTTGGCCCAGGTGAATGACGTGCGTCATAGCTCTTCACCAGAAGACGCGTATTACAGCAAGTCTGTATGATGGCAAACAGTTTTCTTCAGCCCACAACTGTGGACAATCATCCTTGTCTTGATATCTAGAATAGCCTCCGAGGAAAAGTTGCACCCGTGAGCATGCCGCCGCATGAAAGAATACATCTACTCCCACTTGTAGCCCACAAAAATGACCCCAACAATGTGTGCCCCTCTTCCCCCAGTCTAGGCGCTCCTGACCTCCAGCTCCTGGGACTCAAAGGCTGGCAGCTCGCCCTGGATGTCCTTCCACGTCTTGACGCCCGTGACCATCTCGCGGACAGCCTCGAGGACCTTGGCCTCATCCGCACGCACCTGCTTGGTGCTGTCGCGCTCACGCAGAGTGATGGAGCCGTCCTTGACGGTCTGGAAGTCGATAGTGATGCCAAATGGCGTACCGAGCTCGTCGTTACGCGAGTAACGCTTGCCAATAGTCGCGGAAGAGTCATCCACCCTGCTTGAAATTCCGAGAGCCCGCAGCTTCTGGCCCAGCTTGCGCGCGATGGGAGTGAAGTCCTTGTTGCTGGACAGGGGCACGATGAGGACCTTTGTTGGAGCAATGGCTGGCGGGAACGAGAGGACCTATAATTTCGTATCAGCGGTGAGCCGACCTCAAAATGCGCAAAGATAATGATGGCATGGGACGCTACGTACGCCACGAGATTCATCAGCACCGTCGCCACGGGTCCAGAAGTTGTGCTCGAGTAAGGAGTACAAGATTCTGCCAATACCGAACGAGGGCTCAATCACATTCGGTGTGTATTCCCGGATGTGCTCCGTGATGGTGGAGTACTTGATATCAATCAAATCCTTTGTGACGGTGACATTGCCGTCCGCCACGCCGGGAACTTCAATGGTGAAGCTGCCGTTCTCTTCCAACTGCTTTGCGAAAGCCTCTCGCTGTTCCTGTGTTGTCGCTTCAACGGCGGCCTCAACAATCCTACCATCCCTCTTGAAGGCGGGACCGAATTTCTTCCTGTTGAACTCCAAAGTCCACTCTTGCCTGACATTGGGAGTGTCGAGCTTTTGGCGCACAATCAGCGGTGCGCCGGTCTTGTTCTTGTGCACCGTGAGATCGTAAGCCGACCTGTCGGCGCAGCCGACACACTCAATCCAGCCGTATGAAGTGAGAAGCTCCGCATCCCAGCAGTCGCAGGCATAATGGGCCATCTCGTTGGCCATGTGCTGGCGGAAGCGGACCTTGCTCATATCTACGCCGATCTTTTCGAGGAACAGGTGGATGCGGGCGAGGAAGTAGCCCAGGGTCTCATTGTCGACAACCTTGGTCTCAACTGCCTTCCGGATGTTCATTGTCTTGACGTCCGTCTTGCCGGACAGTTGTGTCTCCTTATCCAGCAGGGTGAGTTCAATGTGCTCAACCTCGGGGAACCTGTCGTGCTTCTTGCCGCCGTCAGGATCGACGTAGTGCTCGATTTCAGCCATCAAGAACTCTCGCACACGCAACAGACCGGCTCGGGGGGAGATTTCGTTGCGGTAGGACTTGCCAATCGAGGCAGAAGCGAATGGCATGTTGCCCATGTTGAACTCAAGAAGCTTGGCGAAGTTGGTGAACTGGCCCTGGGCTGTTTCTGGTCTCAGGTAACCCTTAAGCTGGCCAGAGGGACCGATAGCAGTCTGAAACATCAAGTTGAATGGCACCGGGGGCGAAGGCTCGGCACCGGTCTCGGGGTTCTTGAGCTGATACTTCTTGATCAACCGGCCGAGTTGCTCCCCGTCGTAGTTGTCGATTTGAGCAAGAACCTCCTCATACTCCTTGACCACGGCATCATCGAGCCTGACGGCCTCGGACTTGACCTTCTTCTTCTTCTTTTTCGGGTCCGCCTCTTTCTCCTCTACCTTCTGGCCGCGCGCTTCCTTGTCACCCTTCAACCTCGCCTCGAGTATGGCCTCGACAAAGTGGTCCGCCCGCAGGATCTCGCCGTTCTTGGGGTCCTTGCACATCCAGTCAGCGAACTTGTCGACGTGTCCACTAGTCTTGAAGACCTCGTGCGGGGTCAGGACGGTGCAGTCGACTTCGAGCATATCCTCCTCGAGGACAAAGTGCTTCCGCCATGCCTCGATGATGTTTGCCTGCACACCACAGCCGGAGGGACCGTAATCGAACAGACCAGCAACGCTCCCGTAGATCTCGAAGGACGGGGTGTAGAACATGCGCCGGCGCAGCATGGACTCCATGGCCTGCCGGTCAATGGCCTGACCGGTCTTTGTAATGAGGGTAGCCATTTCTTTCCTGCTTGCTTTGTGTGCTACAGCAGCTCTGTGTAAAGGTCTGGAGGAGAATAGTCGTATGTGTACGGGCTTCGCTGTGACGTTCCAAAAGTTTGAGGTGGGCTTAACACCAGCAGGAGATCTGAGCGATTTGGCGAGGTGAAATGCCTTCATAAGCAGGCAATTGACAACCTCGACGACGTAGAGGTGAGTCAAACCGCGACAATGGTTTTTGGTGGCCAATCGCGAAGGGTGTCAATGTTAGTTCTCCAAATAATTAGTAAATAATTTGGCGCGTAGACTAACTCGTGCCAAGGTACCCAGGCTACCTGGCTAGTTAGTACCTGTCGCTGAAGCTCCTGGTGAGGGGCATAGAAGCTCTTCCGGGCAGGCAAGAACAGATTCTTATCTTATCAGCGACCGCTGCAGGTATCCCAAGAAATTTCTTGAGAGCACGACTGTACTCCTTGCCGTCGGCTCGTCGAGGTTATCCCTCCATCCCATCGCCTACACGACGACAAGTCCTGCACCAACTGCAAAGATGGCTGGTTCGAAGATTGCGATGAACAAAATATATCGCCAAGAGCGCCATATCCAGGACAAACGAACATCGAGCAAGGCAAAGCGCGAGGAGCGCATGCGAAGGAGGAAGGAAGAGGCCAAAGACCCAGAACTGAAGAAAGAACGCCTATCACGCAACCAGACAAAGACCCTCGACCAAAAGCGGAAATGGGACGATGCAGATGAGGACAGCCTCTACACGAGCGCCGACGTGGCAGCGATGAAACGGCGCAAGCTGGAGGAGGAGCAAAACGGGGTCGCGGACGAGCCGCTGGATGATGAGAAGGATGAGGAGGACGAAGACGATGTGGACAGCATGTTGGGGTCAGATGAGGAGGAGGAGGGAGACGAGGATGCCGTTCAGCAGCGGATGGAAAAGATGCGCGCGAAACGGGCACAGCGGCAGCCGAGCGTAGCACCCTCTACGACAAGCACAAACTTCGACTTGACACCCGCCATCCTGTCGGCAAAATTTCCCAACCTATTCAGCGACGAGCCTCCGAAGGTCCCCAAAGTCCTCGTCACGACGTGCATCAACTCGACGCTCCATAAGGAGGCAGAGATCCTTACATCGCTGTTCCCCAACTCCGAGTACATACGCCGGTCGGCTCATCGCTATGGGCACAAGTACAGCGTCAGGGAGATTTGCAAATATGCGTCCAACAGAGAGTACACCGCGGTGCTGGTGTTGAACGAAGACCAGAAGAAGCCCAATCGGCTCACGATCGTGCATCTGCCCAACGGGCCGACGCTGACGTACTCTGTCAACAACTGGATAGAGGGCTCGAAGCTGCCTGGCCACGGAAAAGCGCAGGATGCCTATTACCCGGAACTCCTGTTGAACAACTTCAAGAGCAGCCTCGGCCTTCTGGCGGCAAAGAGCTTCCAGACGCTGTTCCCACCGCAGCCCGATATCGAGATGCGGCAGCTGGTCACATTACATAACCAGCGAGACTATATTTTCCTTCGCCGGCACAGATACATGTAAGTCGCAAATTTCACCTGCATCCTGCAGCGATGCTAGGCCAGGCCGCGAAGCGTCCAGTCCCACTTCCAAGAAAGGCAGAGGAAATTGCTGACATGATCGGTTTCCCAGATTCCGAGATAAGAGGGAGACAGAAAAGAGCGTCCAAGCAGCCGACGGCAAAGAACTGCAGGGCGTCGAAGGGATCCGAGTCGGTCTGCAAGAACTTGGTGTAAGTGCAATAAACACCCACAGAATTCCGCCCTCAGCCTGCTGCAGAACACCGTTCTTTTTGTTTTCCCGTCTCCACTTCCCTTGCTTTCCCCTCATAGCGCCATGTCGATCATGTAACCCTCCATGGTGAAGACATGTGAACCACGAATCATGTGGACTCGTGCACCACCCACCACGCCATATCAAATCGCACACGCACGACGGACGGCCATTGATCCATCATAAACCGGGTCGACTGTGCGACATGCAACGTCACACACACAGACAAAATATATGGTCATATCTAAGAAAGTAATTACACACGCTGACGTGTCGGGAATCCCCACCCCCACAGCCTCGGTGCACACTCAAGCTGCGCAGGGTCGACAAGGGCATTGGCCGGGCGGGCAGCGAGGGCGAGGACGCGCTGTCGTGGGAGTGGAAGGCCAAGATGGAGAAGCAGCGGACGAGGTTCAACCTGTAGGACGCGGATATGGATAGATACCCTTTAATTCTCCGAGACTATTGTCCCATGGCAGGGCGGCCAACACATCTATGGAACAGTTCAAGCTTTGCTTATTTGGTTGCTTTTTCTCCATGATACAATCTGGCCTTCTCCCTTACTGGCCGCATCCTCCCTTGGCGGTGCGGCTGAAGAATTGTGCATGCGGTCTCACTTGCAAGGGGTCAAAAGCTTGGCCTGCAAGAAAGCAAGTATGGAAAACGTCGAGTTCCAAGGGTTGGGATATTCCGCTTGCTCATGTCGACCGATCTACTGGCCCGGGGGGGAAGGGGGGGCGAATTCGTGGGCTCCCATTTGCAGCTTCATTTCTAAGTTGAGACAATGTTCCGATGTCCAACTGAGGGCCTTGCCCCGATACCTTCGTGGTCCTAGTATATTCTGATAGAGATTCTTGTGGTATATTGATAAACAAATTTGTATATGAACATAAAAACCCGAAACACACACATAACGCCGGCTGTGAAGACAAGTCGGCCGAGGGCTTACTTGCCAGGCTGCTTTTGCTTCTCCTTGAGCATCACGTAAGAGTACCTAGCACGCGGTCAGCATCCAAATTTGGTTAAAACACCAAGAGTTCAAGATATATGTTGTAAGTTTCAAGACATGAGAAAAAGCGGCTCCTCATTTGGGAGGAGCAAAGGTCAACTTACGCCATGATACCTCCGATGGCAATCATAACCCCTAGGACAGACTTGTCCCCAATGGCCCGGCCAGACGTTGCCCAACCGAGGGCGACAATGGAACACGTCTTGACGTGGCCGACGACTGTGCTCGATACAGGACCCGTCTGTGCGATGATGAAGAACTGAGAGATGTTGATGAGGGAGGCGAAGCCGCCGGACTGGGTGCAGCAATGTCAGTCGAGTCATTCACGACAGGGGTGGGTAGGGTAGGGCGGTTGCTATTATTGGACCTTGCTTATGTTGCCGGGGGGGGGGAGGAAAGACAAGGCACTGCCGACCAAACCCAAAACACATCAAGACAGAGTTTGATTGACCGACAAAGCGAAGGGCGACTGCGCGGGCGCCCGGAGAGCGGGCGAAGGAGAATGCGCAAGGGAGCGAGGCCAAGGACTGGAAGCATTTGCGGGAACTTACCATCAAGATCATGGCCCAGCGGCTCACACTCACGGTGGACCAGACGGGGAATGTGTCCACGAACGGAATCACGTAGAGCAGCATGAATGCAGAGACAGGGGCCTGGTTGAAGAGCAGCTGCATGGAGCTCATCTGGAGCTTTCGGTGGTAAGAGGCGATCCAGACGGTGTAGAGGGAGCTGGCAAAGATGCCGGCGAAGGCGAAGATGACGCCGAGGCCGCTGGTGGTCTTGATGTTGGCATCGGCAGCGGGCAGGCTGTCGTAATAGCTCACGATGCCTACACCGGCGCAGGCGGGCACGAGAGCGATGACGGCGTTGGTGGGCAGGGTCTGGTGGTACAGGACGTAGTTCATGAGGGCCACGCAGGGCGTCAACAGAATGCGCGCAACCTGGTAGAAGGTGACGGTGGAGAAGGCGAGCGACAGGTTGGGCAGGATGACATTCAGGGCCATGGCGACGGATAGCGGCAGGATATCGCGGACCGCGGCGCGGCGGGGGGCAAAGAAGGCGAAGCGAGGCCGCGAGAGGATGTACAGGGTGAGCCATGTGATGGTGAAGTGGAAAGCGGCGAATGTGAGCTGGGCCAGCTTGAGCGAGGGGTCGGAGAAGATGGCTTTGTTGACGAAGACCTTGAGGTTGGCGTGACAGTCAGCTCCCGGTGCACTCTTCAATAACGATGACGGGGGCTGGAGGAGGAGCCCACGTGCTCGGGGCAATACTCACGATACCGATGGTAGCCAAGGTGTTGACGGCCATCCATACCACCGAGGACGCCATGCTACTCTTGGGCGGCTCGGCCTTCTCTTGCGGCTGTGGAAGCAGCCCGTCATCCTCGCGCTCAAGATCGCTGTCATGGTAGGCGGGTGCTGGCGAGTTGAGGCGGGTGAGGCTCTCGTCGTCACGGAGCGCCGTCGCCTTCTCATTGTGCTCATAGTAGTCTCCGGACTCGGTGTGGGACGAGGCAACCGAGCCCGCCCTCTCGGACCGGCCAGACTCTGAAGACATGATGATGCGCGCTGGTCTTGGCCTCTCTGTAGCTGGTGGTGGTGGTGCGGATTGGGGTTGCAATTCTCTTCAAGGTGGCCGCAAGCTTCGAGGAAATGCGAACAGGTGAGCCGGTGGCCGGCTAGGTCGGCAGAAATGTGGATGACGGCCAGCTCAGCTGAAACGGACAAAGGAGTGGTGAAGGTCGATGATACGTCGTCCTAGGCTTGTCAAGAGCATCAAGACATGAAGGGAGCGTGTAGCAGTAATAAAGAGGGCAGAATGACCGCTTGCTGGGATAAAGTCGACATAAGCGAGCGAGCGAGCGAGTACCACATGAGAGGACGATGGCTTTGTATCTGGTCTGGGCGGGTCGCCAGCCAGAGAGGCTGGCGTCAGTCAGTCAGCAGTGGGAATGAACGTGCTCAGGTGCACTTTAGAGGAAGATTCGCAATCCCTGCCGAGGGGTCCTCCATGTTCCTGACACCTGCAGGGGTCCTTGCAGGGAGGGCCAGGGCCAGAGAGCCTCGGCAGGGATGACCGCGGAGTGGAGGGACACGCCCAAAGTATCGGTACGAAGCAGTCAAGAACCCTCACCTCACAGGCACGCAGGCTACCTCTGCTACCCGTTCATTCCTCTGGCCCATCTCATCAGTCAGTCAGACAATGTCTCTTTCTCAGCCGCTGATCTCGCCAAACACAGACATATCTCAATTCTTCGCTCCTCTCGCCCACTCGACCAGCCGGCCAGCCAGCGAGCTAGCCTAGCCTACTCGATCCCTCCAGCCCCGCCAATTCTGCCAGTCCGCCAGAACTGCCAGTCAGTGTCCGCCTGCTTGCGTGAATGCGCCAGTCCGTTCTCCAGCAACGAGATCCTCCTGAATCCTCTGATCGTCTTGTCGGAATCCGCACCGCACTGACTGGGCGCCATTCACAGTTAGTGGGAGCGCCGACCTGAAGGCTGGCCTGGACGGTGTTCCTGCGGCTGATCTGATCGAGGTCGTGCGCTCGTGCTGGTTACATTGTGGGCGCTCGCAGCAGCCGCGGCTCCGCTGCGCTCCCAGCTAGGGCTGGACCTCGCACACTCTTGGCCAGCAAGCTAAGGAACACGCGTACCACTCGGGCTGCGGTATGCGTGTTCGAACCACCCTGGCTGAGCACCTTGTCGCTTCCGCTCAACTCTTGACTCTGGTATCGGCCTGATGCCGACACGTCGGTCTTGAAACCCCCGTTCAAGGGCAGCGTCGCAGCCCGAACCCCGTCACAGCATGGGGCATAATCGCACCCGCCAGTTGCGCATCACCGGGTGTCACAAAACCTTATTAGTCGCGCCCAACAAGACACACAGAATAAGGAATGTCGAAAAGCACCCCCGGGGGGGGGGGGGGGTGGCTTTTCGCAATCCCGCGGAGAACAGGCCAACAAAACATAAACGGTCCGCCCAGGGCTTTGTGCAGTACGCCGCCGCCAACCCTGTGAGGCCAAGCTCGGAGTACCCCCTGTCCTGAACTATCGAGGACATAGCCATCGCAGTTTCAGCAGAGCGTAATGCCCAAGCGAAAGACAACCTACTTTTAAATGTAGTCTGTAAACTTTGCTCGTGCGAGGAAAGGGGGCTTAGCAGCGCGGCACTTCCAAGGCATAACGAGAGCTGGTGGACAACGGCGTCAGGGTAATGAATGCATCTAGACGCCATCATACACCAACACACTCCATTGATCCCGGGGCTGGTCGGTCGGTCAACTACTACGTGACGATATCTGCAGGCCCCAGCGCCGAGAGGGCCACGAACATGAGCAGTAACATGGCTAGGTATCTCGCGGGCTCAATTGTCCTAATGGGTACCTAGGCAGGAGAGGTCGCCTTATAAGCAAGACAGCCCAAGAAGCTCGGCGCCTCTGACATGCCAAGTAAGAAACGTTTCTGCTTGACTTTTTTTTCCTTTTGTTTCCCCTCTTACCGGCGAGAGCCAACGCATGCATGATATGAGATGAAAGGCTTGAACAATCGAAATCGATGCGGAACCCAGCGCCCTCCGGAAGCCGGGGACAGATCCATGTTCGCCCGGGGCGACGCACTCCTGCCTGCACCACACGATCATCAAGATTGTCCGCTACGATACCAAGGGGAGGCGGCGACCGACGAGCTATTAAGATGAGTTGATAATAAGTTTTAAGCCATCGATCTTCGCAGATGTACACAGCTTCGTTGGGCTGGGCTTTCCCGTGCGGAACGGGCCAAGTGCGCCAAGGGAACCTTGTTCCGCAATACTGATAATAAAGCGGGTGCCCGACCTTGTGGGTGGTCGCCAGTCACGACACACACGTGTCGAGAGACTACGAGCCGGGTGAACAGGCCTTCAAGGGATGTAAGATGGGCCGAAAGCATGCAATCTAATTGGTAACGCCTCCTCCATGTTGCGTGCCTCGGCCCTCAACAATGGGTTCTTGTTTCGTTGCGCTAATGCTCTCTGAAATTGGTACCCCTAATAAAAGCCCCAAGTTTGTGGCAGCAACACAACACCATACCACACCAGAGACAAACTCAACGACGTCTTGGAGAGAAGCGACCCAGAACAGAGAAAAGCGCGCACGTCTTGGCCACCGCCCATGGGAAGCATAATTTATGGGGATGGAAGCCTATTGCGATTGCTAGCTTTGACCCGTAGATGAAGGACGATGATGTCTGGGACGACAGTCCCGCCATGCACCTCTTGCGTTATTATTATTGTTATTATTATTATTATTATTATTATTATTATTATCATCATCATCATCATCAGCAGAAGCAGCAGCAGCACTGCTGGCTCTGCTGCGCCGATATACCGTAGAGGCCCCCAAAAGGAAATCGTGCATCTTGAAACAAAATGGGAAGCATCTCCACGTCTCAAACGCGACATCCCCGCCCCGCACCCGCAATGAACCCTTCTGCGTCATCTGCGTGGGCCCACTTCTTTTATTAGGCCTCTGGCCTGGGAAACTGGATCGGAGGGATTGATTGGAGGTAGGTAGGGTACGGATAGACAGATGATGTGCTCTACATACCTGGCCATCCCCCCAACGGGAACCGCAGGTGCCTGTGCCGCAGTCTAAGCAACACACGTGCAATCGATGCCCACATCTGGGGTCCCCCAGACCATGCAACGCGGACCCAATCTCGCCAAGCAATGATGGGCGGCACAGGGCCGAAGACATACAGTACAGATTCACACACAGACATGTCCGATCAGACCCGTAGGCGGCAGGACGCGACGCCATGAGACAGCACTTGTCTCTGTAGCTGCCCGACGGCTGACACTGCCAGGTACTTGATGAGCACGGGCATGCCCTGGCGTTGTGGGCTGCGAGTCGTCTGATAGAACAAGCCGCCAAGCTCATCCGCCGCCACGAGGGAGATGTATCCCTCCTCCCCGTGATATCTTTGACAGCGAGGAAAGACGTCCGGGCTAGGTTACAGCTGCCCCATATACGTCCTATACCAAGTCTAGTCCCCCGTGGCACACACCTGCCTTGTCACGGCCTGTGGAACAGGGCCTGGCCATCAGGCAGACGACCCGCCGGGATGGCCCACGGATATATCCGACATATAACCATACAACATACCTGTCTGACGGTGCCCGTAAGGAAGAGAGTACGTAGACCCTCTGCAGCGCGTGCGGGTTTAAGATTTCAAATTGGCCCCCGTCGAGGTATAACCCCTATGTATGCAACCTCTAGGCATGCAGCCGCACGACATCGTAAAAGGCCAGAGGAGGCAAGACTGCTGACCAGAGGAGTGGTCTGATAGGCGCACGAAGGATTCTTGTTATTAGTCTGACAGCGCTAGCGACAGCGAGGCTTGCTGATGACACGATTATACGAGTGACGGCAGCTTGGCGGGTGAATAGGGCAGAGTTCGCCATGCGACAGCTCGTCTTCTTTTAATTAAAGGGGAAAAGAGAGAGAAAAGAAAAAAACCCGTTGTATCTTGCTTTGTAAGTAGTGCCGTCTGCGTGAACGGATGCACGGGCGGAAGGGTCGAAGTCTATTGTCCCTTCTACTCATCACCAACCACCAACAGCGCTGCCCGATAGGACCAAGGACCGATCTGGGGACGCCCGTGGACGCGCCTTGTAGGACCTCGTAAAATATTCTGTTGAAAGCGATTAATTATTCCCACCCTCCGCTCCCCCCCCAAAAAAAAGGGTTCTTGCTTTCGCTCCTGGGCCCCGACTAAGCCGCGCCGCGTGTCCAATGTGTAAGCCCCTGTCTCCTCTGACTAAAGCGCGGCCGTAGAGTACATCCCGCTTGGACGGGGAGGGAGGGTGCGTGTGTGAATCTTTCTGTCTACTTACTAGCATTAGCAGGCCCCGGACCTCAATTCCCTGGCTAGCACTAGAACCACGAGGCAGGTACCAGGTAATGCCAACATCATGATTCGAGAGGATTAAATGTTTATCAGAGGGACCTACTAGGGGGGACCGCAAGGGACACCGCTAGAGGGACCGCCAGAGGACCGCCAGAGGAACCATCCGAGGAACCGTCCGAGGAACCGCCAGAGAAACAAACAGACGAGATGCTGTTATGGGCGCCTCCTCGGGCTGCGTGTGCCGGACATTGGCCCTTAGCTCTTAAACTATAGCCACTAGAAGCAGTTTATGAAATAGTAACATTAATAGATTTAATAAAGTTAATAAAAAATAATTACATAAATGTTTCAAGTAATACTGTGTAATTTTAAATATGATTAATTTATTATATATTATATATTATATTACAGTTAATAATGTAAAAATATTTAATAACTATAATAATTATTTATTATAAAGGATATATATATATATATATAAGAGAGGGTGAGAGAGTGAGAGAGTAATCTTATTTAAAAGTAAAAAACTTTGATCAAAATCTCGTCTTGTTAAGAAAAATAATAAGAATTCTTAAAAGTGTTGTGGTCCTTGTGGATGACCAGAGTTGGTCCTGCCATAGCCCTGAGCCTAGGGTGATGATGGGGTGTCCCTTGTACTGGTACCTTGCAGACAACAGACGAGAAAGGTGGGCCCACAGCAGCGTGGTTTTGGCTCAACTCGAGCCCTGGAAAAACGAAGTTAGATAGACTCACCACCCATCAAGCTCCCCCTCAGCCCCCCTCCGATGATGCGGCCGTACTACTTGTTTGATTCAAAGACATGGCCATTCCAGACAGCCTCTCTTGTTCCAGTCCCCCTTCATGCAACTTATTTTATAACCCAGAGACAACCCTGCACCCCTGTCCCGCCTGATTTGGCCGCGTCTCCCTGAACTCGGCTGCGGGCGATCACTTTACTTTGTTACTGTCCGGATCCCTTGATTGACGGAACGACATTCCTCAGCCGAACTCCCAAGACAAGTATTTTTTTCCCCCCATCGGTTTCACTCTTTTTACACTCGAGCTTTATCTCGAAGCAGGGCCGAGCACGAGTCACGACATTATTTGGACGATAGCCTTTGATCTCGAGTCGTCTCCACAATTTGTCGACTCAGCGGTTACTGCTTCACCGCGAGCTTGCCTGCAGCCAGAGGTCACCAGGTGCTGCCACGAACTTGACCGTGACAGCCACATAAGCAGCACAGACACGCTCTGCCTGGCGCCTCTCTCAACCTTGCTCTCAGATTCAGGCGTGGGATCCCAAGATCCGTCACAGGTGGAAATCCAAGAGAGTGAAAGAGACAAAATCAAATGGCTCCTCACGTCAACGGCACAAATGGCTCCTCCTCAAATGGTACGTGAGTGGCGGCGCAGCTCCAGGTTGTATCAGAACTGACCGGGTCGTACCAGGCATCCATGGCACCCGCCAAAACTTCTTTGAGGACTTCGGCGTCTGGAAGGAGGCCCCAGTATTGACGGGCACCACGAGATTCGAGCCTCTGCCAGATGTCAAGAATATCATGATCACCGGGGGAGCCGGCTTCATGTAAGTTAAGTCCCTCATCCCCCGGGACTTGAGCGCCGCGGTGCGGACCTCCCCGCTGACACGGACGCTCAGTGCCTGCTGGCTCGTCCGACACCTGACGTTGACGTATCCCCACGCGTACAACATCGTGTCTTTTGACAAGCTGGATTACTGCTCATCCCTCAACAACACCCGCATGCTGAACGACAGGCGGAATTTCACCTTTTACCAAGGAGACATTACCAACCCCACAGAGGTGGTGGACTGTCTCGAGAGGTACAACATAGACACCATCTTCCACTTTGCGGCGCAGTCGCACGTCGATCTGAGCTTTGGCAACTCGTACGGTTTCACGCACACCAACGTGTACGGGACCCATGTGCTCCTGGAAAGTGCCAAGAAGGTCAACATCAGGCGCTTCATCCACATTTCCACGGACGAGGTGTACGGTGAGGTCAAGGACGACGATGACGACCTCCTCGAGTCCAGCATCCTGGCCCCGACCAACCCGTACGCGGCGTCAAAGGCGGCCGCGGAGATGCTGGTGCACTCGTACCAGAAGAGCTTCAAGCTCCCCGTCATCATCGTCCGCAGCAACAACGTGTACGGCCCGCACCAGTACCCAGAGAAGATCATCCCCAAGTTCACCTGCCTCCTGAACAGGGGGCTGCCCGTCGTGCTCCACGGCGACGGCACCCCGACGAGGCGGTACCTGTTCGCGGGGGACGCCGCCGACGCCTTCGACACCATCCTGCACAAGGGCCAGCTGGGCCAGATCTACAACGTCGGGTCGTACGACGAGGTCGCCAACCGCGACCTCTGCGTCAGGCTCCTCGAGCAGTTCGCCATCCCGAGCGCGACGCCCGAGGACGTGCGCAAGTGGGTCAAGTACACGCACGACCGCCCCTTCAACGACCACCGCTACGCCGTCGACGGTACCAAGCTGCGGCAGCTGGGCTGGGACCAGAAGACGTCCTTTGCCGACGGCCTGCGCATGACGGTGGAGTGGTACCGCCGGTTCGGCGAGCACTGGTGGGGCGACATCTCAAAGGTGCTGTCGCCCTTCCCCGTCGTCAGGAACAAGGAGGTCCACAGCGACAGGGAGGAGGTGACGGACACGCCGCAGCCCAAGCAAAAGGTCACAGGCGGATCCAACGGCTCTGCGAAGGAGTACTTCCAGGTGTCGTAGCGGGCCCGTCGCTTTGGCAGCGGGAGCATCATTGAGAGCGCGAGCGTGTGCACGTATTGTGTGGAAAGGGGGGGGGGGGTGTCGATTTATGTCACAGGCTGGGGCTCCAGGCGTTTCTGATTTGGCGTTATCAAGAGGGCAATTGAGAGAGACTGGGACCGGGACCTTATTTTCGTATTGATGAATGAAGAAGGATGAGACCCTTGAACCATCTTTCAGACAACCCCAGTTGTTTTATATCCGATTATGCAGTGGCTATAGTACTCGGCATTCGCTTCACTTCTGAAGTGTAATATGCTTTAAATCATCATCTTCTGTCCTGTTCTCGCATGTTCTCTTCCTCGGTCAGTGTGCAAGAGTCAGTGACGCCGATAAATGAAGTGTTTGTGACGTAGTGAGGCATCTGTTCGAATTTATATGGCCAAGCGATGAAATCAAAACAAAGCACAGGTTTTTTTTTTTTTTTTTTGTTTTTTTTTTGAAAAAGAAGGAAGAAGAAAAGAATAAGGCATAAAAAAAAAATTCGACAATTGGGAGGCGACGGGAAACAAAGGAACGCTATTGCTGATGGCCTGTACGCCACAACCGCATAGCAAGGAGGAACAGTGCTCCGAAGACGCTCGAGATCTCAGGAGACCATTCTTTTGTTTCTTCTTCCCTCCCCAGAAATCAGCCTACTCCATCGTGACACTCAATCAGCATCGCCCCGACACCTTACCAATGCCACGCACATGTCAGGTGACATAGGCCCTACTGTTGGCGCTCCCCAGTCGTTTGGCCCATTTCAACTGACAATAAAGTGCCGTGCTTGTTTGGGGGGGGGGGGGGGAGGAGGAAAAGGAAAAGAAAAGAAAAGAAAAGAAAAAAGACGCAAAACGCTGTACATCACGGGATATATGGCCAGAGTTGCGTCTCAGAACTCTTGATTCTGTGGGTTCCTCGACCACCAAACGGGATGAGGCTGATAGTAAGTCGAGTCAATTCGAGGATGGGCATCTGCACGGTTCATCAGACCCGCACAGGCATGACGGGCACGCAGTATTGCAAAGCACGGGAAAACAATTTGATTTGATCAACTGGACGGCCGCGGGCCAGCTGCCTCGTTTGGGTAGACTTGCTTCCCGACTGCCTCCGCCCCAGGCGCCACCGGCAACGAGGAGGCAGGAGGTGACAGCGACGCCGCCAACGACGGGCGCGGATGGGGCACCTCGTCGGCGGCCTGGCCGGGCTCCGCCTTGGGCTGCAGCGGCTTCCGCGCGATGGTCACCCTGAGCCGGATCTGGAACCCCTTGTTCAGCGCCGGGTTGGTGGCCATGGCGATCATCTGCTGGCCGACGGACTCGCAGGCCATGCGCACCGAGGCCGCGTCCCACCCCATGTACTTGGTCAGCAGCCTCAGCGCGTAGCTCTCGAAGCCGGCGCGCAGCGTCACGAGCCACAGCTTGCCCAGCGGCGAGTTGGACGGGTCCAGGGGGATGATGTGCTCGTGGACCTCGCAGTCGACGAACCCGTTGTTCTCGAGGAGCTCTGGCTCCATGTGGTCGATGCCCCTGTGCTTGCCGTGTATCTTCTCGGCCTCCTCGATGCCCTTGGCGGCCTTGTGCATCAGCGAGTGGGGAGGGAAGCGATCATAGAAGTTCTTCTCCCCCTCGTGGTCGTGGAACTCCAAGATCTCTACCCAGCCCCCTGGCTTCAGGCACCGCAGCGTCTGGCCGTACACATAATTCCAGTCACGGAACGCGCCCGACATGTGCCTATAGTGCACCATGTCGAACGTGTTGTCATCCCACGGCCAGGGATCCTCCCCATCCATGACCTCGAAGTGGCAGTTCAGGGGTACCGCCCTCTCAAAGGTCGGCGACAGGTCGATTCCGGTGACCTTGCACTCTGGCCATCTTTCCGCCATGGCCATCGACCACTCGCCGGTCCCCGTCCCGACATCCAAGACCGCCGTGGGCTCCTCGAGCGGTATCGTCGTCAGTTCCAGGTTGAAGATGTTGAGGTAGATCTGGTGCAGGATACGCAGGCGGTCCTGCTCGTCCTCGTCATTCGGCATGAAATAGTCCCGAGCATATCTCCGCCCATGCTCCCAATACATGTCAGTCTCATCGTCGGGGTCGTACGTTGAGGTCCCCCACCTGTTTGGTGTCAGCTATGCACTCGCCACAACAATGCGTCAGCGGCAGGGTGGCTCACAGGTTCGACCCAGCTGGCCTCGACGACACCTTTTGATCTTGGCCTCGGGTCTGAGGCTGGCCCGGGCTGTTGTCATGCGCCGCGGCATCGTCTTCCGCGCCATCCTGTAGGTCCGACTCGCTCTTTGCCAGTCCCAAGGGATCCGACCCCGACAACACCGGCTGGCCGGCATTGGCACGATCTACCATGTCCATTGCCGACTGTCTCTCGACGGCGGATTCTCCCGCACCTTGACCTATATCTGCCTGTTGTCTGCGCGAAAGATTGGTCGCCGGGATGGGGTGCAGGCTCTGAACCCCGGCGCTCCGTTCGTCAGGGTGCCGCAGTGGTTCCGGGCTCGGAAGCGGCCCATCGGCGGGGATGGTCGTCGCATTTTGTCCTTGACGCGACTGGGCCTGAGCGGGTGCGTAAGGCTCGCCCACGGAGCGTGGTCCACCAGCAGCCGAGGCGGGTGCCGACGGGGCTCCGGCTGTGGTGGGCTTCTTGCCTGCCTCCATTGAGGTGGCGTGGCCAAAAACGGGTCGTCGTCCTGGCTTGGTTGTACCGGTGTTCACCTGGCAACCCGTTCCCAGCCCATCGCCTAGGGCCGGATCTCGTCAAGGCAGATCTCGCCTGGCTGGATCCAGAGCGGCCGCAGGTGATTCCTGTCGGCAAATCTCGACGGCGCGCTGTTGTACGTCTGCTTCCCTGGTACACTTCCTAAGGGCTCTTAAACGACGCGGCTGTGAGCGGTGGCAGCAACAGTCCCCACTGCTGCTGCTGCTGTTGTTTGCGATTGGACTCCCGGAAGGCTCGAGAGAGAGGCTGAGCCTGGGGCTTTTGGCTCATGTGGGGGGTGAAGCTGGCTAGGCGCTGAGGGGTCACTCGTCGACCGTCTCAAGCTTGCCAAGCTCGGTTCGGGCTCGAGTGAGGCAAGAAGAAGGTCGGGAAAAGGATGGCCCTTGTCGAGGGAAAGCGGTGGCACAAGCCGCCAGTTCGAGTATTTCTCCCACGACAAAGAAAACTGTCCCAAGGGCATCTGACGGCTGGAAAAAGGAGACTTGCACGACATCGGCCGGGCACATCATACATACTCACTCCGTGCTGCACTCCAACGGCGGAGCAGACGCGCAGCCACAAGCACGGCTCTTCTCGTCCGTGCCACGGAATCCTGGCCCCCGTCTTGCGCCTGTGGGTGGAATGCAATGCACCTCGAATCCTTCATATCGTCATCCGCCCTCGCCTGGAAAACCACAGTACCCCAAAATAACCACTTGGTGCTGTGATCGTATCCCAACCTTTTCGTCATCCGTCGTCGATGCTGGCCCTGTGGCTTCTTTCTCGTCTTACCAAGCCAGGGACTCGTCAATAGCCTATTTTTCTCACCTTGCCTGGCTTGGTCCTTAATCTTGTGCCTTATTAAACACCTAGCACATATCCGTGCATCCAGCCCACCACCCTGGCCACCATGGCCGCCCGTTGCCTTGGCTAGCTCAGAGGATCCGCCCGCCCTGTCGACAACGTGTATACATACAGTCTTGCCCAACCAGCACCCTTCTTCCCCTGGCGGCTGGATGTGCCCGCAGCAATGCCCACATGCGGTGCTGACCACCCTCGGTCTTTCCTGTCCATACACACTTGGACCCACGCCCACGTCCCCGGGAGCAGGCCTCGCCGAGGCGACTGGCCGGCTTTGTTCTTGGCCGCAGCCTTGCACGGCCACGGCGCGAGGGTGAGGGGGCATGCAGGAGAGGTGCAGAACCACGCGTCCTGTGATAGTACGGGGGGTTGGTCTGCACATATCTGGCAGACATGCACTTGTGCCGCACGCGACAAAGGATTCGTTGTGCGGGCCAGCCCTCCGCAGTAGATGTACAACCAGGTAGCTAGAGCTTCACCCCGGCCTTCCGGGCGGCAGCGTGTCAGCCCGCGTGGGCCCCTCGGGGCATTGCGGCCGTGCTCCGCTGATACGGGGTCTGTATACAGGTTATACGTTTGGTGTTGGTTGATTAGACGGTGGTTCCGCAGCTTCCGGCTGTGATCAAGGGTCGCAGTCGGCAAGTGCGTCCCGGGACTCTACAAGACGCGGGATAAGCTGAAGGTGCCGCTGTAAATGCTTGACAGCTTCCGTCTTCCGTCTTCCGTCACCCGCTGCTCGCCCCGGCGCGCTCGCCGTTGGAGAGGAGGGGAGGTTGAGAAATGACCTGTGCTGATAATATCTATGGGCGAGGAGGCTGACTCTTGTCCCAGTCGAGTACAATTATCCGCGAGAAGAGGGAATAAGTAGCAGCTTTTGCGCCACCACAAGCAAACGTATGTACATCATACCGAGTTGCGGGTGGACGTTGAAGAGGTTGTAGCTGAGAAACGTGGGATTATTACGCTGATCTTGCAGGACATGAGGTGTAAATGAAGTATCACGAGGCTGCGGCAGCATATAGTCCCGGTAGCCGCTAGCCAGGTTAACTCCACGGCATATATATATCGTGCAGAAGATGTCCAGCCGAGGCGACGTACCCTCCCAAGATGGTGTGAGACCTGTTCTGCCCTTAAACGATGGCCTCCTAGGCCACAGGAGCCTATCTCAACAGGACCCCTAATGATTTTGCATGCCTGAAGCCACTTGCCCCCTACACGCCATTCCACTTCCCAAACCTGGTATATTGCTTATACATCTCCCTGAAGATGGCACGACCGCTCGCGTCGACTGCCTCGTTGATAACCCGCCTGCCTTCGGGCGTCGTTATGTCCAGCACCGAATACACGCCCGTGTCGAGGGCCGCGCGCACCGCACGCGGCACGGGGCGCTCCAGCTGTAGCTTGACATACAGCACCAGCACCAGGTACATGTGCTGGGCGGCATACTTCTTGGCCGCGTCTGGCGCCGAGTCCAGCGCCCCGGGGGCCTGTCCGCGGGTCACGGAGGCGACGCTCGGCTCGCAGGTGAGTGTTAAGAGGCGAGAGAAGCGGGCGGCTTGTGCTTGCTGGTCCGCTGGGGACGGGTTGGCGTTGATGGTGGTCGTCGGCCACGGGACGATGAGAAGGCGGAGTAGGGACTGAAGGGCTGTAATGAGCAGGTGGAAGTGTCCTTCGAGTCGCTGGCGATGCCGCTTGATGATGACTTCAACAAGGCCGCAGAGCCATGGGTATGACTTCTCCGATGCCAGGGCCTCTTCTGTCATGGTTGACCCGACCGAGCACATGGTTGACACAGTGCTCAGCGTGACTTCAATATTCCATTGTTTCATGGGTTTCTTTTCGAGGATCATCTCCGCCGTCTTGGCGATGAGTGAGAATTCGGCCCAATTCCTTGACTTGGGCAATCGAATCGCGAGCACGTGTTGGACTTCAGTCCAGTCTACCAAGCCCGCAAATTGTCCCAGTGAGGATTCTATTTCGTGTCAGCCTCGCCCTTCAGGTTCGGACAGGGTGTAACTCACTGTTCTCTGCCTGTAGAAGCCGGTGGATGGCAATGATGTTTCCGGTAATATCATTGCTGTCACGCAGCCTCTGACCCATCGCGCCTGCATAGTCGGCCCTTGTCTCGTCGCCCATGTGCAAAAGCACAACATCTACATACCGGGTAATATCACGTTGACCCGCAAGTAATGGGCTTGGCACCGAGCTGTCGGTTTGTGGCCTCCAAACCGCGACATCGTCACACATGTGAAGTGGGTCCTTGACTTCTTTACCAAAGGATCTAAAGAGCAACTCCTTGAGCCGCCAGCCGGTTTTGAAGCCCTTGGCGCAAAGCTCGTCACTGAGGCGTTCTAGCTTACCCTTAGAGGGTAAAAGACTGTCTCGAACAGCAGCCGGGTCCAAGACATCTAGCTGCTCGATGAGGACGCAGGTGAAGCTCGTCGAAAAGCTTCGGCCCCGAGGGTTCTCATCCTCGCATACCTTGTATGTGTCGTCCGAAACCAGATCGTTTGCAAGCATGACTGACAGTCTCTCTTTTGTCTGAGCCAGGTCGACAACAGTTTGCGCTTGCTGCTTAGTCTTCGAGGTCTCAAGGGCGCTGACCAGGGATCTCAGTAGGATCTGGTGATGAGGCTCATCTTTGGTAGACACAGGCCAGCTTGAAACCACGCGGGACGCCTCCGAAAGGTAGCTACGATCTCTTTCTTCCCAGGCCGACGTCATTTGCTTGAGTGTGACTGACGAGAGAGCCTCAAACAGCTTCAAAAGCTTGTAAGAGTCCTCGGTAGAGACACCACCAGCCCCGCTGGATTTGATGCCGGCCTCAATGGTCTGTCCCAATGTGACAAGATCGGAGAACTTCATATCTTCGTAAAATGTCGGCCGCCTCATGATCTTGACCATCAGACTCAAAAGGCCGGTTGTCGTTTCGACATCTGCAACGTCTTCCTGCGAACCTGCCAAATGTAGCAATGATAGTAAAACTTTCTCCCGCTGCTCCCTATTAAGCATTTCGCGAGGCAGATCAAGCAGGATGCGGATGGCCATGTTCACTTGTTGCTTGATGCGTTTTGACTTTTCGCCTTGTTCTCGTGCAAGCATGCTAATAGCATGGCTCACAAGAGCATTGAGGTACTTGTCATTACCCAGACTGGCTTCGTTTAACAAAAAAGACCAGACTGAGTCGTTTGACGGATCCGCCTTATCGAAGTACGCGAGCAGTGCTGCAAAGAACTCGCTTCTAAAGTCTGAGGAGGCAGCGATATCAACCAGACGGCGCGAATCGTAGAATTGTAACCGGAAGCCATCTGCCGATGTTACTTCCTGCTCTTCCTTCTGCAGCCTTTCCAGGAAGGTCCAGGCCATGGCAGAAGTCTCAGGCTCGTGTGCAGCGTTGGGGTAATTTGCCAGCCAGAATGCTGTGCAGCAACGGAAGGCTGCGAGTGCAGCTGGGCCCGCCAGGTCCTCTTTTTTTAACGCTTTCTTCAAATCTGATTCGACCCTCTTCCAGATGGCACCGACGTTCTCCAGGTCTGACTGCGAGATCGTCCTGTCAACGATACGCCACCAGCGCGCCCGCATAGATACGTCGAGGTGTTTCAGTTTAACTTTAGAAGCCATGTCGAAGAGTCGAGTTCCGATACTGTCCATGAAGTCTTCGTCTGTCACGCCCGTGGAGAGGGAATCAATGACAACAAGAAGCGAACCCTTCTTGCAAGAATTCGCGCGACCCTCGAGCCAGTCAAGAAGGGCGACTAACTGAGACGTATTGATTGAGCGTTGCAGGAGATGAGCAACAGCTTTAGTGATGTCCATGCTGGACCAGATCTTCTTGACAGAGGTGAAGTCATCGTCTTTGGCCAAACTTTCTGACAGTACCTCTGTCCATTTTCTTATGAACCAAGGGAGATTTCGGGCTTTTGCAGAGCCTTCTGCCAGAGATACAACGAATTTGACCAATTCAACTCCAGTAGAGGCGTCTAGGCCACTGTCACGCATGTTTGTGACCTGCTCGATGATAGTGTCGAGTAAGGACTGTCCCTCAGCAGATATTATGAAGACGTCAACGTCAATATCCGCCACTCTAGGCACAAGGCTGAGATCTATTGCGCCACTCTCTGTCGTGTATTGCCTGCAGACTTCGCGGAGACTGCTCAGTGAGATGCTAGCCTTGCTCTGCAGGGCCGTGTCAAGCACGATCTTCATGGCGTCATTTCGCCTGGTAATTTCCGCAGTACGCATGGCCTCCTCGATAATCCCAAACACCTTCTGGGTCCAGTCTTCGCGATCCTTTCGGCCACTTGCATCGTCCGTTGTCCCGGAAGGCGAGACGGCGAGGCTGAACAAGACAGGGCATGAAGCTGTTGCCAGGGAGCTGGTCATGTTCACAGCTTCTTGTACAATACCCACGTCCTTGCGATTCGAGAAGGCCGCTCTCGCAGGTAGGATCATGTTTTTGATAAAAAAGCGTCGTAGGGCCTGCCTCCAGCTGGCTTTGACGCGAGGATCAATGACGAGATCTTTCGACCGGTCCATCTTGGCCAAAATTATGAAGCCCAAGGGATATAGAGACACAGCAACGTCGACAGCATCACTGCTGCTCTGGAGGTGAAGGTCCCACAGGCTGACGAAAATAGTGATCCACGACGGCCGGTTCTCGGCTAACTCTGATTCCTGCTCGTTCAGTGCGTGATCGCAAATTGACAGGATTGGCCGGAGTATCTCGACAGCTTCCTTGGAGGGAGAAGAGAAGAGTGCCTTGACGTGTTCGGCCCCCATTCGGACATTGGAAGGTGAATCGACTGACACTTCCTTGAGCCTGGCCAAGAGATTCTCAAGGGCAAGAAACAGGCAGTCTGCTGTCCTCAGGCAGCCATATGGAGTCCGAAGGCTTTCCAAGTCAAACTTTATATCGGGAGACCGCTTTCTCTTTTTCGAATCGCCCTTGCGAGGAGGGCTCGTGGTATCAGCCATCTCCACGTCTGAAGCTGCGCGGTCTTCATCCTGCGGGTTCGCAAGCTCCTTGAGGGTTTGCTCGAGGATTGGGACGAATCTTCGGTCGGCGAGAGATTTCGGGAGGGCGAAGAGAGGTATCCTGGTGAATATGCAGGCCACCACGTTCCAAGCCATGGGATACCGCCGGAACTGCTCTGCCGAGGCAGACGAGCCGTTCATGTTCTTGAGGAGCCATCTCAGTATGAGCTGCTCCGCCGCATAGTATGTGCCAACCGGGGAGCCCGAGAGCAGTTTCCATAGGTTCGAAAGGGTGTCGGGAACAGACCCCGCGCTGCTTTGGTCGAGGATTCTTGAGGCTCTGATGAGAGCGTCCGGAGACTGCAGCGATCGGGTTGGTCAGCATTTCTCTGTATAAGTTGGCACCGTGACGTTCCCTTACCTGCCCAGGAGTTGTCGTTCCCGATGCCATTATTTCCGATGCGGCCTCGGGAAGCTGCAATGGCGCTCCTCGATGCTCCCGTTGCAGAAGTGGTAGATGCTGGTTTGTTGTTCAGGCTCGAATCAAGCCCCAGAAACTTTGTCGCGAAATTCTGGGTAATCTGCCCGGCCGATAACGATAACCAGTCCCCGAATCCAGCAGGCGGCGTCGATAAGCCACGCCTAACCCTGGGCGGTCCCGGTCCTAGTACTCCGTAGCTCTCCCCTGTGCAGCTCAATCGACGTCTTCGAAAAAAGCCGGAAAGGCCCAGAGTCAGAACCCAGACCCAAGCGTCATATCCAGGCCGAGGACGCGCTCAATCCACATCCCAGTGCGAGGTGAGCACACCAGCAAGGCCCTGGGACCAAGGATTGATTGGCTCATACTTCTATTAAACAGTACTACAAAGTCACCATGGCAGAGACCTCCGTTCCTCCACCACCCCCGAGCACCGTCTCGCGACCGGTCAGCGAGGCCCTCCTGAACGAAAAGGTAAGCCCCTGCCCGAGCTCGCCCTCCTTCCCGTTGTCTCCGGGTGCCCGCGCACCTTGCGGCTCGAGGAGGACCGGCTAGAAAATGCGAGAATAAAGAGAGCCTGCCAGGACTGACGCGCTGGGATCGCAAACAGTGGGACCGCTGCCTCTCCAACCTCCTCATCAAGTCCTCCCTCGGCCTCGGCTTTGGCGTCGTCTTCTCTGTCCTCCTGTTCAAGCGCAGGGCGTGGCCAGCTATCGTGGGCGCCGGCTTCGGCGCCGGCCGGGCGTACGAGGAGTGCAACTACAGCCTGAAGCAGGCCGCCCGCGAGATCAGGAAGCAGGCATGAGCTGATTGTCGCGAGTGACGCGGGCGGCTCGTGCGGGAGGCTCCGGATGAAGGGGAGTACGTACATACATGCATACATGCGCACGGAGGGCACACGTCGCCAGGCCCACGCGGTCAAGGAATGAAGCAATTGAGAAATTATCGCCGGTCACCAAGCGCGTATGGGTGCAAGATCTGTACAACATTGTCGAGCAGGGCCCACTGGGTCATATGCGACGAAAAGGGGTGCCAGAGGTGATGGAGATGGCGGTGTCATTGGGGGGCGAGAGGCACTTTTCCGGACTTGGCGCGAGCATGGTTTGGAAAGGGTGTTGTATAGACAGGACGGAGTGTAATCGGTATGAATAGAATCATTGACTCTTAAAGCAGTGCCCTCGAGGTTGCTGGGTGATCATACACTGCTGCTGTGATCCAACTTTGGTGCCAAGAAGTCCAATTTGGCTACGACTGCTCGCCGTACAACTGTCTGGCGCTGTATTCGCTTGAGCACGTTATTACACCTCGTCTGGCACTATTCAGGGTTTCCTGCTATCAACTGTCATCCAGCAGGGGGTAACAAGTTGTTAGTGTTGCCATAGACCCTATGTAACTGTTGAATAATATAGGCCACGGCTGAATCTGTTGCCTTAGAGGCAGTACGGTTCAACGCATCGATACATTAAAAATTGAGATAGTAAACGCAAATGCATACTTGGGAATATGATCTGGCTTTTGTGTTCATCCTCAGCAACAAAACCGGCTATACAAGTTGGATGTTTCCAGTACCCTGGAGGGGTTTTCTTGTGGCATTCCTAAGTTATATAGGTCGGTCTATTCATTCAACGTATACACATTAGTCTTGAGAAAAGCGGCAGCATACCTAGGTAATCCAGGCCAAGGCCATAGCATCCAAGCCCTTGTATCACAGACTCACGAATCCCGCCCTCCTCGGGACTCAAGCCCCACTGACTCAGTATCCTTCTTTGTTCACCCCGAGCGGGTCATCGAGCTCCAAACCAAGCCCCGGCGAGTCACGACGGACACCATCAACATGCGACGACCCAGCAGCCTTCCGGCCCCCCTCCTCCGCGCAAAGCGCATCCATCATGGCGGCCTGGTCAGCGGCGAGCACCCGCGGCGACCGAGGCGACCCTGGCTTCTCGGCCTCGATCGATGCCACAAGGAGACCCGCCTCGCGCCACCCCCCTGGCCGCGAGCCGAACTCCCGAAGCTCGGTGGCCTCGGCGGTGGTGCCACAACCACTGGCGTTACCCCCATCATGGCCCAGAGGCAAGTGTACAGTGGCGGGTGCCGCCAGCGCCACAGCCAAGCGATCCTTGTCCCTAGAGTCCACGGCGGCGGCGCGGGCAACTTCCGGCAGCGGCTCCAGCTCAGGGCGCGGGCTGCTGAGCGAGGTCTTCGCGCCTAGCTTCTCCGGCGCTTCATCGCCCTGGGCGCCGTCGTCATCACCATCATTATCATCATCATTATCTCTGTCGTGCGCCTTGAGCCGCGAGCCGGCGGACTTGCGACGCCCCCGCGGGCGAGAGCCGGAAGAATGCGCAGCGCGCCCACCGCTCCAGGTGCTGCTCCGGCGAAGGGGAAGGAGCGGGAGCTCACTGCTCTCAGCGCCGGTGGCTATAGCTTCTACGCTGTCGCCGTTGGTGTCCCGTACCTCGAGCATTGTCGGCGAAGGACTGGTCGTCTCTGGTGGTAGGGCGATGGCAACCTTGCGCCGTTCTTTCTTACCCGCCGCGGGTGCAGCTCGCAGTCGTCCCGAGAAGAACCAGACCAGAAGACACACCTGGCTCACGAGGAAGAGGATCCCCGAGGCAAGAATTAGGATCTCGGTGCAGCTCGCGTCGAGAGCCTTCTTGCTGATGAGGAGGGAAAAGGCAGGGGCGGGTGCCGAGCGGGCAGCCTTGGTGGTTGGCTCCAAGAGGTTCCCCATGCCGTGGGCTGGTCGTTGTTCCAGTGGTAAAGATAGTCGTCCCAGGACGGAGAGGGTATCCTGTTTTTGTATCTGTGGGCACGGTGTTTGCGTTGTCGAGGCAGCATGTCGGTTAGGTCTGCAGCATGGTATTGTGAAGTGTTGAAAAGTGTTTCAGGAGCAGTAAGTAGATGGTATATCAGTATTCTGTTGTGGGTTAGGTATTTTGAGAGCTGGTGTCGTGTTCGTCTCCCGGTGGTCCGAGGTGGTGCGTCGTACACATGCTAGCAGGTCGTCAAGCAACAACAGAACAGCCCAGGCGCGGAAGTCGCCATCCAGTTGGCCCCGATAGCCTCGCACAAGCAAGGCCGAGTCCATTTTGACAAGGACGAGTACTATTGCCGTCTATGGTTCCTGGCTCAGAAGCCTCTAAATAGCCATTACCGGGAATATCCAACCTAGGAAATAAGAAGCGAGGCGAGCTGTGCTGAATGCGTTACATAACAACACAGCAATCGCCCAGCTTCTTTGTGAGCCTCTCGATAACTTTCCTCTTGAGCTTCTCGGTGCCATCCTCCTCCTCCTGCGGCTGCCCCTGCGGCTGCCCCGCGTGCGCTGGAGGCCTGGGGTGCTGCTGGCCGTGCACTGCCTGGCCGTGGTGCTGCTGCTGCTTGCCGCCGTGGTGGGCACCACCGCCGTACCCGCCGCCAGAGTAGCTGGGCGGCGGCGGCGGCATATGCGGGATATCGTGGCCCTGGAGGTTGACGTATATGCGGCCCTCGTTCTCCTCGGTCCGGTACTGCAGGCCCAGCTCCTTGCACAGCTGCTCGACGCGCGGCTTGAGCTTCTGGACGTGGCCGACCGAGTGGTTGCCCTTGCCGACAATGACGTGCAAGTGCGTCTGGCTGCGCGCCTGCGCGTCGCGGATACGGGCCTCGAGGATGTCCTCGGCCTCCTCGACGAACTGCCCGTGCAGGTCGATGGTGTCGTCGGGCACCTTGTCCGTCGAGTTGTTGGCACGGAAGATGTACTCGGATGCCTGCTTGTTGTACTGCTCCATCTTGGCCGCGTGGGCCTTGCCCTCATTGCTCAGCTGCTTCGCCCCGGCGCCGTCGCCATTCTCGTAGGCTTGGTGGGCCTGCGAGTCTAGTCAGTCTCTGTGCAGCAAGGCGGAGGGGGATGACGGCTGGCCGTGGTCTGCGCAGCCGGGGCCGTCGTACCCTGTCGAAGCACGAGTTGCGCTTTGCCGCCTCGGCCCGGGCCAGGTCTCGCAGGCGGTCATATTCCCTCTCCGTGTCATCGTCGTCGCCGTGATGGGCGTAGGCTGTTTTGGCGGTGCGGCCTTCAGGTCAGCCAAGCAAATTCATGGTGACATCATTCGCCATGGCCCGGCCAGGGGCGCAGGGTCCATGCATGATTCGACTCACCGCGTCCTCCCAGGCGCGTCGACGGGCTACGCGAGTGCATGGGAATTGATTCAGCCATATTCACAGAAACGAGCACATGTGCCAACGAGCGGATCGAGGATGCATCGAGCCCAAGAAGCGAGGACAAGCGTGCTGTAGAGTTGGAACCCGCGAACTTGGAACATGTCCTCAGGGCCTGTTAGATTGAGGCCAGCCAAGGGCGGACCCAGATCGCCAGCACATGGTTGGTCTCAATTGGCGCTCTTGGTCAGGGGGGCGCGCGACTCGAGACTACTATGTAATAACACTGGCCATGGTCGGTGAGACCATAGTACTATGAGCAGCATCCCGCTGAACCGCCCCAGCTGCAGCAGAGAGGTCCCGTCCTAGAGTTCTTGTGCGGCCAGCCAGCCAGATGTTTCCCGGGGTTGGTTACATGAGAGCTTTTTGGATCGATGCTCTGGCTCTCGCCAAGTTGGATCGACCAGATCCTGAACCTACACTACCACTGCTGTCGATGTAGCGCAGATCGGACGGCGCCGCTCTGACCCGGCAGTCCAAAATGACGGCTACAAGCCCCGCTCCAGGATGCACATCCGCAGGCAGGTTCCCGAGCGACGAAAAGTGCTCGTGCAGTCCGAAGCCAGGCGAACGAGGACATTTTCCCCAGATTGCAAGCTGCACGTCTCCCCTCTGCTCCTCTGCGCCTGCAACCTGGACCCGATTTCTCAAAACCCAGATATCCCGGAACTTGCAGTCCCATACCAGGAACCGAGGGGCGAATTCTGCGTCCCCTTGCGGGCGTGTCAGGACCTGCAGGACAAAAAAAAAGGGGGGGCGGCTATGTCGCAGAGGCTTCTACGAGGGTTTCTAGAACGAATCGGCACGCCGGGTGAGAGACCACCAGGCTTGCCCACAGGCGGGCCGAGTCCTCTGGACAAAGCAGGCAGAAACAGTTTCGCAAAACTGGGGAGTGGAGATGGGTTGTTGAGACAGAGACCGGGCAAGCTGGCAAGCAAGCTGTCAAGGCAAGGCAAGCCAAAGCCAAGGAAGGAAGCAGCGGACAAAAAAAGAAAACCCTGACTGGCTTTTGCTTCACGAATTGTAGATGTGATTCACTGTGCAATGCTCTCGCCGTCTCCGCTGCAGGCCCGACTACCGACCAAGGCTAACCAACATTTGCCAAGGATGACTTATTGGATAGGTCGCGACATGTCGCCATCAGAGAGGCCTGTGGGATAAAATCAGTGCCTGAGCAACCCTTGCTGCCATGTGTTTCACGCAGCCGACGAGTCGGATGTGCTGTACTCCGTAGCCCTCTAGCCCGTACTGGTGCATGGACGTTTGGATGCGAGGTGAGATATCAATTGCCACCAAGCGGTGGTCGGTCGAGCAGTAGTTCAACAGCAGAATTGCTGCGAGCTGTCTGTGGGTGGACCATTTAGCTCAGGCTGAGAATTGTGCTGGGCCTGGCGATCGCTCCCCCCTCCCCCGTCTGACCGTTGCGCTCTGAGTTCCCGTGTTGTGAGATTCGGGCTCGCATCCCTGGGGTTCGGCCCGCATTTGGGCATGTCTGAATAATGGATGCCACTGATCATGACAACCTGCTTGCCTGTCACTGTTGGGTAGCGGACGGTGGAGGCTCTCTAGCCGATGGCTCGCCACCACAAGTATAAACTTTTTCCTCATTCCTTGAGCGAGCTCGGCCTGAAATTGTCGACGACAAAAATCAGGCTGGCGTAGTACTCATCATAACCATCAGGGGCTGGTTTTGATATAGGGCAGGGGTTTGGTTAAGGTACCGACCTGGCTGATGGCGCGATGCTCGACATCCTGCCCGGTGGTCACACAGGGGCGATTGCCTTCGTTGCGCTGCTATGCCTGAGGGGTTCGAAACCTGAGGCGAAGAGCTGAGATCCTGAAGGGGTTTCAGGATCCTCAGGACGCGTCCAGAGGTTGTTACTACTGCTATTATTAATGGCATCATTGTCATTGTTGTGGACATTGCTCGGCCGCTACCAGCCAGCCAGACTGGTAGCGTCCATCCCCAACGTCGACGACGATCTTTGCAGGCGCGGAAAATTTGAAACGGTAATAAACGCCGGCCCCTCTTGATGCAGAAACACCTGCCCGAAGAGGTCGGGTGGAGTCAGGGCCAAGTCTTCGCAACGGCTCGCTCACAGGGAAGGGTGGGGGAGGCCAGGGAGGGCGGCCGCGGCGCGGACCGGCCTTCGAGAAGAAAAGATGGAGGGCAACGTTGCTCATCGTGATGGACGCCAGCAGATCCAGTGTCCCGAAAATAGATGCTCGCTCCCGTAGGCTCTGGGTTGTAATCTAAGAAGCAAATAGGGCACGGGACTCTTGTGTGCGTAGTGGTGTAGGCCAGAGTGGGCGGCAATGCTCTGAGGGCGCCGGGTGTAGCGCGGGAGACGAGAGTTTCCGCTTGAGGGTTGAAATCTCCGCTTGGGTGAATTCTTCATCTCCGGGCCAGGCCCACGGCGCAATGCCGGCACCCGCCCTTTTTAATGTCAAAAAATCGAGCTTCGCGTTGGAGCCGCTTTGGGACATTTGGCCTAGGTTTGAAGACGGGGCCACTCTGCGATTGTGCAGTCTGGACGTCGGTGTGCCGACGGATGGGCCGTGGCTGGCCTGGATCACCCAGGCCCGGGAGCGGCGCCGGGCGTGCGATGAGCATTGTGCGGCATGCCCTCCTATCCAGGCACTCGGTATTGCCGGTGCCTCTGACGGTATGCTACTCCGTGCGTCCAGACTGTCGTTGTTGACCGCCCACGTAGCGACCACTGGGGCCGTCCAGGTGGTGGGAGCGACCGGGAACCGGCTGGCGCCTGGTCGTCTAGTCCGTAAACCTCGAGGCATATCGGAAGGAGGGTTGGATTGCTGTTGCACTCAGGCTCTAGTGTAGTATGATGAGATGGTGTCGTCTCTCCCGACAGACCCCGACTCGTACCCGATCCCTTCAGGGCCTTGGGCCTGCTACCACACAAGAAGTAGTGTAGGCTCAAGAAAGGGCCTAAGGAGTGTCCGGGTGGGGCCTGAGCGGAATTGAAATTGCGCCAGGCAAGTTTGGGGTCTGAAGTGCCGAATATGCTCGCAGCGCTGCCATTCGCCGACGGGCCCTGAGATGAGCATCCCACAATTTGATGATTGTCGTGATGGTCTCCTCCCTGTTTATCTTGTCGCCACCCGTGCTGGGCGCAAATATGATGCGTCTATCTGCGTGTCCGTGTGTATGGCTGTCCTTTGTATGTGTCTGTGCGTACAGACTACAGAACCGTATGATGATGACTCCGACGGGCTGGCCCTGGTGATGAATAATGAGGTGCCAAGGAAGCCCGCAGCCTACGATGCCAAGTATAGGGACACAGTCAGCTTTGGGTCTCACTAGCACGGGTACTTTGATGACCTCCCTGCCGGGATGCCCCCGCATAACGGGCGATTAAAGGGTAGCGCGGCCTGATGACAGGTTCGCCAGAAGGCCAGACACCCAGCCTCGGATGTCTTGGACCGAGACAGGGCCGGGCAAAGCCTGGAAGCCTGAAAGGCTCAAAGAGACTGACGGTCAGAGGCGAGGAGGAGAGAGCTTGGTCCTGCGCCTGATTGACTGCAGGACGGCAGGGACGGGCCAAGGAGGTCTCCGGAGGATGCGTGGCTGGCATTTGCCCTCGTCTGTCGGACAGCCAGGCAATCACGGTGAGGGTGAATAGATTGACCGAAGATCCTTGATGGGTCCCCTTTCCTTTGTGGCACGACCAGAGGGACGCTTTCGAGAGCGGGGGACGATCGCTCTCGAGAGGCGAGCTCGGCGAGCTGGATGTTGGACTTGCTCGGCTTGCCGGCTTGCTAGAATGAGTCCCCTGAGATGAGAGAGCATCGCCTGTCCCATGCCGGAGGCCCATACACTACACTACGGTATCGCAGCGAGGTGTGGCCCACAATGGACGGCCCCAATGAGACTAGCCCAGGCCCCAGAGTGCTACTATTGGCACAGACTTCAGCTTCCAAGGATGTTTTGGCTCGGTTTATCCACCTGTCTGCTGCAGCCAGAGTGGGAACGATCACTACAGGTGACCTCAGTGGCCGCGGTGTGGGCAGGGAGACCGACAGCAACAGATAAAAGAGGCAAGAAAAAATAAACACAATGGAAACAAAAAGCAACAGAGGCTGCATTTGGCTGGGGAAGAAGTAGAAATTCTGATGGTGTGCGTTAGTGCTAAGTGGATGTCCCGGTTGCAGGGATGAAGATGCTTCTCGATCAGCCGAGCCATTCCAGCGTACCTACGGAGTACCTACAGTACACTACCCGGGTGTAGGTCGATGCCGCAGACTGCCTCCTCGTCTGGCAGTCCAGCACGCATGCTGCTCTGTTGTTCTGTCACTGCATCCATCGCACTGCATCGCACCGCATCGCCTTGCATTGCGTCGCACTGCATCATGTCCTCTCTCTTGACTTATTGATTGGTGGGCCAATCTGGCCTCTCTTTTTCCCCTTTCTTATTTCCTTGCCCCTAAGATGCGCATTCAGCGTTTCCGTCACCTCGCCTTTTGCCTGTAACGGATCCCAGTAGCAGACAGACAGGACAAGGAACGGGCAGCCAAAAAAGGGTGGCCTGTGCCTGGTCCAATCCGTTGGCCCGTTACGTCTCAATGTAGCTCCCCACCTGACTTTCCATGGAGCGGTACCTGCATAGTACCCTGTAGCTCTAGTTCAACGGTGGGCACCCTAATATTATCGCCATTTGAGGCAGAGCAACACCGTTCTGTGCCCTCCCTCTCTCCGTCTCAATCTCGGACGCTGGGGTCTGGTTCTGTGGCTTCCGGGCTGCACTGAACATCTTTCTGTTCTCCCCCATCATCAATCATCCAACCCCAATCCCATTTCATACCCATTCATCGAACCCTCCGCCCGCTCACTCACGCAGTCTGCGCCAATACGCCTGGCCTCTGTTCTGCTCCCTCTCTTCCCTCTCTCCATCTCTCCCCTTTCGTCTCCTATCTCGTCCTGTACTGTCCAGTCGGCCTGTCAAATTCAACCTGGTCCTCCTCCCCCATAACTCCCTGCCTCGTTCTTTGCCCTCGACCACGCTTACTCTACCACACCACCTCCTCCTCCTGTTGTTGTCGCCGTCCAATCTTTCCATTGGATCTCAATCCTGGCGAACCTTCTTTTCTGCACATCGCGCTGTGCCTCCCCCCCCCAGATAACTCCATCTAGAGTCCTGACTGTCCTTACTTCTCTCCCCTCATCGTTTCCTTCCCGTCGTCCTGGCGTCGAATTGAGGCCATCCACAGGACGCGAACAACAATAACAACCTTGCATCGCATCGCAGCGCAGCGCAACCCATCGCCTCGCCTGATCGCTCGTACGGTACGTTTCGCCTCACCCTCCAGCTACCCCCTACCTTTCTTCTCGCCCGCCTTGCCTTACCTCGCTACTCACCTCACCATCACATCACAACTTCGCCCCATTTCACTCTGCTCCATCGTCTGCCGCGCTGCTACATACATCCTTTACCTCGCGTATATTGCTCCGGTTCCATCACGCCAGCCTTGATCCGGTTTCACGCCTAGCGAACCCGTCCCTCCCGTGTTGGTTCGCTGCATCCACCGAGCCTGCCTGTCAGCACCCGCTCTTCTGTCAATCGAGCAACCGTCCAAAAAAAAAGCATCGCCGCTGAGCTCGCCGCTGACTTAGCTTACTACAGGACCGCATCTTGACTTTCCCATTAATAAAATCAAACCCGCAGACATTAATTCTTCATCTGGGCGGAGCGACTTAGTTCAGTCACAATGGGTTGCGGAATGAGCACGGAGGAGAAGGAGGGCAAGGCCCGGAACGAGGAGATCGAGAACCAGCTGAAGCGCGACCGGATGCAACAACGAAATGAGATCAAAATGCTTCTTCTGGGTATGTATCTCGGCTGATGCCCTCCCAACGTCATTGCTTTCGTCGTCCTTCCCGGCGCCGGAACGTGATGGCTACCGAACGATTACTGCCGCCGGTCTTTGCTGACACAACTGGCAGGTGCTGGCGAATCCGGAAAGTCGACCATTCTCAAGCAAATGAAGCTCATCCACGAGGGTGGCTACTCCCGCGACGAACGCGAGTCCTTCAAGGAAATCATCTTCAGCAACACGGTTCAGTCCATGCGCGTCATCTTGGAGGCCATGGAATCTTTGGAGCTGCCACTCGAGGACCAGCGGATGGAGTACCACGTTCAGACCATCTTCATGCAGCCCGCCCAGATCGAGGGTGATGTCCTTCCTCCCGAGGTTGGCAATGCCATCGAGGCCCTGTGGAAAGACCGTGGTGTTCAGGAGTGTTTCAAGCGCTCAAGGGAGTACCAGCTGAACGACTCTGCCCGATAGTAAGTCGGACTATCATTCTCCGCTAGACGCTGGCGCACGGGAACTAACAAACACTGCAGCTACTTCGATAACATCGCTCGTATTGCCGCTCCTGACTATATGCCCAACGACCAGGATGTCTTGCGGTCCCGTGTCAAGACGACCGGTATTACCGAGACGACCTTTATCATCGGTGATCTCACCTACCGGATGTTCGACGTCGGTGGCCAACGATCCGAACGTAAGAAGTGGATCCACTGTTTCGAGAATGTCACTACGATCCTGTTCCTCGTCGCCATCTCCGAGTACGACCAGCTGCTGTTCGAAGACGAGACCGTCAACCGTATGCAGGAGGCGCTAACCCTCTTCGACTCGATCTGCAACTCGAGGTGGTTCATCAAGACCTCAATAATCCTGTTCCTGAACAAGATCGATCGTTTCAAGGAGAAGCTGCCCGTCAGCCCGATGAAGAACTACTTCCCCGACTACGAGGGCGGTGACGACTACGCAGCGGCTTGCGATTACATCCTGAACCGATTCGTCAGCCTCAACCAGCACGAGACCAAGCAGATCTACACACATTTCACATGTGCAACAGATACAACACAGATCCGATTCGTCATGGCGGCCGTCAATGGTAAGGCATTATCGATCGGTCCGAGAAGGGGTGGTTTGCCGTACGTTCTGCTAACAATGCTGCAGACATCATCATCCAGGAGAACCTGCGTCTCTGCGGTCTGATCTAGTCCAAAAACGCTCTTATTCGGATACCCAAACACATTATAATCGAACGATTTCTTCTTACGAAACGAAAACCTGGATCGCCTCATGAACTACCTCGTGTGATTTGCCGAGAAGGTGGTGGTGCGGGTTTTGTCTTGCTCCGGTCCTTGGATGTCCCCTCGTCTGGATTATCTGATCCACCCCGTCACGTCGAACAATTCGACATTATATCCCGCGAGATGGCTGCAACGGCGGCCGCGACTGCGAAAAGAAAAAGCTACCAGACAGGGAGTGGCCCCTGGTACGCTGAGCAGAGATGGGGACGAAAAGAAGGATATGCATTTGAAACTACTGGGCGGTGTTCAATATTCTGTTTAATTATGAAGTCTGTCAATGCTGTGGTCCTTTTTTTTTATTTGTCTTTATTGTGTTTTTACAGGTGCCTCCCAGGCGAAAGGCACTGTTGGTAGGCGCGGGAAGACCACCCCAGGCGAGTGAGTGGTGGGACATGTTTCGCGACGAGGGCCCACACCGAGGGAGACGAGCGGCAACAAATCTCGACAGGTTTTCGGATACGGCGGCTCGATATCAACAATGCCCGGATGTTGGATTTGTCTATAGCATCACGAGCTCTGCTTACTGAAAGCCATTATTTCAAAATACCCTTACTCGTCATGACGTCGCTTTACACTCGTCCCGTTGATGATGTGCAGGCGCTAGCAACAACCTTTGCCAGACAGCTGAGCACAGCCCACGCTCAGATGCTGAATTGCCGCTCGCTTTGCGCAAGAGAGTTCGCCAGAGTCCGCCCCACATTTTACATGCGACGAGAACCGCCAAACTATCACGGCAAGAATTCGTGCAGGGCCGAGCGGCAGGATCTGAGGGGTCTGGATCAGCGCGGCCGCTCGGTGGAGATTTTTGTGCTGTGCCGGATAGGCTTTTTCGTCTCTATGTGTAGTCTATATCTGAACCTTGGATAGGACACATAAACCGTGCACATTGCGCTGAGCGAGCACCCACACCCATACCTACCTACCTACTACATACTTTTCTTCGCCCGCTCTTTTACGCGGCCTACATCGTGCTGAAACTTCGGACCAAGTGCCTCTCTGTCTAGCCCTGCGCCCGTCGCACGGCCGGCCGGCCGGCAGTATCATGCCTGACCCGGGGTATGCCCTGGTGGCCTCTCGGCAGGTTTGGTACTCACACAAAACACACACGCGCGCACGCACGCACGCACATATATACAGACGCACAACTGTGGGACTGTGGCTAGTGTGAGGGACAAAAACCGAGCGCTGAGTGCTGACGATCATGTCGGCATATGCTTCGTATTGCGGCATGTAATATGGGTAGACGCTTCAACGCTGCTGCTGCTGCCGCCGCCGCCACCGCCGCCCTGGAACGAGGAGCATGAACGCACGGGTGAGGTCTCGATCTCTTCCTTGACCTCGCTCGCCTGTCCGTTAATGAAATACGTACACCATGGGGGAATATACGGGATGGCCGAGAGGAGCAGTGCAGGAGGCCATGGTTTGGCCTGGTTGAGATGGCACACCGCCCGGGTCGGATGGTCACGCGGGGGCCGTGGCTATTCGTCTCGTGTTCTGCGTCTTGTGTGTAGTAGGATTCTGTCGTATTTCGAAACCAACCGCCCCCCTCCCATCTGAAGGCCAACGGCGGGAGAGTAGTGGCGTTGAGGCTGTGCTGTCGTCCGTCGCTGTCGTCGTCCTCGATACCTTCAGACACGCCTGCAAAACGCCCACAGAGACCCTGGATATCTGCCCCCCCCCCCTTTGGGCAGGTCATGAGTCCCAATATGGGCCAACACTGTTCGTGTTTGTGCGACACCGGTGTTGACAATCTTCAGAACAAGGGATGATCGGCCTGCGGGGAGTTCCAGATCAGCTGGCGTGTAAGTGTAGTTCATGCGCTGTTTCGATGTTTCATGTTCTGGCGGGTTCTTGGCTTCCCTGTCTGGAATTCTTGAGAAGTGGCTTTCCCAGGTTCCCGGATATCTCTGCTCAGTGCTCATGTTTGTAGGGATGATTTGATATTTCCGGCTGTTTCTACAGAACAACTACTTTGAATGCCCGTGCTGCTGCCTAAATAACCTACTATCACCAAGTATTATCCACTCACAGAAAATTTAAAGAGCTCCATGGACTGGGCTGCGCTTGGTCACGCTGACCAGCCGTCCCGGCGAAAAGCATTGCCTTCTAGACAGCTTCTGAGATGTACAACGGGGCTCCCGGTTCCCCGCATTCAGGGCTCTCCGTCCTCCGGCATGCCGTTTGCCCCGGGCGCGGGCGACTCGTAGCCGCTTCCATGGCGGCCATCCTCATCGTCCTCGCCCACACGGTCCTCTTCGTCACCATCAACGCCGACTCCGACGCCCAGTCCCGCAGCGACCTCCTCGGCTTGCACGATCCTGAGCGCGAGCTGCTTTGCCGCGACCTCGACCTCGATCAGCGCGCGCGTGTACCGGTCCGCCTGCCGCACCTGAAGCAGCGCGTTCTGCACCGTGTGCTTAACACCGGCGTCGTGCGAGAACAGCGCGGCAGGTGCCTGCCACAGCTGTGCGGTATGGAGCTGTGCCGGCGAGCCCACCATATGCCCGCCAGCACCGGGGCCGCCCACTCCCGGCCCCACTCCTATTCCTTGCTCCTGGCCGAGCACCGGCATGGCTACTGGGAGCGTAGCGTAGGGGTGGTGTGCGCCGGGGAGCGGCGGTTGTGACTTTTCTGTAGGCAAATAGTTTAGTATATGTAACGACACTGTAGTGATCCCACAGAGGAAGATGGGACAGGAAGGGTGAGGGGAAGGGGGTGTGAACGGACCGTGGAACGAACACCTCGACCCGGACGCGTTGAACCAGCAGTTGGCACAGCTGCCCATCATCTGTCCGCTGTAGACGACGCACACTGTCCATGGGCCTTGGCCCTTGCGGCAGTGCGCGCACGGGTTGGCAGCCTCGGAACCCGCGATCTGCGCGAACAGCGCCTCGACGTTGCTGCGCCGCACCAGGTTGAGGTCCTGGCCCTGGCGCCGCTGCTCGGCCAGCCGCTGGCCCGGGTCGCGCGACATGCGCTTCGCGAAGGCGCTGTCTACCTTGAACCCTGCGTATCCGGACTCCTCGGCCATCTGCTCCGTCGTCTTGGGCGGGGGCTGCGGGGGCTCCTGGTGCTGCTGTTGCTGCTGGGCGGCGGTCCCTGACGACGACGTCTGGTGTGCGCCGAGGGAGGGCGGCTGCAGTGACTGCGCTGTGTGCTGGCTTGTCGAGGGGGTGGGCTGGAAGTCGGTCGCAGCGACGAGGGGCTGCGGGGCAGATATTGTCGCGGCGCCCACGTTGGGCTGGGGAGGAGGTGGGGGCTGGAGGTCTGCGGCGGCGGCGGCGGCCTGGGCGTAAGTCAGGCCCGAGTGGCCCAGGATGTCGTCGAGGTTCTGGTGGCCGACGTGATGCGACTGCTGGGGGTGGGGCCCCGCGCTCATGGGCGCCATGGGCATCTCGTGGTCCAGCGCGTCGCCCTGCACGTCATGGCCGGCGTGTTGGTGGTGGTGGTGGTGGTGGTGATTATGGTGATGATGCGCCTCATGCTCGACGTCGACGTCGCCTTCGCCACTGCCGTCGACATGGACCTGATGTTGTACCTGTTCGCTCTTGAAGGCGTTGCCGACTTGCTCCATGACGGCCGCGTCGGTGTCGACGACATCCTGGCCCTCTGCGCTCGCAACCGCGGCTGCGGCGCGGTAAAGGGCGTTTTCCTCTTCGGAGCCTTCGAAGTGGGCGGCCAATTGGTCCTCGTCGATCCTGCGGTTGGCGCGGCGGAGGTTCGTGGGTTTGGTGACTTTGTTGACGGCTCTCTTCTGCATGGTGAGAATGGCAAGATGGAGACGGCGGGGAGACTGGGTATGGTATAAAAAGGTGGACGACGGCACAGCTGGTGACAGCTGGTCGAAGTCGACTTAGCATGGCCTGCCGTCCAGGCATCAAGGGTCACTGGTTCAGGCGGCTCAGGCGCTGGCGGGGCAGCCTACCCTGCCTACAACGGTGCTTGGGAGGTACCCACCCAGCTGTGTACGGTCCTGTGCCCAGGTGCTCAATTGGGCACTCGCCTCTTCCCCACGGCTGACGACAGGCATCAGCATGAGTTGCTCAATTATGTTCCTCAGCCGGGATTCTCCATCAGGTTATGAATATCCCCTGTGTCCCCATGACGAGTTCATCATTCCCTTTGCGGCATCCAAATTATATAAGACGACAAGAAAACCAAGGCCGATGCAAGTAGGTATCATGCATGTCCATGCCGTACACCAAGCCTAATACGAATAGAAACAGGGTATCATCTTAAGAAAGGACCTGAACCGCCCGCCTCCCCGCCTCTCGTGCTCGGTAATACTCCCCGCATATTCAGTGCTCTCTGCCATCTTTTCCCTGCGTTGGCTGCCCTTTTGAGACAGGCTTCGTACACTGCGGTCGTGCACATCTTCCTGCCCAGCATCAGACGGATTTTGTGTCAGAGTGCGAGGTTCTGAGGATGGCCTGCCCTCTCTCCGATCAGGAGGTCCCTTAAGGCAGTCATCAGCGCCAGCGACCTGGGTTGCGATGCCAGTTGAGCTTTGCTCTTCACCATCGGGGCCTCCGGTGGGATAGCTTGGCTGGGCCAGACGAGCCCGAGTCGCTCTGGCCAAACTCGTGGAGACAATCATGGCCTCTGACGTCTGGCCTTTGTCCCTGGCCTGTTGTTCAACGTTTGCAACGCAACCGGGTGTTTGTGTTGGGCAAGGCTCTCCTTGAGAGGGCTCCTCACGGTTTGTAGAAGCTACTTCTGCCGCCGGGTTCTCCAGCACACCAGTCTGCTCTTTTCCTTGGGAATCAGAAGACTTTTCCTGCTGCTGTTGACCGGACGTGGAGTGCATCGTTCGGGCATGATCGATATTGAGGCCTGTGGCGGTCTCCGTCGATTGTGCGTGGCCCCAATCCGTCCGCCCAGTGGTTCCACCCTCCAACGCCTTTGCATCTGGGTGCGAGTCTTGTCCTTCATGGGTCTTCTCTTGTACAGCGGTCAAGTCTCTAGACAAGCGAGCTTTTGATTTCCGTTCCGAGGATAAAGGACGACACTCTTGCCCGGTCCTGGAGACAAGGTTGGCGTAACTTGAGCTGCGTGACGAGCAGAGTGCCGCCATGGAGCTGTACGCCGGTTCTCTTTCATATGAGAAGCTTCTCCGTGGGAGAAGACTGCGTATCTGGCTCTTAAACTCTGGGGAAATGTCCTCTTCCATCAAGACTGAGTCCAATGTCGGTGAGCGGGATGGAGGTGTATTCACTCTGTGGGTTCCGTAGCTTGGTTCTTTCTCCAAGTTGGCATGGAAACCCTGCAGACACTCCGCTATTTCCGTACAACTTCTTCGCTTCTCGGGCCCCAAGCGAAGAAGATTCATTTGGATGAGCTTGAGAAAGTCGACAAGGTAGTCGGTGCAGTAAGGATCGTCGTAAAGTTTCTCAAACTCCTGTCAAGGCCCGGGTCAGTCGCCAGTCAGATAACGCCAGACCTACAATTGTTATACGTACTTGAACGACAGAGACCTTCTCAACGGCGCAGATCTGTGCTCTGCCGTGCATCTCATCGACCACTCCCTGTGAGGCTCGCATGAAGTTGAAAAACCGGTCTTGTTTGTACCCACCATCGTATTGCATATCCTCTTTCACCCTTTTCTCGCCGAAAGTCCTCACATCCTCGTACCCTCCAAGGTACCAGCTTGCAAACTCAAGCAGCACACAAGCAAGGGACCACACGTCGTAGCTTTGTGCCACCTTGCCTTTCACGTCTCTCTCCGGAGCTCGATAGGTGGGCGAGAACCCCGTATTTTTTGCGTCGATATCCGCCATCGACTTTGTCCCGTGGAAGTGGCTCAAGCCGAAGTCCGAGATTTTGAAGTGTCCCAATGAAGCCAAGCTTTTCCCGGTGTTCTCGTCGTACTGCTTGAACCACAGAATATTCTCTGGTTTGAGGTCACCGTGAAGGCCGTGAGTTTGGCTGATATCATACGAGTACCCATAGTTCTGCCCGTCCATGTCAGGCATCTCCCAGGTGTGGATCATCTTCATCCCCTCTACAAGCCCCATGCATTGCTTGGAGAACCATAAAGCTGCGCTGACATCCCGTCTGCGTGCTAGTGGCTCTGGGTGTCTTTTCCAGAAGTCCAGCAAATTCCCATCCGCCCAGGGGAAGACTAGGTAGTACTGGTGGCGCCATTCGTATGTCCCTAGGAGCTTGATAAGGTGCAAGTAGTCGCGGGTGCTGAACCTTTTCAGGTTCTGTACCTCCTTGCGGAAAGCTTTCTCGTCCATGTACCTCAGGCGTTTGATTGCGAATGATGGGTTTTCACGTCTTTCTGCCTGGATATAGTATATACGGTTAGAATTATATAGGGCCGTCTGGGTCTTTGGGGATGGATTTACGGAGAGAAACCCCTGATTGTGATGGGAGGGGTGGATTTTGACTCTCCACACGTCCGCAAAACCGCCCATTTTACCTCCTTGCTTGACTTCATCATCTTCGATGAAAGGAAGAATAACACTCTCCTGGAGAGGGTAGTGCCGGACTTTGGGGTCTCTCTTGGTGTTGAGGAAGAAGATAGGGATGTGGACGATCCATTGTGTGCTCTCGAAGCTCACGACCTCGGCGCTAGTCCATGCATGGAACGCTTTGACAGGTATTCGCGTTGAGCCACCAGGGTCTGATTTGCGCAATAGTTCAGTTCGACCTTTTTGCGCCTTTTCTTTCTCGAAAGGCAAATGACTGTCGAAGATACCCTCCGCCACGAAATCCCAGATCGTCCCCAGTTTGTCGATTAGCGCTAGGATGGCAAATATTTTCTTCCGCGATGTTGTTGTCTGGCCGGGAATGGTCGAAGTCCCCAACACATGTTGCACCCTCCGATACATGTCATCACATGAGATGTTGGAGAGTTTCCTAATCTCCTCTCTGACGCGACCCTCGGTGACGATCATATCGAGGGCATCAATTGGTAAGAAATCGCTTCGCTGTTTACCCTGGGTGACGCAATATGCTTCGCGAAGCTCGTCTCCCAAACTATCATCAAGTTCGCTGAATGCCGTGTCTTGAGCCTCGGGTACCGGTCTCTCTGAAAGACTATCATTGTATTCAATTGAGGATGGTTGTGTCTCAAGCTCATCCAGGCCACCGGGCATTGATTCAGGATCGCGCTCTGGTCTAAATCGCGTCCCTGTTTGATGACCAGAAAGTCGGCTGGTACCGGTGATGGTGTGTCCGCATCTGTAATCGAATCCGAGGAGTCTGCCTGCTGCTCCAGGTGCTTTCCGTTGCCGAGATCGTCGACTTGGCTGCTGGAAGCTAATTCGGTTCCCGAGTTTCGCATTGATGGTTTCGAGGGAAAATCACCAAATGAAACATGGTTATTTGAGAGAAGCACACTCTCCCTCTTGGAGCCAGTTTGTTCCTAATACATCAGCGTCAGTCGAGATCAACATAATGAATGCGTGGGAGGTTTTCAATGGAAGTGCAACAAGTGCTCACCGAATCAGCCGTTGGTGATGCCATTGTCAATCCTGGTACTGGCGGGCTCATCCGATAAAGGCCTGAGGGAGAAGTGCATTAGATCAGATATAGAGAAAATAATGTTCCAGCAAGAAAAGATCAATCTAAAGATATAGACCCGACTTCAGGGCGCAGTAATTATTCAACTTAAGGGTGCCGACAGCTTCTTCATCCCACCAAGCTTTTGTGCATGATCGGCACCTTAAGCGGATGCAGCGCATACCTAGGTACGATCCTGCAAATTCCGAATGGAATAGTAGGAACCAGGCAGTGCAAGTACCAAAAGTCCTGTATGAGTTTGTCAACATCATCTGGTGCTGAGCACGCCCAGAGAGGGTCATCCGATGATACCCTCAGCCCACCACATACATACTTAGACTTGTGCATCCGCAAGCATGTGCACATCTGCAACCCACGGGCTTCGGTCAAAGCAAAATCCTTCGGGGCGGAGTCCTCGGGTGGTACAGATGCATCTTATTCTTGGCTGGGGGCCAGAACACGCCAACGAATGCTTCAACTCAGCGTAGAAGCCTCCAAAGGGACTGACTCCAAGCCCCCGGGGGCGGCTCGTGTAAGACCAGTTGCCTCAGCGCCTTCCCAAACAAAGTGCAATTATCTACATATTAGCGGTTGATGGTGGGAACAGGGATATACAGCAAGGCACCCATAGACCAGGAGTCAACCCTCCAGGATCGGGAAGCGAGGCTGTGGAGCTCACCGAGGCCCGCCACTGTGTAACCTATTGTACAACACCCCTGTGACGCTGGAGCCTGCTGGACGCCTTTTTTACACTTCTACTGCCTTGGGTTCATCTGAATGTGGGCAGCCGCATTGTATCCTGTCCTCAGGACTTTGCCATGCCGCGGTTTCTCAAGTTTGAGTCTTGGTGGCACGGGAGCCCCCCATTGCGTGGATTCGTATCGGCGTGGCACGCGTCTGCTGATTTTCTACATTACCGACACTTTATGAGCCTTATGGGTTCCTTCGACGGGGGAGCTGACACAGATTTATATAAATTTCCCATTTTCTCCCAGTATCCAACTACGTGAATAGACCACACACACAACATCATCACGCCAGGCAGCATTCCATTAGAAGCACCCCCCCCCCCACCAATACACACATCGTCTCGAAGTCTTCAAAATCTATCATTTGGCCATCGTCTAGCAGAAAATATCAACCCAATGTCGATTGGTCCAAAGAATGAACGTCGTCCTCTCACGCCAGGAGAACATGGACCTACTGCTACTGCGGTCAGGAGACAGCTACCTACAAAGCACGTCAGCCCTAGGAGGCTCTCAGAAGAGTTGAAAGCTCTGCTGGGCCAGGACGCTGACTTCAACGTGGAGGTAAGTCCTTGTTGTGGGCAAATGTCTTTAGACCTCGTCTCAGTGATGCAACAGGTCCAACACAACGTCTACATGATTGAATCGAACCAAGACTTTGACCTGGAGAAACTCTACCTCAACTGCAGGCATTCAAGCAGGAGAGGATCCAGCTCTGCATCTTCCGAATCAGACTAGTTAATTTACTTGTATTTTTCTACCCCAAACTACGGCGCTAGGGGCATGGTTCGTTTCTTTGTCGCCTTCTGTGTGCTGTCTTTTTTCTTTCCACTCATAGAAATCACCAGATGGGAGGGAGGGGGCACACTGTTCAAGGATGATCGATTTGTTTTGAGGGCACTTTCCTAGCCAGCTGTTATACGGAAGGGGGATGACTGGATTTTACACCCTACGTTCTCGATGGGTGTGACTTCGGCCTTCAAATGTTGTCTTTGTTCTAGGATGTCTGAGTTTCTCACTCTGGGTGCAAAATTTATAGTCTTGAAATTCGATCTATTATGGATCACTCCACCAAGTGCTAAGACATTGAAACTGCGAAACCTTCCAGATGTCTACCTAGATAGCAATTCAATTTCCTCCTCATCTATTGCGTCGTTAATAGTTGTGCTCTGACGATATATGACTAAATACCACCAGAGCCCGATTGTCAGAAATGTGAATGTGACAGTGATCACAATATACACCCAGACATAGGCGGAAATCTCGGGCTTTCCATTAGGGCCAGACCAATTGAAGAAGGTCATGGAGAAAATTGACTGTTTAGGTCAGAATCATTGGGCATAATACCTGTGCAATGAGGGTACATACCGCAAAGAATGTGCCTGGCAAGAACACCATCGTAACCAGAGCGATCGACCTCATATGCCGAGAATCTCGACTAGTGGCCAAAGCGATTTCCACGTTGGTTTCCCCTTGCGCCTACTCTGGTTAGTTTGGCTATGAATTCGCACCAATCTCACATCCCCTTGTGAATAGGATGCCCTACGGGCTTGAGTGAACAACTTGAAGAGGCCGGGGAAGCCCCAATGGATGGCGTATCTTACCCACTGAGTCGCCATGGCCATTCCGTCGACTCTCATTGTACAATCTCTGATCTTTGCATCATACTCATCAATAATTTCCTGGACTCTACCCCTGATCTTCATACCAACACGCTGCAAATGTGCCCCGGAAGCACCAACGTGTTCTTCCTTTTTTGACCCATCATCCTTTTCCGACTGACTTGAAAGATCCTGGTCGTTCTCTTGCTTCTGAAAGAAGATGCTGGAAAGCTCGTCCGTATGTACGGCCAGCTTTTTGAGCTGGGTGTTCCAGTTCACTAGCTGATTCCTCAGGTAGGTGGTGTCTAACCATTGTGCACGCTTTGCCCGGTTTTCTGCCTCTTTCATCGACGTTGACATCGCGTCCATTTCCTCAGGGCTCGAGTCTACCGTCAGGATCCGTGTTTCTACCTCGTCGATCGCAGACTCGATTATGTGGACTTGGCGTGTCCTTTCGAGCTCGGCAAATATCCCAGGGACTAGAAGTGGATGTGCCGCGTCTGTCGTGGCGTAACTGAGTCTGTTTACAATCTGCCTCTCGATAGAGAATGGGCAGCCGAACAGAATACCGAATGTGAGCCTGCAGTGTGGGAAGAACGTTGCTGTGAAGGCAAGATCCATCGCCCAGGAATTGCTGGTGCGACAATTGTACACTGTTTCAGCTTTAGTATCGGAATATTGCAAGTGCTGTCACCACTCGACGTCGACCGAGAAAATGAAATGAATACTGTACCGTATGCCGGATGCCTGGCCCCTTTTCTGCCTCCCATATAGACCTGGGCACTCGAGAAGACTGGAATATCTGCTCGGCTGATGGTCCTGACCGCGGAATTATGGATGGAGAACTTTTCTGTGATTTTCAAGAAGACCTCCCTGGAGAATGGGAGTACCTTGAGGCTCCGCGAACCGCCGTTCGTAGCTTTGATTTTTGGTCCTCGGGGTGCTGTGGCTAAGTCGTTGGGACCCTGACCATTTTTGGCCATTTGTTCGTCAACATATTGTAACCACTGATCGGAATTCACCTTCTTTATCCCTGTAAGTCCCATCTCGCCGACCCGTTTGGCCACACTGAATATTCAAGACGTGGTCAGTATCCTTCGCGCGCAGGTCATGATCATTTCTCACATGAGAACCAAGCCTGATGCGGAGCCATCGATTGACGGGAGCTCCTGTATATAGTTAGTGGTCGAAAATGGCACAATATTGAGTAATCTGGAATCAAGAATACCCTAGAATACTTGACTGCCTACCTTGCCAAACCAATCTTCCCATTGCTTCTCTTCTTTCAAGGTCCACAGGACTGGCTCCTGCTCGGTGTAAGTATAGATGGACCCATACGGTCGGCCCAGCCACCCGACTGACGTTATACTGGTTGAGGACTCGGACGACTGTTGTCTCCTTTGGTTCAAACTTGAAGACCTGCTTCAAATCGGCCGGACCCACTACTGCATCGTCACAAGCCCAGTCCATGTCCAGTTAATCGCACACCACAGTTTGGCTAGGAACTTGATATACCAGGACGCAACCTGATGGCATATTGAAGTCGTCAAACGGGATGGATCGGGCAGCAGTCAGACCCAGCTCAGATTTTCTGCTTGTCTTACGTTACACAACAGGGGGCGCAGTCCGCTAAGCCTCACCCAAGCATCTGCAGCTGCACTAATGCATGCAGAATCTCGAATCATCGGAGGGCCTCAGAAAGCCCTGTAGTATGCCGTATTGTGTCCCTGGAGAGTATTGGTTGGATATTCTGGACCCTTTGCCCCCTACGTACTTATCCAGCAGCACATTTACCCGATGCCTTAGTGACTTGGACGTTGCGTCCCACCACAGGACTCTGAATATATATTGTACTCCACGTCTCTTCCAAATTTTATTCTCGCAATATTCACTCTCAAACCTCTTTGAACTCACTCTCGGAGCCTATAAACTTACCATTCTGCTGGGAAAGTACCTGCTTGACATATCTTTCTATACCTTCCCCTACCTTCTTCAGGCAAATATGGAGATACAGATGATCCGTGCGACATACGCATCTCAAGACAATTTGGAGAGGTTCTTAACTGGAATCTTCGGCGAGGGAAGGGCTGAGGTCAGCGTAAGCCCTGCAATACATTATTTTCGATCAATGGAAAGGAAAATTCTAAACATGTGATTAGTGGGTGCGAGGGCGATTCCAGTGCGAAATACCCCGCAAGCTGCACAGGGTATGTGAAAAGTTTCAAGCGTGAACTGAAAAAGTACAGTCAGTCGGGATTTGCTGATACATGATTGATGCAGAGTGAACTGGAGAGACTCCGTAGTACTATAGCTTTGGAGGATCACTACTGAATATGTCTGCTGGTATGGTATGTGAGGAACTTTTTGATAGAAACTTGAGGGCTGTTGCGACCACGAGCAGGGCAAGGGCACGGATACCAGGAATTATTCAACTCGCCACCTAAGCATTGCTTATATATATACGTAATCCCCCCTCCTCCTGAGGAGAATAAAGTATTTTATTTTGATAACTGACGGAATAAGTCTAAGAGAGCTTGCCGAGTGACAGGGTGCTAGATGGTTGAAAACATACTAAGTACCTAGGTATACCCAATTCAATACCCCAGCCAAGATTCAAGACCTCCGGGACAACTTTCTCAACCGCAGTCCCAACAAGGAAGACTATAAGGGCCAGAAGGGCAACCGAGGGCAGTGTGGCGTGTAACTTTCACGAGTGCTTTTGAGGGTGCCGTTACGGTCTTGGCGTCCACGCTAGTCCTCAATTAGCAGTGTTTTGAGTGCATGAGAGGACTTTTTTAGATGCACACGTCCATACTGCATTTTAGCATGTACTCTTTATCTTGGTGTAATTTTTTATCACCACTAGCCGTATTTAGTGTTGATCGATAAGATTCTGCCACCCATACTGCGTTTTCTATATTGCCCTGGATCAGGTAGTATAGGTGTGGTGTGGAATGTAGTATAGGACTTAATTGCTTGCAAATAGGGCCAATTGAGCTATATTAAAGTTAATAAGTGCACACTACTACTAGTAAAGTAGTGAAGTAGTAAAGTTAGTAATAGAGGGGGTTATAGCTTAAAGGGTATGCTTTTCAATTGCTATTTGTATGGTATTGCTATATATTGAAGAGGAGGATGAATATTATAACTATTGAGGAAGGGCTTAATGTTGGGTGTTGATGATTCCAAGCAGTATTAGCGGCAGTATGCTACCTCTAGCAAATGAGTTAGCTAATGGGCTCCTTAACGGCAGTATGATACGCTTCCACAATATGTTCAGGATGCTATAGGAGGTCTTTAAAGGGTTAGTTATATAGCTTAAGCGGCATATAGACCTTTGTAATACTTGCTACTTATCATCTGAGTATCAGATAATAGTCTTTGGGTATGTGCTTATAATGAGACCTAGAGGAATTATAGCTATTAATTTGGGCTATACTAAACTACTATTAGTACTATTATTAGTTGCTACTTAGTGTTTTTTAGGCAACTATATAAGGCTTTTATATGCCTAAAGCTGGTAAAGTGGCTTAATGAGAGACATAAACTTGATAAGAAGATAGCCTTCTTTAATGGCTATATTAGGGCTATTGATAGCACACATATTGCTGCTTACGTACCGTTAAAGTTATTACTAAAGTAGAGGGATTAGAAGGGTCTAATTATGCAAAATGTTTTAACTACTATTGAAAACGGGCCCAAAGGAAGGAGGGAGCGAGAGGACAAAACCTCCACACACACAAAAAGGCACACGTTCTGCCAGAGCCCTAATCAAGCAACCACCCCAAGAGGAGCGTGGAAGACAAGAAGAGGAGCCCCTGACGCAATAGGAGAGTTATAAAGGGAATAAAGGGTGCCAAAAAGAAGAAGCAGAAAAAGAGAGCACAAGAAATAGTTTCACAATACACATGTATATATCTAACAGATACAAATTCACAGGGTATAAAAAGATTAATTCTCTAGAACTAGAAATTTCTCAAAAGTAATGCAGGAAGGCCCCTTCTTATAATCTTAGAGGAGGGAGGGGGGGAATGCCAAGGCTGGTTTTCCTCCGGATTCCAAAACATACCGGTTCCCCTAAACCCCAAAACACACCCCTCTCCAGACCATTATAAAGAATAAGCAATAGTCCGCCTAAAATAACCAAAATCACTTTCCTCCTCTAATCAGATAAGCCACCCGAATTTAGCTCTATTAGACCCTTTATAGCTCTTAATTCCTGGCCCGCTCATTCCTACTCTTATTCTGCTATAGCACGCTCAGTTTGTAATCCTTCTCCTTTTATTTAGCTGCCTTTTTATAAGCCCAGGATTAATGGCTATTACTAATCACCAGTATGGGAACCCAGCAATTTGCTTCCTCAATTCCCACCCACTTGCTTGCATTCCAGTTATACTCCTAAATCATCATAATTCTTATTACAGCAGGCAATAGGCAACATAGTAGCAGCATAGCCAGAATAGAGGACAGAGATAATAATGAAGACCTTAAGATACCCAATCGCTTAGGGGTTATCCCACCTATATTTATGTTTCCTCCTAAGGATATATTCCTAATGCTTGCCTCTAATATCTGCCACAAGAGAAGTTTAATAAGGTTGCCCTACAGCATTCCAGCCCTGCTCCAATCAGGCATCTATAGAGCAGTTCTTACTTCACTCAGTATCCTAAGACCATCTTCTCTATATATCCATACCCCATCTACCTAAGGCAGAGGCTTAGGTATCTTGGATGGGTCCTTATAAAGTCTAAGCCCAGATACTATAATTAGATCCTTTACGGCTGCACCAGGTATCTTAGATATCAGGATTAGTAGCCGGTTCTTCAAGCTATTAGGGGCAACAGGAGTTTTGCTCAACCTGGAAGTCCAGATATTAATAGGCCTTAAAAGATCAGCCTTATTAAATCTCACTATAAGGAAGCCCAGCAGATTTTATCCCAATTCTGATCCCACACTAGGTATAGCGCAATACTTAGTCTCCCCCTTATTTATTCCTAAGATATCAGCTTAAGAGTATATAACATTCTTTCCTGCTACAAGCCTCTTATACTTCTTATAGCTAATAACTGGAGTATTCTAGATACCCCTAATCAGACGCCCGGATCTATTAATTTTTAATCGGATAGCAAAACCCTAGATAAGAGCTAAGGCTTTTTTAGCAAGCAAGCCAAAAGGGGCGGATTCAAGCAGCCTAATCTTAATCCAGTCTCCAAACTCCCAGCCATTCTTTCCACAATTCTCCTGGAAGAAAAAGGCAATATAGGTGGCCATAAGGAGTCCACAAGCAGTTAATCCCAGCTGCAGCATAACCTTCACTTAGATCGCTATACATACCTATTTTAAGAATCCTTCAGGTAGCCCAAGGGTAAGAAAGTATACAACGCAGTCCCTTATACAGGGATACATCCTATCACGAGTTCTCTAATCAGGATAAGTATTAATTATACTAAGTTATTTAGTATCCCTATTAAAGATACTTAATACCCAATGGCCTGGGGTATACATAACTTAAATGATAAACCTCTAGCTATCCTTTAGTAAGTAGTATCTCCACAATCTAGGGGGTTCTCTATTAACATTATAGGTTATGGGCACTATAAAGACCAGGTCGCTAAAATCAATCAGCTGCCAATTAATAAGCCCTAGAATATAATCAATATGCAGGCACGCCTCTTAAGCCAGGAGACCTTCTGCATCATAAAGGGTTATAAGGAAGTCACCATAGTAAGTGCCAAACAGGTTCTTCTGCCCAGGGGGGTTTCTAAACTGAGGATAGGGATTAACACCCTCAAAATATATATCCACCACCCGCTACACATAATCACTATGCCCCCATTTTTAGTTCTAAAAGAACAGCAGTTACACTAAAAGGTCTAATATATTAAAAGCTTAAGAGAGTGCTAACCCATTATTAAGGATTCTAGTTTCAAACGGGTCTTTTATTAGGTCTATACTAGCTCCATAATCCCAGTCTCCTTAATTACGGATATTACATAGGTTGGGAAATCTTAGCTACTATACAGGGTTAATATCATCAAAATTTATAATAAAGGGTAACGCTAAAAGTCGTGCTTTAAGGCCAACCTAATCAGAAGGGTCTGAGTACTCAACAGTAGGCACAGGGGTATCGGGATTATTTATAGGGCTAACTTAGCCTTTTAAACTATTAATGGCCATAAACTAGATCAATAGGGATCCCTTCTTCTTTCCCTCACCTTTCTTTATCATTTACTAGCTTAAGGAAGATATCTTTCTAATCAGTCGGACCGGGGAAAAGGGTGCTAAGGCAAGGAGAAATTAGGTAACGGAGGGAAGGTAATAAGTTTTAAGAGTAGAGGTTGATAGTTACAGTAGCTTTTAAGTCTTAATAATGCAAGTTATACTGCGCTAATTAGAGATCAGCCGAGGTGTAGTGGTTATAGAAGAAGTAGTTGGGTTAGAGGTTATAGCAGAAAGGTGGGCTTTTATCAGAAGGGGAGCCTCAAGATGGGTAAATCACTCGAGCTAGTAAATCACTCAACTTCCTTCCCTTTTCTGCCAGGTAGCAACCTTTGCTACTTTAAATGCTTCTAATAAGAGCTCCCCTCTCCAACTTTTCATATTTAAAGTTGCTTTCCCCCCTACTAATCCTTTTCTTTAACTTCCCCCTAATAGCATTATTAACTATTAATCATTAATCTCATCATCAAACCATCAAGCCTCTCTAATCAGACAAGCTTTACTATCACTATATCTTCTCCTCCTCAACCAAGCCAAGAAGAAAAGGGAAAGGGTAAGAAGCAATCGCCTCCTATCATCAGGATCTTCAAAACATACAATCCTCCTCCTATCCACAAAAAAGGCATCTACACTTATTTTCAGCCGAATACAATCCTTTCATAAAACCAAATCCATAAATCACCGCTTCACAAGGCCTTTGCAACAAATATCAAGATATATAACCTCAAGGGCAGAGGCAAGGGTCTTTACATCCTATAGACCCTCTCCTTAATACATAAATCTAAGCTGCTTAAACTGTTCTTTCCCTTCCTAAAAGCTCTAGAGGCTTGCAAGTACCTATAGTCTCGCCTTAGCACTCTAATTAAAGAAGGTCTGAATGATATTTTTATTAAGTATATAAATGGTGGCCCTTATGAGAAGTATATGTCTCAACTGTGCCAGGGGAATAACCTTTATTGGGGCCCGGCTCTCCTTATCGCCTTCTTTAGTCGTTATAATGCAAACTCATGCAACTATTACATGCAGCGGATGGGGGCCAATTGCAACCAAATAACTCTCCAAGGCATCATTTCCATTATGATCCCTTTCTTTAAGTACTAATCGCTCTAAGGATTTCAAGATAATGCTTACACTAATTATATCTACTATATTAAGGGTTACCTTTATGATTTCAAGATGCTAAAGATTTCTAAAAGCAGTTATAACTGCATTACTAATGTGCATCCCAATCTGATTAATGAGCCCCCAAACATGCCTCCTTTGGAGCTCTTACTGGGTAAGTATACTGAGGCAGCTACTAAGATAGGATATGAGGAAACTCGCGCGGATGCTGTGGGCGAGATTACCAGATGTATGCCTAGGAAGTTCAAGTATAAGCCCATGGATCTCTAGTTATAATTATAAGGTGATTAGAAGGGTTAAGTAAGGCTGGGGTGGATTTAGTTTTTCAGGTTACTAATACTTCTTTTAATAGTAAATCAAGAACCAATAATTTTTATCTTATATATAGTCTCAAGAGAAGTACACTTATCTAATTAGAGATATAATATTATCTTAACTTTTTTATATCTTAACTTTTTTTATATTTTAACTTTTTTATATCTTATCCTAGAATTTGTATTCCTTTAGCTTGGGGTCATTAGGGTTGATAAGTAGAATGTCCATATGTAGTGTTATCCTTTAAGTTTAATTAGCTAAATCTAATAAGTCTGAATCATATAAGCTATCTATATCCAAACATGCCTGTATTTGGGGGACCATCCAGCTAGGAAGAGACTAGTCTTGGTACTAATTATTATTATTCTGATTAGGGGTGGTGGGACTGAGTATGTTGTCTAGTGTGTCTGGGAAGATGTTATATCCGGCTACCTCTGATAGCTTCCTCCCGGTTTGTTGACTTTCAAGAGGGTTGTCCTCCCAAAGAAAAGGCACTACCAGCTCCTAAATTCCCCTCTTACAGATGAATTTCTTTAGGCGCATTGGGGGATAGGTCCCATTAATAGTAATCTGCCCCCTTTTCTAGGTCCGGCTGGAATCAGGTTGTAGGTCTCTGGGGTGTATACCTATCTGAATAGAAGACTGCTTTGGTAGCAGCCACCTGAAAGGGCTTCTGGTTTCTTCTCCCCAGCCCACACATTACTTGCAACTCGTTAAGAGTGATGTATGTAAAAAGGAACCCCCTTAATCGCTTAAAAGTTAAATTTGTATTTAAAAAGAAAGGCATCCCTAAAAGGATGTTGTAGGTGGTGTTATGCGTTTTATCATCCATAATAAAGAAAATAGCCCTTGTCCTATTATGGCTAATGCATACCTACTCCTTAGTTACTCTAATTAGTGCTAGTGACACTCCATTATAAACTGTGGAGTTTATATCTTAAAGTGGAGTATAGGATAACTTATTCTGGCGGCAATAGGATAAAGGAAGAAGATTCATCTTAGCACCTGTATTTAGTAGGGCTGGGAGGATCTTATAGCTCTCTGAAGTGATCCTAATGTTTAAGTAGGCGGATCTATAGCAACCACAGTTTACCACATTAGCAGTTTGAGATAATATTAAATTTACCTCATACCTAACAATATGCATCTGATTAGAGCTTAAGCATTGCTTATATCCAATTTTAGATAAAGCAGAGATTATACTAAGTCCTAGACCTATAGCTTGAGGCACATCCCTATCTGGGACTGGCTTAAAAGGCTACTTATTAAGAGAGGTATTATCCCTATAAGCAAGGAGCTCTCTAATTAAAACAGCATTAGTCTCGCCAAGCGTAAGAATATCTGAAATCAGCATTTTAATTAAGGTAGTAAGGATAGCATCCATAGCCTTAGCTTTAGGGGTCTAAAGGATTAGGGGTCCTTATTTAGGCTTAGCTTTAGTTGATTTTTTAGTCTTGCTTGGACCTATTAGATTACCCTTCATTTTACCTTTCCCATTCCCAGCTATAGTAGAAGTCTCTTGCTGGATTTCTAGTATTACCTCCTCTTTATTAGAAATCATCTGTAATCTTAGGTTGGAGTTAACAACTGGTTCTAAGTCTGGCCCAGTATCAAATATCACATCATTAATATCCTAATTAGGGTTATCTCTATTTATTCTCTTCCTTTTTATAGCATTTATAGCAATTAAGAGTACTAAAGTTTCCATATATTAGGTTTCATTACTAATAAATACTGGTTTAGGTCCAGAAATTAATATTATAAAGAGGGAATTTACTTTAGTTTCTAGATTAGGGTCCTAAATCTTCTTTAGTTCCCTAAGAGATATATCGCCCTTAAGTTTAGGGCAGTTGGCAATTAGAAACTAATATCTCTAAACGCAAGGTAAGTCCATCCTTCCTTTTAAAAGTAAAAATTCCAAACAGCCTTTAGCAAACTTCTTAATACTATAATATTCTATATCCCTATAGAAAGCTAGGGCTGTAGGATTAAGCTAGTTAGACCTGCCTTTACAGATATCCTCTTAAGAGCTGAGGAATACTGAGTTGCTTTCCCACCTAGGAGACCAGACTAGGCTGAGCTTAATGAGTTCTAGCAATTTGGAGCATTAATAGGCCCTATAATTAGAGGAAGTACTATATCTATAGTACTTTCTAATCTTGCCGTTCTATTAATAAGCTAGCTTAGATACATTCTACCAATAGTCTTTAGAGTATCCATTAGTAAAACTATCCTCCTAATTATAATTAGCTTCTAGTAAGTTTAAGGATGCAATTATACTAGGGCCATTAAGTCCTAAGTAAGCCTGGCTTTAATTATAGCTAAGCACCCTATTGATATATGCTTGATTTGCATTAAGTTTATTTAATATAGGCTGCAGGCTTTCC
>NQMI01000093.1:94004-194167 GCA_002270565.1 Stenocarpella maydis
GAGTTTTATCTTAAAAGTTCTCCAATTACAGGTTCTAGCCTCCTTATTAAATATACTTCTAATAGCTAACATCTTCTTCAGGGTTGATAATAAGATTTAATAGAACGGCCAGGTTAGTAAGATCAGACTATTATTAGTAGAATCTAGTATCTAGTTATAAGTTGCAATCTAGTGCTTCCAGGCTTCCAGATCTTCAGCAGGGTAATTCCTCCGGATAGTGTCAATTACCTCAGATGGATCAGCATAAGAGGCAGCATTATAGATTTAGTAGTGGGCCATCAGCTGGCCTTTCTGACCAACCCAATCATGCTCTCCTGCAGTAATCATATGAACATCATTAACTAGGCTTAAGGTAGTACAAACCTAGAGGAATAAGCTAAGTACCTGATCTAATGAATACTAGAACTAGTTAGCAATAGTCTCCACCAAATTAATAACTTTAATAATATTAGTTCTATCAAATTATAGAGTTAATTAAAGTATAAATAGCAAGGCCTAAAGGGTAGTATTTCTAAAGAGCATTAAAAATATAATAGGCTGAGAAGCTGCCTAAATGAGTAGCATAGGAGCATAACGCTCCTAATCAGAGGTCCTAGATGGGGTAGGGGCAGGTTCCTAAGGAGACTAGCGTCCTTAAGGTAGACCTTTCTTTAATAAAAGCCCCCTTACCTCATCTATATCCTACTCCCTTCCCCTAAAGGGAGAACCTCTAGTAGATAGGGGAGCAGAATGAATATCTTCTATTAGGTAAATAAAGAATATAGGTCCTAATTAGTCCCTCGCGGTAATAACGGAGGCGAATGTTTCTCTCCACCTTTACATTCTTAGGAGAGGGCCTAATATGAGTGCTATCTAAAGGTATTAAATGTTTCTCTCTACCAGGAGTCTTAGGAGAAGGCAAAAGCATAAGTGCTATTTAGGGTCCGCTAAGATGCATACAGGAGTAAATAGGTCCTAATCAATCCCTTATAGTAATAGTAAAGTCAAATATTTCTCTGCACCAGAGCTGCTTTCTAAAGAGGCAAGATATAAGTACTATCTAAGGGTATTAAATGTTTCTCTCTACTAAGTATATCTAGAAGAAGCAAAGGTATTAAGTACTATTTAAAATTTGCTAAGATGCATACAGGAATAACCAGGTATAATCTGAGTGAATGGTATCAGTATAGAAGGTTATATTAAATACTATAAAGTCTTGCTGTAGTAGCAGGCAGGAGCTACTCAACTACAAGCAACCAGAGGAAAGGACAACATAAATATTCAGAATACCCTCATGCTGCTAACGCCAGCCATCCTAACCACAAGGGGTACCAACAACAGCGGAAGCTCCAAGCTTACCAATCAGAAGGATAGCAGTTAGTAGGGTAGGAACCTCTTCAACTCCCTATAGAAGCATATAACACCTAGCACCACCATCACCCAACCCAATATCATATAATATTAGATAATATCTTAGATATAGTATTTAATAGGGTAACTATATATTATAATAATAACTCAAAAGGGAAAACTAAAGAGAGGCCTAATTAATTAAACTAGGGCTCTATTACATCCAGTTTACACATATCAGGAAATTAACATACTAAACCTTTAGGTGCTATATCTAAGAGCAAGAGAGTTTTAAATAATATAGGCGGTTGGGATCCACCAAACCTTCTTAATACTAGTCCTTTATATCCCTTTCATAAAAATAAGCCCTAATTAAATACTATTAAATCCAATTAGAATAAATTTCTAAGGCCTAAGAATATAAATCCCTTAATAGCTTTTCCAAGAATATATAGCTAGGCTAGAGGTTCCATACTTCACTACCAAATTAAATATACTAGAAGGTGGTTTAAGATATAGCCAAGGTAATAGAGTTAGCTTAATATAGAAATCAGACCAGCCTCATATATACCTACTCCTATTGCCACTAGGTCAACTATAGGCAACTCAGGAGGGTAAATCTAGCCTTCATATAATAGCAAAATCCTTTATTAAGAGTGAGAGGGTACTATAGCTCTAATTAGAATTAAATAATATTAGAAGTATAGAGATTCACTCCCCTAAAGTAGCTGATAACCTTATAAATAAAATAGGGAATCTAGGCTTAAAAGCTAAGGAACTTTATAGTAGCTGAAGAAACCTCATTAGTTAAAAAAACCTATATTCAATTCATAGGGCAGATACTAGTAAAAACGGGCCTAAAGAAGGGAGCAAGAGGACAAAACCTCTATACACACAAAAAGGCATACATTCTGCCAAAGCCCTAATCAAGCAACCACCCTAAGAGAAGCATAAAAGATAAGAAAAGGAGCCCCTAATGCAATAGGAGAGTTATAAGGGGAATAGAGGGTGCTAAAAAGGAGAGGTAGAAAAAGAGGGCATAAGAAATAGTTTCATAATACACATATATATATCTAACAGATACAAATTCACAGGGTATAAAAAGATTGATTCTCTAGGACTAGAAATTTCTCAAAAGTAACGCAGGAAGGCCCCTTCTTATAGTCTTAAAGGGGGGGGGGATGCCAGGGCTGGTTTTCCTCCGGATTCCGAAACATGCCGGTTCCCCTAGACCCCGGAACAATAGCATTCAGTTTAGTGTGTGTGTTTCGGCAGGGTTGCAGTATGGTGCTCTAAGGCGAATTGGGACGATTGATAATGGTCTGGATAACTTTATATTGAATTAAGTTGGGCTTCTGTAAGCCCTCCTTATATACCCTCTGATGTCGTTTCACCTGCGGGCATGCTGCGGTAGGCTCTGGTGCAAGTTTGTAAATGCCGGAAAATTCGCCGTTTCAATACACCATCTTTAGTTCCAAGCAATTAGCCAACCATAGCCCTAGCAATGCCTAAATTAAGTTTATATAAACTTTAGAAATCAAGCTATCCAATGTACTAAGTTATATACTTTTTGGGTAAGACATAAGGGTAATGTAGAGGTCTAAATTAAGGTACAAATGCAGGCCAAAATAATTGACTTACGGCCACCAAACTCATCTTGCGTCACGCATGCACTGGGCGTACTTAGCGAAAATTGCCTGACTCGCAAGTCTAGGGTAACTCCTTGCACAAAGTCTAGGGTAACTCCTTGCTGAGCGGTTCTGTTTAACATATATTAAAAAGAAGTAGAAGAAGCTATAAGCAATAGCAGTAGATAAGGAGGAAGAAGCAGATAAGGAAGCAGATAAGGAAGAGAGCCTAGATCTAGCCTTACTTAATGCGCTAGGAAGAAATAAGGCCATGATACCCGTAAAGGTCCCTAATCTAAAGGATATCCCCTATACCCGCTAAGCTCTATTTAACCTGCTTAAGTTTATAGAGTACTTAACTAATTATAAGATTTATAATATGGCTTAGTAGCACCTTTAAGAGAAGTTCTCAGACTAAAAGGCGATTATTAACTACCTTTAGACCTAGTATGTTAATAAAAAAGAGAAGATCGTCACCAAATGGGCTGTATATAAGACCTATAAGAACCTTAACTTCAGTATATATATAACCTCCTCCATAGAATCCATATACCTCAAGCTAAAGGTCTATCTTAGCTATAAAATAAGGAATATTCTTTATTTAATTTAGGCTGCTAATAAGATAATTAGTAATAGTTCTTATACCCTATATATTAAGGAAGCTCATTGGAAGATAGTAGTACTAAAAAAGTTTAATAGGAAGAAGTAGGTTGGCAAGCTTTTACTTTAAGTTATATAAGCAGCCCTTAAGCTTCCTGTGATGGAGAGGAATTCCATACTTCTAATGGTTAAGAAGAAGATCCCATAGGGCAACTACTCGCTAGTTATATATATTTGCCCTATCTACACCCAATTCAGCTTGCCCTATGCAAGCTGAATTGCTAACTATAAGGAAGCTAATTACCTACTTAAGAAGGAGGATATCCCTAAGTTCTACTAGCTTAATTATAACCTCTTAATTGCAAATTCTCTCCTTCTCATTTACAAGCTCAATAAGGTTACTACTATAAAGGGATGGTCTTATAATGAGAGTATATTTGGCGCATAAGAAGAAGGAATTCTCGCTAACTATAGGCAAGCTATATTAGGCAAGAAGATAACCTTAATAACTACTAGTCTGGGTAGTAGGGTAGGTAATAAAATGAAGGCAACTATAGCTTCTGTGTAATGAATTAACTTAGCATTCAAGTAGAATGATAAGACCCTCCAGTCCCTTGACCAAGAGGACTCCCGTAGCAGGAAGAACTAGCAAGAAGCAGTCTGATGAGACAAGCAGTTGGAGGCAGGGCTTATAAAGCTAGCTACTCATTAGCTTCTAAAGTGATATTCTGCAGCTACAGCCTTACCAACCTCGCTAGCGGCAATGATTGCAATACCCAAGCCAGCAGCTAAGAAGCGCTATATGAGGGCTTATGAGACGGTTAACCAGCTGCTATAGGTAGATCTGACTGCGGAGGACCTCGTTGGCGATGAGAAGGATACCCAGGAGGAGATTCAGGTGCTCGGATCGGTTAAGGAACGCCCCATCAGATGAGGAAAGAAGTAGCAAAACACTAGGGCAGAAGAAACTATAGGGGCAAGCTGAAGTAATGATAGTGGCATATGTGTAGTGATAGATATGTGTAGTTAATGACTGTGTATTATTGTTTTGTATGGCGAATGGGTGGTGCAAAAAAATGTTGGCGCACGGGGGGTACATGTTGCCCTGTACCCTCCGTTTTTTGCCCTGCAAATCTCCGATCTCAATTAAAAAGCCTTGTAGCGATCTTTAACTTCGGACTGATACTATTCTTTAACTTCGGAGTGATACTATAACTGACTAAAGAACTCTTGCACGTCCTTCGTATAGAGCTTCGGATAGTGCTCAGCAGGGAAGTGCCCGCCGAAGTCGCGGGTAACGAGGAAAGTCAAGTTGCTAATTCTTTTGATCCAACTTGGAGGCTATCCCGGGGTTTCCGGAATTAGTAAAGAACTCGCAAGTACTGTAAGCGAGATTAGGATACCAACTCACGGCCAAGGGAACTTTTGCCAGTTCCATGAACGGGCCATTCACGTTGCCCCCACTGAGCGACACCTGTTGGTACCTCGGACTGAGGGAAATTCATACTCTCGGGCCTGTTTCCAAGATCTTATTGTTAGTTATTTGTTGCAATATCCGCAATCTTATACATCACGTACTTTGAGTCACTCCAGGTAAGTCCTGATATTTCCATAGGCACCAGGTATCCATTCCAGCAGGGTTCTCGTGACGATTTGTTTCTGAGTAAAAGGGTATCCGTCGCTAAAGGCGTGAATCAGATGCCAGATCCATCCCGCGTAGCGAACGGGGCTATCGTTGAGAGCTTGGCTCAGCTTCAGAGGGCCCTGGCTTTGGATCGTCATGTACGCGTTGAACCCACTACTGAATGCCAGGACCCCGGCAATGTACTCTGACTCGACTCGATCAGTCATGTTCTCACTGAAACGCTCAATTTCGGCTGGGGTGGGCTGAGCAAAGTAGAAGTCGGTAAAGTGGCCGACAAGGTGTTCCTTGTCGTCGTCAGCCATGAACATGGCAACCCACCAGCCGGCATCGGTGGAGACAATGCCGTACTTGTCATACCCCAGTGTCCTCATCAGGTTGGCAAAGGCGGCACCGGCCTGGCGGGGACCGAATCCTGCGTGTGTGGGCGCGGGGCTGAAGCCGAAGCCTGGCATGTCGGGAGCCACCACATGGAAGGCGGGCGCATCTGCGTCTTCAGGTGATGTGAGGGGCTTCAGGATCTCATTCCACTCGGTGTGCGTAGACGGCCACCCGTGGAGCATCAGAAGGGGGGTTGCGTTAGGTCTCTCAGACTGCTCGTGAACGAAGTGCAGAGGCAAGGACTGATTATACCCGTGTGCCGCTGAGACGTTGACGGTATAGTGGTGACCGTTGGCATTGAGTTCTTTCTGAACTTCGAGCCAATCGTAATCATTCGCCCAAAAGCTTGCAAGGGCCGACATGTTTTCCGCGGGTGAACCTTCTCTCCAGGTGTCACTGGTGCCGTCTTGCAAGCCTAGAGATGGCCTATAAAGCTTCGCTTTTGTAGCAGCCTATTCTATCAGTTTTGGGTCGACGGAGATTTGATAGGGTGTAGGCTTGTTGTCGGCTGCTGCTATAGAACACACCGCCATCGCACAGAGTGTTAAATAAAGCATTGTGTATTTGAGAGATCTTTCGAATACTTAGTTAGGTAAAGGAGTTCAGCAATACTGTGTGCATTCAAAGGACTCTCCTAGTTAGTAATTCACGATGTTTATATAAAATAGACCTTGGGGCCGCTGGCTCAATTGTCAGCCCTAGTATCTACATTCTATTGCCAGCCCGAAGCAATCGTCAACTCGCCAATCGTCAACTCGCACACCCAACGGCCCAGGGATCAGCGGAGCGGGACGTGTATCTCGCACGCGAAGCGTGCGAGATATGCTGGCCCACTCCGCTTGCGGCGTAGCGTTCTGCTTATCCCCGTGCCTCTGCAGCCCCTGGCTGACTAAGCAACCCAAGCACGCTCCACGCCCAATATCAACCACGCTTCTTCATTATCAACACCATAGAAACCGCTAAACGATATGAATTAACTGTTTTAAAGCAACTTGGTGATAGATTCAGTCTGTTCTGAAGGCGTCCTCTTGTTGTTTCTAGGGGGGAACCCCCTAGGACCCCCTGCCTGCGGCGCTGAGCCTGCGGCGCCTCACCACGCCCCCTTCCGGCCCACGCCCCCTTCCGGCCCGCGCCTTCCTCTTCAACAACGGACCACGATTTTCAACGACATGTCTTCTTAACAATTTCCTCTCGGCTAAATACTTTCAGAGGTACATCGTTATTGACCAATCCAGACTCGAGGATTCTGAACAGACCAATCCAGACTCAGATAACTTTCGGGTGATTACGCTGGGTAAGAACGCTACGCGGGCCGCATATCTCGCACGCTTCGCATGCTCGATACACGTCCCGCTCCGCTGAATTATCAACCCCCTTCCTGTGATCCTTGAATCTATCCTCATTCTCACTTGATTGCTAATCAGAGCTCCCAGGCGGGTGGATTGGTATCCTTGATATATTCTTAACAGGTAATCTTTAAACTCGGTTATATACGTAATAAAAGTGCTAGAAGAGTAATTGGATAATTAATTAACCATTGACTACCATCATTTCTAAGCAGACTGCTCATAATCCTTATTCAAATAAAGGTTCTAGCGCTTACAGGAAAACATTTGCTACAGCCACCCAGAATAAAGAAATGCGCACGAAGACGTATTTATAAGCAAGTGCCAAGCGTCAGCATGGGTGGGTTTTGTGGATAGCCTCGAGGGGCACATTTTCGAGAGTAGGGATGTGACAAGGCTTGTCAGATTGGCTTTACGGCTCTATGAGGTTAATGGAGTTGTTGAGGCAGTCAACGTACACCCACCCAGAACCCCTGCTCTACCCCTCCTTTTAGAGGGCCCTTTCCTCCCTCCCTTCCTCCTAAGGGCCCTTTAAAGAGAGGGGCTATTTAAAAAGAAAGGCCCTCTAAAGGAAGAAGCCCTTAAGAGAAAGGGGCCCTTAGGAGGAAGGGGAGGGCCTCTCTAAAAGGAAGTATAAAGCAGGGCTATCACTAGCTATAGCAGGGATATTAGAGATTTATAGCAGGGGTTCTGGGTAAGCATGAGGAAGAGTTTTTAAAGAGGTACTAAATTCTGTATGGGGCTGCACGCATAGCTTTTTGTAGCTCTGGGTGGGCGCACGCAAAGCCTTGGATGGGCGTACGGAAAAGGCTGGGTGGGCGTACTTTGACTGTTGTTGAGGGCCCAATCACTAGTAGAAAGTTCTCAGGACATTTGTAACCTCCATACGGATTTATTGCCACGACTGTTGCTTATTGGTAACCTCCATGACGACTAAAATTACCCGGCCTCATAAGAAAGCAGCCAGAATAAGGTGAGCAACCTGGTGAGATAATTGCGCTTGGACTATCCAGTTAGCCGTCAGTTGTTCATACTTCAGCCTTTTCAAGGCTGAGGAAGAACCCAGCACCCAGATGTCTGCCAATACCTTCCCCATCCCCCTTGGAACATGTGAACGACCTACATCTGTTCTAGACAGAACAACAGTTAACTCAACCACTGATAGAACCACTTCCTTCCCCCTTCATTAGCGTTCTTGCCAAATGTGCGCTGAAACTTGTCTAAAACAGGCACACTACCTGCTCACATCGGTCACCAACTCTCCAAAGTATATATTCGGAACATTCCTGAAGACGGCCACCACGTTGGAGGCGTGCCTATAGTCGATGATGAGCTTGATGGTGTCAACTCCCTCCTAAATATCCATCAACGACGCCAGTGTACTAGCGACAACGGTGGGGTTGTCATCTCTAACCAGGGTGTTAAGCCGGTCAATCAGGTCTGAGCCCTCTGCCATACCCTGGTTGTGATCGTAAAGGCTTGCTACGAAGGCTGCTATCTCTTCAACATAGGGGTCTGTATCCTTCAACATATGCTTAAGCAAAGGCACAGGTACCTCGACAAACTCTCGAACATGGATATAGGACACCGTGTACGTCTCTAGACAAGTGGAATTCGCGCTCCCGACACGTCTCTAAAACAGCAAACTAAAGCATCGTTTTCTAAGACATCAATGTTGACTATGCGAGTGCTATTCTACTACCTCTACTGTCAAATCCGCGGGCCATCGCGGCTGATCAACTCCGTTAGTTCTAGTGCCTATATCGAACCGAGGCTGGACCTCGCCATCGAGGAAACACAAGACGGGGGCAACGATCCTCATTTCCTTTCCCAAACCCCTCACGTAATATTGAGTAAAGAAATCGGGCTTGAATAACGTGCCAGCGCTGGTTTTGTGCAGTTCACCAAGCACACGAGGAAGGAGGTATGTCATGTCGTGATAGTGACGGAAGATCGGTGAGCCGTTTCGTTTCCACACATCTGCCCAAACGTCTGCAGGATACGTTCCGACGCTGTTGACAAGCCACTGGGAATAATAATTGAGAGACACCTAGAATAGATGGAGTTGGTGAACTTTATTCAGGGGAGTGGTGCTTAAGGGCGGGGTGAGGGCAGTCAGCGACTTACATCTACTGCGAATGACCCGCCTTGTTCGGCTCGTCGAAGGAGTGCTATCATTATTCCTACCACCCCAGAGGCACCGGTACTATTATCCTCATTAGCATACATAGGCCTTCTGTTGTTCGCGGATCGAGACAAATCTTACCAATAGTCTGAGTTGGGAAATACTGGCGTAACAGGCTCGTCATTTCCCATTGCCCGGCCAAACTCATATGACACGCCGCAGCTCTGGAAAAAGCGTTAGTGATAGCTTGAACTGAAACGAAGGACGACAAATGGGAATTTGTCGTTCTCGAGAACCGCTGGGTGCATCACCTACCGCATCACTGATTTGTTGCCATCCAGAGCGCTGCATCCATGGGCCCTGCCAGCCGTAGCAATTTTCGCCACAATATATAATTCCCCGGTCCCGTGCTTAACCATATCTATGACGGCCGCTTGACTAAACCCATACTTGTCCAACACGCCAGGCCTGTAGCCCTGCAAGAAGACGTCTGCCTCTGAGATCAGCTCTCGGAGTCTCTCGCAATCTTCACTATTGCGCAGGTCTAGGCACGCGTTCCATTTCCCGTGGTTGAGATCGGCGTGAAGTGTTGAAACATCTGTGATATGAGGGGCCGTGATGCGCATAACGCTTGCCCCAAGCTCAGCGAGGCCGCGAGATATGGCTGGCCCGGCAATGACCCTGCAGAGATCGATAACCTTGAGCCCAGCTAGGGGGCGAGCAGGCGAGGTTTGAGGCGTGTCGGGCCACCAGCACGGCCGCTACTTCGGGTTTGGGAACGGACGAATGTCGAAGAGCGCGACTTGCGAGTTTGCTTTTCCGTGCTCACTCTTCTTGTATTCATCAGTCGTCCAGCAGATAGTTCCCGCCTGGCGATTTTTATCTGCTAGCTCTTGCATCTCCTCTGCCGTACGCTGTCCAACAGCTTCGATAAAAGGTTTTAGAGCCTCATCTCTGCTTCCTGTATCCATGTCCTCTGGCAACCCAAGAAACTCCAGGGTCGGGTTTGGGTTCATAGAACCTACGTCGGAGGCAAAGAGTCAGTCAAATCTATGGAGGGATTCTGTGGCCATGTGCGAGGAGACAAACCATGAAGGTGAAAGAATCTTCCGTCTTTGGTTTTGTAGATGTTGGTCACCATGGATCGATACATGGAGCTGTAACTCTTGTGCTTATTCAGGTCTGGGAAATAAGCGCCGATCTGTTCACGGCCTTCGGGACTCATGGTGGACGCAGCGTTCAAACTAGCCCCTTCTGGATCGAGTGTCCAGAGCAGGCATGACATTATGAAGAGTTGTGCATGGTCGATGTTGGTCATCTAGGGTTAGTACGTTGCGAGATTTTAGTTGGCTTGGACTCGGTAGCCGTACGTGTTGATTTTGACCCGAACCGGCTCAATTCCATACTTCTTTCTTAGCAAAATGTTCAGAACGGTGGCTTCGTATGCCTTGAGCGCAGAAATACTCTCTGCGAAGCGCCAATTGATCGGGAGGCTGGGACTGACGCTGCCCTCGAAGGAAATTTTAGCCGCAGCCGCGTGAGCGCCCTCCGGAAGGTTCTTCTGGATCAGAGGATTCGCCAAAATTCCATGCCTAAAGACAAGATCTGCTTGGAGGGGGACGGAATAGGCATCTGGAGTCATTTTCTCAGAGCGCCCTCACGCAACGAGGCAGTTTCACTACCCTATGAGGCGACAGAAGAGGTGTCACTGGAGTGACAAAGTCTTGTGGCAAACCGAGCGCTTTAAACGTGCTTCGGGATCGTGTGAATCGCCGAGGACCTACACCCCCTCACGAATATCAAGCGTTGAATAGTGACTTTTATACCAAAAGTCGCCTTTGCTATCAATTTTAGCACCATGTGACCTGCAGATATATGGGTCCTGCAATGCGCTCATGCGGGGTTTTTTGCAGTCAATGTGTCCGCCCACCCAGCTTTTTGCGTTGGCCCACCCGGTACAACGATTAAGCGTACAGCCTGCTATAATTTGTTGTACCTCCCCCCTAAAATACCTTGCCACGGAGCCCCTCCACGCGCGTAGAGGAAGGCCCTCTGGGGTGTGTTGAGGGCTTCGTGGAGGGCCTTCCTCTGGGCGCGGAGGACCTGGAGGGTTAGGGGTATAAAGGGTTAGGGGCTGACTATTAGGGTACAAAAAAAAGGGTGGTAGCTGGTTTCCTATCTCAGAAGTCCTTAGGAATCCTAAGGATTGTTATAGGAAATTTTGTACTGGGTGGGCGGTCCGGAGATTGTACTATAGTAAGGAACTTATATGATATTGAACACATGTGTTTGGAATTCAATATATATGTCATGTCTACAATGTAGATCACGGTCTGGAGTCTCACCAGCTTGTAAAGTGGACGTGACAACTCACCACGTGATAGTGTTATGGTTATAGATGACCCGACGGATTTCGAGAAGCCTCGTTGAGTGTTTGGCAGAAAACTTCAACCACTTCCTGAAAGGTATTAAGTCATTGCCGGCGAAGGATATAATAGTTTTGTTGTCAGTAGAAATAACCATTGGGGTTACTTAAGAAATATACCATGAAAATCAAGTCTTTCCCCCCCTTCCAACCTGGAATAAGACCAGTGCAGCCAATATATCATTCCAAATTGCACAACTAAACCATGACCGGCTGACTTCATTGTACTTGAAATTCGGCATGTGCAACCCACACATGTCAAACATGTACACTGAAGTCGCTTACCCTTGAGAGACAGGGCTTTATACAATGATCGGAGATTGAGTACACCGCAGGTATTACATTGTGGCACCCGTGCCGTGATATCATGTCATCAGCACCTGGGCACTACTATGTGCAGTTCGAGGCTTGTACGAGGTTTGCACAGCAGAGAAGATGCCAACATTTGAGGAACCAAAATTATTCAGAGCACGTTGTACATTGAACTACCAAATGTTCGAGCCGTACCACATCGCCTACCCAGCCTGATACTGGCCTAATGACCGAGAGTAACGTATTGGACGACCAAAGGAAACCATCACTGATTCAATCTGAGGCAACAAACAGCCTCCACCTTGTGCTACGAGAACCGTTCTTGCACACCTGTGCACATCTTCTGCTTGAAAGCAACAATAGAATGGAAGGCCGTATGCGAGACTTCTCCAATTAATTCACTTGGATCATTATTGTATGCATTCGCAGTGTCACCACTCTGTATGTGAGAACATTTCATCCCATCATAACCTCACAATTCGCCTGGTAAGGTTGCGCGACGCTGACTTCAATCCAAAGTGATTCTTCTGCCTGAACAACTCAATTCTGTCACCAATGGTCATTATTATGAATTAAGACCTCCAGTAAGTCACTTTATAAAAAATATTGTCAGAGACAGTTATTGTCGAGGTCCCTTCACCACTGCCAGTCACTGCAACCATTTCTGACATACAACTTCAAGGAAACCTTTCCGGGAAACCTAGTGCTCTTGGTAGCTTTGGCATGGGAATCAACTTCAAATGAGGCAATTTTGAAGCGCCAGCGGGGTGTCTTGTCCAGTATCAGTGGACGTCAACAGGAAGAGGTACCACATGAGGTCTCTGTATGTCGATTACGTCCTGTCTCAGTGACTTACATAGGTTGAAGCTATCAATCCCTACAATCAAGACGTGCCTTGGCGGGAATCTGAAGAAATACCGGTACAGGCCACACCGGCATGGATATCGCAAACAGGAGGAACACGAATCCTCTATCGAGTTGGGACCCCCAAGGCCACGCCAACCCTCGTTCTATTTGAGAGGCCAGGAACAACAACAGCCTCCGGTCAGGTCTGTACATCCGAGCTCCATATTTCATGGCATCCGCCATGCTGAATCTTTGAATGGATGGGGCTATAAAGCGGTTGAAGACGGATGCGGCGAGAATCCTCTCGGTCCTGGGCTCCCCACTGTCCAATACTTCTTGATCTTTCATCAGGATAACGATTTCCGACAAATTGCTCGCCTTGGTTATTTGCAGAGGGATGGGAATATTGCATGATAATCTATCTTCCGCTATCTTAGCCGTGGTACAGCCGTCATGTGGCTGTGCACAGGGCTGCCAAGTCTGACCCTTAACATCACTCGACATGAACCTTATACATCCAGAAGGCTGTCCACACAAAAGCTCACCTCCATCTAGGACCCACATATCATTCTCTTTCTTTGTGACTTATGGCCAGAAGCTGATGGCGAACTATCTGACAGGGTTGTTGGAGAGATCTATACCATCAGAGATTCCCGGCCTATTGATCAACGACCACGAGCCGCCGCAAGCCTTTTGAGCTTCTGGAGTTGGTATTGCAACGAGAATATCGACTCCTTACAGACAATCTACTTCGACTCTGTCGAAGAAGCTACCATGGCCAATGAACACGGTGTCATAAAGACACACATGGGCCATCCGGAGGGGCACTTTGAGATCTGGCGTAGTAGCTGCTTGCGAAACAACGAGGACGCTTTCGACTTGGTCTTGGGCACCAAGTTAAGCAGAGCTGTGCAGCTTATGGTGACAGAATATCAGGCGATGCGGGATGCTGGTATCCATGTTTCGCACTTCAGATTCATCGAAGCAGACCTAGGCGGCGGGTTTATAACTTTGTTGTCAAATTGAGCCCTCCAACCCACCCTCTATCCCAGTGACCCCTACATCGGCAGCGCCAGGCGAGACACTGAAGAAGGGGTGTATCTCTTCGGTCGCGAAACTGCATATTTCACAATAAAGCCCTTAACCTTTCGGAGGTCATAATGTTGTCATCATAATGACCATTATCTCTTCACGGAATCACTCCACCCTTGCCGTAACACAGCTACCTAAGTACCAGCCATATCAACCCCAAACTCCCAGCCGACCACCCCCCCCCCCCAAAAAAAAATAAAAGAACCCAAAAGGAAGAAATATTACGAGGCGGGATGCGAGTACTCGCTTCATCTTCCACGAGTGGACTTCAAAGCTTGGATGTCTCATCCTCCGTGGTCATGGCTGCCTGCGGCGTCGCCCGCGATGGTAATGCTGATTCTGCGCTTAGAGCTGATGCTGCTGCACCTCTTCCTGCAGCGGCCATCCTGCCTCTTGCCGCCTCAACTATTCCTCCTCCACCCGCAGCTGCTCCTCCATCAGCTGCTGGCGTTGTCGCTCCTCTTGTACCTGCAATTCACGCCAGGAGCTGGTCCACATCGAACTTCACGACGAAGTCAAAGAGTGGAGGGTCATCTCCGTTTGGGTGTGGTCTAAACGCGAACTCCGACACCGTCATCCCTGCATTAACCATATCCCTGTTCTGCGTCACCATGGTCCTGGTGCATCTGCCGAACTTGGTGTGATTGTAGATTCTGTCGAACACGTCAGCCTCCTGTCCCCTGGTACCCCCGCGACTGATGACGAGATCGGCCGTGCGAGCTCCTCCGTATGTTGCGGCATAAGCGAATTCCCTAATAGCAACCAGGCTGTGCTCTGCGACGCCCTCAAAATATATCCGCCGTAAATCTTGGATTCTGCGCCCAAGGAAAATGTGCCAATAGCTGAGAAATATGTCGGCAGCAAGCGGCCGCGCTCCCACAAGCCGGGGGTCAATAGTGGTATAGATATAGCTCACGACCCTGTGCAATCGTTCATGTCAGCCTTTTCCCTGATGCGTGGTTCTGGGAAAGTGATGTCCCATAAACCACACTGCTCTGTCAAATGACTTCAAGTTTAGGTCTAGGGTAGGCAAGTTGAGGCGGCAGCTGAAATGGAGAAATAACTAGGCATTGAATCGGGCAACGATGCTGAAACACATGTTGAGTCATACATGACATCTGGCTTCTGCTCACAGGAAGCCAATACTCCAATCATCAACCCTGGTAGGTCGGTATGGTAGATTTTATGGTAATTGAATTGCAGGGGTTGATCCCATCGCTCTTCCAAGGTCGCGGTGGGATCAGGACCAATCTGGCACTGAAAGACAATATCGTAGTCCAGTTCCTGGAATGATAGAACAGGTCGAAAATATGTTGGCATATGCGCCGCTGTGTGGTCGACAGGTTCCAGCTCGAACTCGGCAGGTTCCGGCGGGGACTGTCGCCGTGGCCGTGGCCGTGGCCGTGGCTGTGGCTGTGGATGGCCCAGAGATGAATGGGAACAGCCCATCTTAGTAAAGCATCAATACGTCGACCATGCCAGGGTGTCACAGCGCAAGACCAGGCTTTGGTCCACCCTATCTCTTGTGGCGCGACGGTACAAGTAGGTGGCGATGTGGTGGGCTCCTGTGATACTGAATAGATCTATGTTGTTGAAAGAATACCTCAGGTACTTCCAGCAGATTGAGTGAATATGATTTGGCCCAGTCGGTCCAGGTATGAAATGGTGGGAAGGTTTGTTAAATCCGGGAAGACTTCGCTTCATTTTATACTACAAAATTTACAACAGTGACTGGACCTCATTGTCGTCGAGGATGCGTTTGAGGAGTTGCTAACCATATTCCCTGTGTCACGCTGCTGCGATGTGTTGGCGTCTTCAACACCCAACTTGAGATTAAAGTTCGTTGTTCGGATTGGGATGAGCAGTATAAGCATTTGGGCTGTCTATGATGACAGAGCAAGGCATAGCAACTCTTTTACCCTCAATCCTAGATACTCGTTTAAGAAGACAAGATCAAATAATCCATTCCCCCTCAGTCTTTATACAATCTGGATTTCTAGTTGAATTTGAAACGTCTCATGAGCCCCACAAGTACAACACAGAGTCTGACAAAACAGCTGCGGTATTACACAGGCCATGTTTCACCTGTGATTTGCTTGTACGGGGCCTTAGATTGGATGTCGTACTTGGATTGTCAAAATATCATCAGTTCATCATACAGTATAAGAACAGATTACACAGTAAACAATCGTGACTATGATTGAATAGTTGATGTCCTTGAAGCATAAGATATTTGTGGGCCTACCCCACAACTACCAGAGCCCTGACATGTTGGTTGATGTGCAAAAGCTATTTGCGCGAATGCTTACTGGGGACAGTACTGATCATGGGCTGAGACTTACAAATCAAGATTCGAGGATTCAACTAATCTCCAAATTTCTCTGTGAAGTTTGTGTTGGCTCGATTTTAGAGATATATATGTAAAGTTACCATCGATCGAACTGGTTTCGTTTTTAATCCGGTCACTATTCTCTTTTTTAAAAAGGAGCTGCAGCAGTCCCTTCATACAGGCTTAAACGCTCAAAGACGCAGCTTTTGATAAGAAATACAATATCGATAACAGCGAATTTCAAAATACAATGGCCTGTCATTAATAAATAGTGATAGCCTCGTGATGAGGCTTTACTATTGATTGAAGTCCGAAGAAATTGACGATCTGGATTGGCCAGCGAGTCACCCAATGAACAGAATCCACTTGATCACCTTCAATTCTTGGTTTGCGGCAAAATCTACATTGATCAACTATTATTTGTCCTTTCTTTCCCGGCTGACAGCCGGGCCGACCAATGTGTGAACTGCCGGTGGAAAAACGCGACTTCAAAGACTCAATTTGTTGTACGCCATAACTACGCTTCTCCTCTGTTGGATGTAAAAATCAGTTGGACACTGAAAAGAATATCTAGCAGACTGTCGACTTCGCATTGAAACGAGATATCAAGGAATCCCCTTGATGCGCCCAATTCTGTCACCGACCGTGATGATCCCGGCACGCAAGAGTCCTCATTAAGTAATGGGGAGACCACCTAAGCTATAGCTTTAGAGCCATGCGGTGGAGGAAATAACTTTACGTTGCTTTGCGCATGGTGGCGTGCCAACCGTGCCTTGTCTACGAAATCGCCTATCTAGTCCTTTCTATGACTATTACTATTTATTATGTCTACCTATATATATTCGAAGGATGTGCTCCTGCCACGGTTCAGCCAACACTTGAGAGACCCTTCAAATTAGGCAGTGGCAGAACGGCGAGAGTGTCTGCATTTCTTTTTCACCGTCCCCACGAAAGTGCCCACATACTACTCCGGCTATCTTAGCTTTTCCTTAACTAGTCCTCCCTCTGTGCAGCACAGTAAGGGCTGCGAGCACGAAGCCAATCCCCGTAGAACCACAACACGGCGACGACAGCTGTCCCGATAGCCGCGAACCCACCCGCCAACGCCGTCGCGCCGAAGCCGAACCCGAGTGCGTCAAACATGTACGGGGCGAATAGCGGGAACAGGGCGGCAGAGAGGCTGCGCGCCACAAGGTTGGTCGATACAGCTGACGCGGCGTACTGGGTGTAGGCGTCGATGGTGTAGACTGAGACGCTGGTCGAGCACATGTAGACGCCTGCTGCGAAGACGAGGCTGCCAAGGTTCGGCAAGATCCAGTGGACCCTCGCCTCGCCGGACCAGCCCCACCACAGTAGGCCCACCGGCACGAGGGCAGTGCCGATGGCCATGGTCGGAATGCGGAATTCCGGGCGGCCGACGCCGTTGTTGCGGGCCTTGAGGCGGGAGTAGACGCGGTCGCTGAGGCGGCCGGCGACGTTCACGCCGGTGATGAGGCCGATGGCGAATGAGATGTAGTTTAGGCTGCCGATCCGGACAGTTTGGCCATATTGTCTCGCCCACATTGACGGGTACATAAATAGGAATAGGAACATGGTACCGTAGAGGATCGACATGTAGGCCGCCAGAAGCTGTATGATGACCTGGGTAGCGAGCATGCGCAATGGTCGCTGCAGATTGACGCGCATATCCATGATGAACTTGTCCTTTGCTTTTGGCTTCCCCGGAGTCTCGCCACCCTCGGCTGCGGCTTGTTCTTGGGCGCGTCGCTGCCCGAGCTTTGGGGCATATGTCTCATGGAGGAAGACGATCGCAAGTGCGATGGTGACAGCGGAGGCAATGGATGTGATCCAAAACACCCAGCGGAAGTCGATGCCCTCAGATATGAAAGCCCCACATATTGGGCCGAGTGCAGGCCCCATGAGAGGCGCGGCCATGAACACTGCGAAGGCCTTGCCTCTCTCTTCCGCCCTCCAGAGGTCGCCCATGACCCCACCCGCGAGGGCATCTGCAACCGAAGCCCCGAAGCCCGAGAGTAGCCTGAAGGCCAGCATCTGGCCAAGGGTCCGGGCCGCTCCACACCCCGTGTTCCAGATGACGAAGATGCCGCTTCCTACGATGAGGACCGGCTTGCGGCCGTACACCTCGGATAAAGGTGCGAGGACCAGTGGGGCAAGGCCGATGCCTATGAGGATCAGGGAGTTGACTAGAAGCCACTCATATGCGTGGGTTATGTGTAGGCTCCGGGAGATATTCTCCTCGACCGGAGAGAGCATGGTTTCAGAGAGGGGCTGTAAGAAGGCAAAACCCGACAGCAGGAGTGTTGCCGTCCATTTTCTCGCTGTTGGCCAGTTCTTGGGTTCCCAATGTGAGGATTCGGGGGTCTCTGTTTCCTCTGCGCGCTCTAGCTGTTTAGTTAACATTGAGTCAGCATACGAGTGAATAAGATTCAGGGCGACGGTGGCAGATGCTGACGGGTTTGACACCATGGCTCTTCTCCGTTTCTTTGGCCAATAAGCCTGGGGACGGCGCCTCGTGAGTGTCTTGCAAATGGGCCAAGCTTTCCAGCTCTGCCGGCGTGGGCTCCATTCGGACAGAATTGTAGCACGACAACAACCCACAGAATGGGATGCTATGAACCTGAAGGTACCTAATCTGCACACGAAAGTGGCGGTTTGGTCACGAGGAAGCTTTTGATGTTTGCTCTCTGACATGTCCTCGTAGTCTCCTGTCGGTAGTGGCACGTTCCCAAGTGTTGGTCGCTAGGCCACATCGCCGTTGGCTCTCAGCATGACGTTGGACGGTGCGACATGAGCGTGGGGTCCAAGAAGAAACCAAAGTACCGGCCGACCTGGGCTAATCCATTAGTTTCTGTGATAAGAGACGGGAAGGACCCGTTGGAGGCGTCTCACTACCTTTTGCCCTGCCGCCCTTGGCTTCAGCTGTGGCATCCGGTGACAGGTCACAACATAGGTGGTTTCGTCCTTTTGACTGGTACAGGTTACACTGCCATTTGTTAAACGCCGCCTAACTGCATATAGTGGGTTTTTCGAACCAATGCAGAATCAGAAGATCCTGAAGTCGCGCAGGCAGGCCGAGATTCAGGGTGATCCACGGTTACACCTGTACATGGAGTAAATCGATTGGCGGGTCTATGCGCCGCAACCTACTGACATGTCATCTTATTCCCTTCCAATGCTGAAAAAAAAAAAAGGTAAAAAAAAGTAAGACAGTCTAATTCCCCCGCCCCCTCCCCCCCCGGCACCTTTCCACCCACCAAATGTGACGACCTGTTGGTCAGAGCCTGCAATCAGTTGCATATGCATAGCTCCCGGCTCGCCAAGACCTGAAATGGTGGCATGATAGCTTCAGATGTTACATGGCCCAAGGCAGCCGTTTTCACCCATGCTGCCTTGTGGCAGAGACCTGTCGAATGCGACCCTGAAGCCGAGGTTTCGACCACTCATTTCCAAACTGAAATATGCCGTCATGGCAGCATTGCATATTCACTGCAATTTGTGTCCTATAATTAATATGTCATCAACATCGATGACCGACGCGTCATTGTCCTCATTCATAGCGTAAGATACAGATACATGCATTTGTACGGAGTAAGCGCCATGATAACTACTTGCAAACTGGCAGGTAGCCATTATGAAAATATTAGAACCCAATATTTAATAAGCTGATTATATGTAAATTATTAACTGTATTGTTTCAATATTATGTATTACGGTATATATATAATTATTAATAATTCAAACTAGTCAACAGTTGGTGTAGACGTTGATCAGAGCCCTTTGATCGATCATCATTATCCTCGTCGGCTGTTGATACCAGGTGGACAGCCCCTGTCAGAGTGCACTGGGCCCTGTTCCAGGCAGCTAGACTGAACTACTTTTCCCCTCTCCCATCAGTTTGACCTTTGCAACCATCTTGTATGTCCCGCAGCCATCCTTTTCGACATTCAGCCAGCCACTATGCCAATTGTCATCTCCTTCCGGTCCCTTCCGAGAGAGCCTTCGAATTCTCCCGAGGCCCACCAATCCCGTCACTCAGCCGTCCCCGCTATCTCCACGTTACCGTGAAGGCCAGCTCTACTACACCTTCGTATGCAACGGCCTTCCGCGCCAAAGACCTCCACACTAAATCTTTTCTCTGTACACTTCACTATTACAGCCCGCGGGGGCCGAGCCTTCTCTTGTACGACCACGCTGATGGGAAGGCTACCGAAGTTATGAGCAGCTATACCGCCTCCCCACAGATGTGGTGGTCGTCCATAGCGACGGACTAGTCTATCTCGGATATGCTGCCCCGCGAATTTGGAATGGCCTGTATATGCTTCCGAATACGCTTCTCATGCAACAGATCATTACTGGTCACTTGGATTGGTACGAGACAAATAAAAAGACGAATGAGAAGGTAGCAACGCCGTATGTCTTCACTATCCCTAAAGGTATCTAAGTAAAATAGTAAGCTTTTGAGCTTGAGGGCATTTGAAGGCTAAAATTCGAACCCAGGAACACCAATTCCTTCAGACCTGTTCCTCGCAAATGAGAAGATTGAATTGTTTCATTTGATGGCTCGAGAGGGAATGGCATTATCAGGTAAGTTTCCAAGTATCCATATGGAGTATTTTTTAAATAAAGCCGTAACTAAAACCCTCTTTATTATTCCAGCGTAGAACCAGACACTCGTTGCCGTCTTTGCCTCTCGTGGGTCTCGACTCCCTGTGGATGAGTGGTATGAAAAATATGAATTTCTGGAGGGCTATAACACTCACGAGGAAAGCGAATGGATGTCTATATAAGACCATCTTCAGCCATATTCCATCCCAGCGTCCGATCTTTGGCTTACAACATGTTGCTTGGGAGTGGAGATGGAGGAGCAGGGAAGCAAATAGGCGATGGCAACCATCAAACTTTACGCGGGCTGTGTTTGTAACGTTGTTATCTGCAAGAGGTGGAAAAATCATATCGTCTCGATAGTTATTGAATAATAAAATTTTAAAGCTATTTTAATATATAATAATATTCATCTTATTCATATTTATTATAAATAACAATCGATATTTAATTTACAATTAAATTTTATTCAATTCATGTGACCATTATATAACAGATAGCTGTAGCTCATAATAGTAAATGGTCCTTGGTAGTATAAATTAAACGGCTGTGTAGGAGAACATGTGTCTCGGTTTTTCTTCTTCAGTACCATGCTTCTTTGGGGGTTGTCAGCACTCGGAACTATCGTTGTGTCATTGTGGTTGCGAGAGTTTTATCGCAATGAAACTTTAGATTAAGCAGCTTTTGGAAATAGACACATGAGGCTCCTTGTAAGAAAACGATATCATTTTCTTGTTTCAAGCTACATACCTCCCTGCACATGTGAGTTTTAACTCTGTCTTTGGTGATACCCCAAAATCGTGAGCATCAGGCTGACTCGCTGACGGTAGCCGCCTATGTATCCTTCGGCTTGTCTGCAGTAGTCTTCCACATCAGCCAGAAGGTAAAGGGGCCGACCTTCTCCTCCACATTTTTCCAGGCCTCATCCGGGGAGTCGGTCTGCGGGTGGTTGACGTTTTCCTCAATGTAGCTGAAACCATTTGCCTCGTACAATGGGCGACCGTACGGAGTAGAGTCCAGGTAGAAGTCGTAACCCAGCTCTTCCGCCTTAGCCAGCCCCCAGTCCATGAATTGTTGCCCTACACCTTTCCTTCGATAGTCAGGGTGCGTGAAAATAATAAAGAGATCTGGTAGAATTGTCAGGCCCGCCATCCAACCAAGCCAGTCACCATAGACTAATACTAACAGAGGTGGGGCTTCTGGGCCACTTTAGCTCTCGGCGTGGAGTGATTCTCCAAGGCTTTCTCCACGTACTTGCGGGAGCCATCATCAGGGAACCAAGTCACCTGAGACGGCGCAGGGTTTGCAAACGGGTTCTCCCTGTGGATGTTCCAGAGAGCGCCACCAGCAACCTTGCCGGACTCGGTATCAACGACCTTCTGCCAATAGCTGGACGGGTCGTGGGTGTGCCAGAGTTTCAGCCGCGATGCAGCTTCGTCAATGGCCGCCTCTCTGGCCTCGCTGCCAGTGCCGTGGGTTGGGAAGAAGACATGAAAGAACTTTTGCGGGGGGTCTTCGTATGACTCAAACATGCATCTTGCAAGGGCTGGGAAGTCAACGTCTTGGTCTATTTCTTGAAGCTGTAGAGGCATCGTTGCGATATGGCTTGATTCAGATGTCAAATGTGCTTGAATGTGCCACGAGATGGACTATAATGTTTGGATGTGAACCAGGGATCCGAGGCTTGGTGAAGCCGACGTTCAAGGCGGTCAGCTTACAGGAAGCAATTTCTCTCATCAACCTATATCGAATGCAACCAACAGTTCATCCGTGGTCCAATCGGGAAAAGCTCATCCATTCACGCTCGGGTGCTAACCAATGGGGTATGGTACCGTCAATTGTCAGATTCCTATGGCAGGGCTCCCTCTGCAGTCATCGCAAGACAAGATCGATATTGGCCTTGGTTCGTTCGGGATCGACCAATCCTACGAGGATCCCCCACCTTTCCCTGGTAGACCGGTGTGGGGGGGTTGTCTCCGCGCGGAGCTGTGCATAAAAAGACTAACTTAGTAGGTAAATACCTGACTTGGGTACTTCGTGTAGGTGCGTTCCCGCTGCCCCCAGCCGCTCGTATCCGGCCATATCACTCCGACACCCATCAAAGCCGATGCTGTCGCACGAATTTCTGAAAAGGATTGTGCACCCGCTTTGCAGGTCTTGGCTGCCGCGAGAAAAATGCAACGTCTTGCTGGGCTACAGCTGCGTTCCTACGAATTGCTTGGGTCACGCCCGCTGCCAGTCACCCAGCCTCAAGCCAGCGCCCTAAACCTTCTGATTGTATCTTGGCATGATGCACCTACGCAGATTGTAGCCGGAGAGGTGCTTCGACTTGAGGCCAATAGTAATAAATGGCTTCTTATCTTGAGTTTACCCCATCTAAATTCAGCTTGACAGGTAGTCGCCAGCATCAGAGACCAACACATGCAGTGGAACAACCGAAACGGATGATTGCTGCCTGCCACACGTGTTTTGGGATGCCCCCATGATAGAGTCTAATTCCCGACGGTACGGGCTCTGCCCGAATGTCAACCTCATGAATCCTTCCCGGGATTTCAGAGATATATACAAGATTATACTACACTCTTCGAAGTGTCAGCAGTTATTCCACGCGTGGCTTCTTTCTGGTTTTCAGTTTTGCCGAGCGCATGGTTTGCATTAGCTGCCGCAGACTAACTAGCGCCACGGACATGGAGCCCCGGTCTGGGATGGCCGGAGACAGGAGCGAACGGGTCAGCTTGGTTATCGTGTGGTTCCTCTATCTCGCCTCGGTCCTGAGCGTCTGCGCCCGTTTGGGCACAAAGTATGCCATGGCTAAGCGGCTGGCCGCTGACGATGCCCTAATAGTGGCTGCTCAGGTTGGTCTCGAAACCCTTTTTGCAGGATAATTTGCTAATATCGCGCGGTCCAGGTCACATCCCTGGCTCAGTGCATCGCGATATCGTTCGCCGCGGCATCGGGCCTCGGGGCCTCCATGGATGGTTTAGAGCCAGATCAAACCGAACAAGTTTTGAAGGTGCGGCCGTCCATGGGCGGAATCAGTCCGCAACCGATTCAGACGACTGACAGATATCCGCCGCAGGCTGAATATACCAGTATACCTTTTCTCCTTCTGACACTGGCTTTAGTCAAGTGGTCGATTTGCGTTTTCATCAATCACTTGAGCCCGACGGCGGTGCATCGTCACGTCGATTTGGCTTTCCGTTCAACAATAGGCCTGTGGCTTGTATCTGCGGTGGTTCTCTCTATCTTCCAGTGTGCGCTCCCAAAGCCGTGGGACTACGTCAACCGCAACGGTTGTGCTAATCGTGTACGCCTTCACTACTTGCTCTTGCACCTCAGGATGATCTGCTGACATGAGAAGCGAGCTTGGGGGACATATGTTACGGTGGTTAACATCTTTACGGAATTTGGATTCGTTTCCCTATACGTGTGGATCATCGGAAAGCTTCATATGTCGGTTCTGAAGAGAACCACAGTCCTCCTGGTCTTCTTGACCAGACTACTGTCAGTTTTGTGTCCTTCCACCACACAAGAATGCACCCATCTAATATTGTGTATGCCAGTGTTATTGGGGCTGCAACAGCTCAGCTTGTCATATTCTGGAACGCATACACCCAGCCGGACATCACTCAGAGTTTATGGCTGCCAACGGTATGCAGCCAAGTCGTCTTGTTCCTGAGTGTCCTGACTGCCTGCCTGCCATACCTTAGGCCGTTGATGGAGAGTCTCGAATCTGGGGTTGTGCGCGTGCCCGAGGACCTGGACGAGCTGAGGTCATTTGCGAGATCAGCATCACGAACGAATCAGACTGCAGCCAACGGATAGAACATTTCAGCACCATGTCAGGGAGAAAGGGAGCCCGGCTACGCAGATACCCAAGGTTACTTTACTCTAAATCTGATTATATTGTGACTCACACGTCGGCTACTTCCGCTGGGGTTGAATAAATGAGCAGCATGGAAAGTTATCACCTGCTGTTCTGGAGCGCGCTGTTATGTAGCATCCATCAAGGTCCGAGAAGTGAGTATCATACGATTTGTGCGTCCTGCCTGGGTAATTTGCACTCTTATGCACGTGAAACAGGGTGTGCATCTTGCAGCGTGAGTTAGTGATCCAGTCTGCCGTCTATCTGCAGGCTGTGGTACAACATGATGCCACAGGCGCAGTTCTACGGAGTACACAGCCGGTATCTACCTAGATAGGTAGGTAGGTATGTACATCAGGAATGCGCTGGCGCTGCCAAGGCCGACAATGTGCATCATGCATGCACGAGGTACATTTGAGCGACCGTAGTGTAGACCAGTGCGGACACCTTTCCAAGCTGGTCCAGATTGCCCTCTATCTGCGGGCCACAGCATCACATGTGCTGCACGCCAGAGCCCTCCAGAATTAGCACCTACCCACCTTCAGAGGTAGAGAGTCATATCGAGGACGTTCCAAGGCCAATCATTGATGGAGTAGGCAGCGGTTGCCATGTAGTACGGTGTTCAGCTGCCGTAAACTTGCATATACTCAGCCGTCGACACCCTCTGTGGGATACCCGACGGCTGCAGTGCAGGTCGAGGGTTGTGCATTGGCGAGGTTTTGGGCGCCAGGCTTTGCGCGCACAACTCCTTCCAACGAAGAATTAGGTCGGCCCAGAGATTACTGCTGAACCCAAAGCCATGAGGCATTCACCTACGATGGCATTTAGTTCGAGCTCGGTTTCCTTGAAACAGCATCACTGCCTTCATTGACGATTCTTCCTCACTATATCTCCTGGCTCTACTCGTAACTACACCTCATTATTAACCCCGGGGCCTCCGCAGTGTGAGGAAAACATGACGATGGGACTCCAAGAGTTCAGCAAAGAAAGTGCCGGGACTGCCGCAGCCGAGACCATGGCCCATAGCTCAGCCACCCGCGACGATGCCGCTCTGGCACGACTGGGAAAGAAACCCGTTCTCAGGAGGAACTTTGGCTTCATGACGATTCTGGGATTCAGCTGTACGATTCTGATTACATGGGAAGGATCTTTGATGTTGGTACCCCTATTATCTCTGGACTTACTAATGACCAGAACACTAACCAGGTACAGCACCTTCCTGCAGGGACTTCAAAAGTAGTGACGATTCCGCCCTTTTGACGCACTGAAACATCAGACCTAGCTAACAATCCGAAGCGGTGGTCCGTCAGGAATCATATATGGATTCATTCTCGTCTGGGTTGGGACCCTCTCCGTGTTCGCAACGCTCTCGGAGTTAGTCTCCATGGCGCCAACCTCCGGCGGCCAGTACCACTGGGTGTCCATGCTGGCACCACCCAGCTCACGCAAGTTTCTGGGATACCTCACCGCCTGGCTTGCTCTCACAGGTTGGCAGGCTCTGGTAGCATCCGGTGGATTCGTGACCGGAACCATGATACAGGGCCTCATCCTGCTCACCCATCCCGATTACGCCAGTGTAATGCAGAATTGGCACGGTACACTTCTCTTTTGGGGAGTAGTCCTTCTTGCCTTCACCATCAACAGCGCCATCGGGTCTCTCTTAGCCAAGTTCGAGGGGCTTGTCTTAGTCTTGCATCTTCTCGGTTTCTTCGCCGTCATGTTACCCCTGGCTTTGTTGAGTGAGCATGGGGATTCCGCAGCCGTGTTCAACGACTTTTACAATCTTGGGGATTGGCAGACTCAAGGCCTCTCGTTTTGTATTGGGCTGCTCGGCAATGTGTTCGCTTTCCTTGGAGCTGATGGAGCCATTCACGTAAGTTTCTGTCCATTTCCGTCGGCACTCATGTGGCTAATGGGACGATCAGATGGCTGAGGAGATCCGAAATGCTGCCGTTGTGATACCCCGGTCTCTCCTGACTGGCCTGGCCATTAATGGGGTGCTGGGTCTAGGCATGGTCATCATCACTCTGTATTGCGTGGCGGCGTCCGGCATCGACCAGGCGCTCCTGGAGAACCCATCGTACCCATTCATGGCCATCTTCCACAATGCTGTTGGGTCCACGGCGGGCGCCGCAGTCATGTCTTCGGTCGTCGTGGTCATGGCCTTCAGCGCCACAACAGGTTGCCTTGCCTCGACCTCACGACTATATTGGGCCTTCGCCCGTGATCGTGGTCTTCCCGGGTGGAAGTTCCTAATGAGAACCAGTCAACGGACCAGCATCCCCCTGTACGCTGTACTCACAACGACTATCATCGCAATTATACTGTCTCTGGTCAACATTGGGGACGCAACCGCATTCAACGGCGTCATATCCATCTCTATCGCCGGGTTGTTCGGATCTTACCTCATGGCGTCCTCCCTTTTGCTCTTTCGGCGGCTGCGCGGTGAGATTCATAATCCCAGTCCGGACGACTTGCTGGTCAACACCGTGGATACCAAACTTACCTGGGGGCCTTGGCGCCTGCCAGGGCTGTTCGGGATTGCAAACAACGTCTTGTCCTGCTCGTATCTGTTGCTTATCTTCTTTTTCTGTTTTTGGCCAGCAAGCAGGGAGATTACGCCACAGACCATGAACTGGGCCGTTCTGGTGTTTGGAGTAGTCATCAGTTTCAGCGTGCTATATTACCTAACTTGGGCCAGGAGGGTATACTCGGGGCCAATTGTGGAGGTCTGACGGGGTGGTCGCAAAAGTATAACATTCTAGGAATATTCAAAAGACGCCTATGCCTTGGCGGCAATCTTGTGGCCAAAAATAATCAAGTTAATGCAAATGAAAGCAATCAACAGCCTCCCACTTTCATTATGTTCCATGAATATTAAATCAACCAGCACCCCTCGACATTGATTTGATTGACGATGCTAAAGCTAGGAAAGTTCTACGGAGCTATTTAAAGCAAAGGGGAGCTCACGTCGAGGGTGATGTAACCCTTGATCAAAGATTCGGGATAAAGATGTCGGCCGGGAGATGTATCAAACTGCAGCATCCGTTGACGCAACAAAATAAAATCACATCTCTGAACCTATTTATAGACTGTTTGAATGTGAAGGGAAACCGGCCGGCGGGATGGGGGGTGGACAAATATTCATGCATGTGCCCAAGGACCAAAATGCAGCACCAAAAAGTTAACCCAAGCCATGCCATAAAGTTACCAATACAGAAGAATAGACGCTGAACGGTAGAGACCGGCGAGAGTGATTACACAGCCTCATCCAAGTTACGTAGCCGAAACCATTTCCTGACACAATCGGAGTGCCTCCACATACTATGCCGTCTTCTCAGCTGGCAGGCCGAACAAATCCGTGCTGCTGGTTGAAGCAGTACTGACCGACTTGATGCTTCCCCTCTTCTCCTGCCTTGTTCCCACGACAGGCAGGTTCACCCGGCGACGATGAAACCGCTCAGCCGGCCAGCCCTGCATCGTCCAGCCCTTCTCCACCACATCGCCGCCCATGACAAGGGTGTGCTCCAGCAGCGCCGAGTCGTCCCGCATCGTGGCACCGCTGAGGAGCCTCGAGCCCGAGCGCAGGACACACCGCTCCCCAATCTCAAGCCTGTTGAGGTCGAACTTGCCCCTGGTGTTGATGTGCGCCACCACGCTCGCGTCGTCCACGACGGTGCGGTCGCCAATCGCGATGAGGTCGGGCTCGGTGAACATCAGGCTGGGCCTGCCGTTGGCAAACAGGGCGCAGTCGTCCCCGATGGTCCCGCCCAGGGCGCGGAAGTACATGACCAGCCAGTGCGTCCCGGTCAGCATGCCGAGGACGCCGTGGCCGCGGAAGCAGTGCCGCCGGAGCTTCTCGACGGTGAGGTACAGCTGCCAGCTCTGGCAGTAGGGCGACCTGTCCCAGTCGTGGTTGCCGGGGAGCCTGCGGCCCAGGAGGAGCCACTTGGCGCCGATGACGGCGGCGGTGGCGAGGATGGCCTGGGCTGTGGTCAGGACCGCGATGAAGAGGAAGAAGAGCGCAAACATGACGGGGACGTCGAACCAGCGCTCCTGGCCGAGGGGGTTGTGCTCGTCGCGGAAGATGCGGGCGACGATCTGGATCGAGGAGATGGATGGGACGTTCCAGTACAGGGCGGTGAAGATGGTCGTCACGGAGCTGTAGAAGACTATGGTGCCGAGGCCGTAGACCTTGTAGGGGGCTTGCTTGAGGTAGAACGCGCGGCCGAAGGGCGACACGTCCTCGGGATCTAGCTCGCTGTTGTGTTCCTTGCCCTTTGTGTCATCAGGGGATATGCTACTGACTTCTTTAGATGTTACACGAATCCCGTGCTTCTTCTCAAGGCCTGCATCTGAGAACGAGGGAAGCGAACCCAACCCCCGGCTCCCCTTGCGAGACACAGCAGGCGCCGTGCCGGTGCCGAGGCACACTGCGTCTCCTTTCTTGGAGCCGACGTAGGTACCACCATCCGAGTAGTACCCATTCCGCCTCGTGAGTGCGCCTGATCCCATGGTGGTCCTCTCGCCAACGACCACACCCGGCAGCAGCGTGACTCGGTCAGCAATCATGGCGCGGTCCTCGATCTTGATGGGCTCGGAGCCCAGCCCATCGGACGTGACGAGATTGGCTCGCGACCCAAAGACAACATCATTGCCAATGTTGAGCAGGTGGTAATCACCGATGGAAGGGCCGGTGCCAGGCCAATACACTCGGCGTCCCACCCTTGCACCAAGCATGCGGAGGGCAACCGACGTATACTCGTAGTGCTGCCCCGTAAGCTCCGTCATCTCATGCAGCTTTTTGACGCTGAACAGGCTCTTGATGATGCTCGTCCTCCACTTCTGCAGCCCACTCCTCTGACTGACAGGGCCAGGTTGCTGGATGCCAAACATCGAGTCAAGAGCCCACTTGACAACGAGTGTAAAGCCGAAGAGGATAAAAGGGCTTAGCCCGACGCGCAGCACGAGGGCTAGGTAATGGAAACCTACCCTGTGGGTTGCAGCAAACCACATAAGAATGCTGTAAAGAGGGTTGTCGGTGTTGACGGGCTCGGAGATGACAAGCCCGAGGAGCCCGGAATACCACGGCATCAGGCTGACTATCCAGCCCGCCATGACCAGCGGCCTCGTGATGAGCCACTCGAGAGCCCAGTGTACGCCGGGGATCTTGCTCGCGAGGAGGTCTCGGTTGGCCTCGTCCGCCGCGTCCTCGACCTCCCAGCTGGAGCTGTTGGGGCCGATGCACGCGCCGTCGGGGACGCAGGTGCCAGGCGCCACGATGGACTTGAGACCCACGCAGGCATTACGGCCGATGCGGATGCTGCCGAGGTACATGGTCGTGTTGCGCTCCCCGGCGAAGGGCCTGATGGTGCAGTCCTCCAGCACCGCGCCGTCCTCGATGTGGATGAGGTCCCACTCGCCCGTCTGCACGCCCCTGAGCGAGACATTGGCGCCGATCTTGGCCCCCATTAGCCGGAGGTAGAGGATATTGGTGTAGTTGGTCTGGGCGAAGAGGCCATGTCCGCAGATGTCGACAATCTTCTGGACGAGCCACCATCTCGTGTGGTACGAGCCCCACATGGGATAGGTGCCCTCCCTGTAGCGGCCGACCAGGAGCCACTTGGCCGCGATGCCGAACCACGGCGCGGTTGCTTTTGTGAGTATGCGGGCGACAAGGATCGCGAGCGTCAGGTTGAACAAGCGTCCCGGAACGTACTGTGTCGTGCGCCATTGCTGGGTCACGGCCATGAACATCATGAAGATGGTCCATTGCACCGCGCGGCGCATTGGGTAGAAGACTACCATGGGGAGTAGCTGCAGTGCCATGAGCAGCGGTCGTCTGGATGAGTATGTCTCCTCACAACCCTCGCGTATGAAGTTCTCTCCCTTGGAGGCCTCATTTGACGCATCCCAGTTGTCGGGCAAGCGCTGGCGGACATCAGTTGCCATGGAGTCCGGGGTGCTGTTTTGGAAGATTGCGTCGATGGGGATGTGGACGTCGAACTCTGCTCGTAACACCGAGAGGAGACGACCTGCCCTAAGAGAGTCGCCACCTAGATCGAAGAAGTCACCATCGGCAGGTATATCGCTGACGGCTAAGCCCAACACGGATGCAAATGCCTTGGTAACTGCGCCAATGATTGAATATCCCCCCTGGCTGTCGCACGCGGCAAGGTCAAGATCATCAAGGATCTTTTGCAGAGCATCTTCGTCGACATTTCCGTTATCATCCTGAGGAATGGGTGTTTTCAACATCTGTATCTTTTGGGGGACCATGTAACCAGCAATATTTGCAAGAAGCCTCTCCTTCAAATAACCAGGGAGAGTGTCATGAAGAGGTGGCATATCCGGTTCGGATGGGGAGATGACAACGTGCAGGTTCTTGTCCAAAGGAGTGGCTCGAAGACAGAATGACGTTTGTGTTGGAATTATACGGGTGAGCTCATTGAAGAGAAGTTCCAGGTCGACAGAGCAAGGATTACTTTTGATGGGAGTTGACAGTTCCGTGTCAGGGGCGGGACAGACACCCTCCCAGTGCCTGCTCAGATACGGCCAATCATCCGTGGTATTCGGCAAAGATAATCGCTCGGCGAGTTTGATGCGGATGACCTTGTTGTTCCGCTTCGGGAGGTCGTCCATGTAGACCACCAGGGTGGGCCATTTCACCGACTGGAGACTCGACTTCAGAGCACCCTGGAGCAGCTTGAGGTCGGCACGTGGGACGTTCTCAGGCGTGACAAGGACGACGCCAACCACCTCTTGCAACACATCGTGGGGAACTGCAAAGGCAAGGGCCTGGCTGACACGCCCAAACAATGGGGAGTCTTCCTTGAGCGAGGCTGCGACGATGGCGTTCTCGACCTCGAATGGGGAGATCAGTTCTCCACCGCGGTTGATGACCTCCTTGGAACGGCCAGTGATATACAAGTAGCCGTCCTCATCCATGTAGCCCAGGTCCCCGGTGTCAAACCAGCCGTCCTCGTGGAGTGCTGAGGTGTCAATGGTCCCATCGGGCTGGAGGTAGCCTGGGAACAATGGCGCGCCACGTACACATATCCGACCAATTTTTCCCGAGGGGACGGCGACAAAGTCATGATCAAGGATCCTCATGTCAGGGCCAGCAGTTATGCCCGACGTACCTGGGCGGTCGAGTTTGTAGTCAACCGGCGGCGTCGAGATAGGCATGCATTCCGTCATGCCGTAGCTCGGCAGCACGATACAGTGGAACGTATCGCGGATCTGGGTTGCCAGGGACGGCAGCAGACCGCCAGCAGCGTTGCAGACGAGACGGATCTGGGCATTTGCTAAGGCCTGGGGGCGTTGGGATGACTCTGCAAGGATGAGGGAGTGCATTGATGGCGAAGCGTAATACCACGTGGGCAGACCTGTCTCGACGACGTCCCAAAAACAGTTTGGGTCAAACGCCGGGCAGCATACGGTTGAGCCGCCGGAGAAGACTGGTGCGAATATGTTGCGGATGAGTCCGCCGCTATTGAATGTTAGTAAAGTTCAAGTGGGATAAGAAGTAACAGAGTGGTGGGCGACATACACGTGATATAGAGGCATCATGTTGAGGCAGACATCCTTTTCTGTGAGTGCCCAAGACTCAATAACGAAGGCAACGCCGGCAACAATAGAGTGGGCCGTGATTGGTACCACCTTCTTCTTCCCTGAGGTCCCACTCGTGAACAATATTAGCGCGACATCGTCAGGTCTGTTCGGAGTTGAACAGCATTCAGTCGTGACAGGCCTGCCGTCCGGACATGTGATGGAGATTTTCATATCTTCATCCAGTTCCACCAAGAACACCTGGATGCTGTCGGCTGCGACCCACCCCCCATCCAGTTGAAGCTTTTGGAAATCATCTTTTGTTGTAAGGATGCACTTAGCACCTGCTTGAAGCACGTCTGCTTGAAACTGCTCCGGCCCAGCTGCAGGGTTCACCGGAGACGCGATGTAGTGAGTGGTCACAGCCATGCACATGGCAGCTAGCAGTGGGCCATTGGGCAACGCAATGGAGACGACTGGCTTGATTGGGCCCTGGAGATCGATCGGAAGGCCGAACTCGCTCACGAAATCATTGAGGTAGCCGTGAGAGATGAATTTGTCGCCGCTGAGCACGCGTAGTGCCGCTTCTGGCTTGTTCGGGATGAACTCAGCTAAAGACTTGTATGTCGCCTTAATCTGAATTTTCGTCTGCTCTATGATCTTTGGAAAATCGCTGGGGTCTGCGAATGGGTTGTCGGTGCGTGCGGAGCGGCTGAACTTCGAGTGTTGCCGGATAAGGTCGAGTGTTGCCTCTGGCCCAAGGCTCTGCTCCAGTGAGCGGGACAATTCCTGAAGGGAATCCCATGACTCCTGCAACTTAGGAGGCTCGGGGGCCGAGGAGAGATGATGAGCCACGGCTTGTGTGCCTTCCGAATCCTGGGAAGACATGGCGTCTGTGGGAAGAGAGTGTAAAGCAGTAAAATAAATTGGGTATCAAACACCAATTTGCAGTCGTCGATAAGTGGGAACACACGAGTTAACGAACGTGGGTAGACATCTAGTATCCCAGAGCACAAGGCACGTAATATAGTCGTCAAGGCCGTTGGTCACGTATGAAGACCTGTCCTCTCGTATGACCGATTCACGCTGAGAGATCTAGTGGGCGGTGTATCCGTGGCCTTCACAGGATCGACTAAATGGGCATGGAGAGGTCTCTCAAGGGAGCGCTCGTGAACCTTGTGTCCTGTCAGTCATTTTCCGTAACCGAAGGATGTCACCATCATTTCTCTACATACCTAGGGTCCATGTGAAGTTTGCATTGGTAGCCGTGACCGTGTGTAACGGCTTATAAACGAAGGGATGTGTGCCGAGGGCCGTGTTAGGCTTTTCGAGACGAATGAGCGGATTCCCGCGAGCAGCTGATGGCGCACAAAAACAAAAGAAATTCGATAATGTAAGGTGCTATGAGTGAGCGTGATGTCCGGTCATTATCGCAAAGATGATGGTAGTAGACCAGCTACGGAAGATGAGGAGGGAGGATATAGATATTCCAGAGGGACGACGCCGGCTTGTGCCTGCGATGAATCGTTCTACCCATCCATATCAAAGCCGAGGACAAAGCGAAACATGGGCTTAGACTCGGTACTGAATCTATCCCCATTCATTCCGTGTGCTAGCCTGGAATATCACGGTTCGTCTCAGTGCTCCAAGAACCCGGGCGTCCCAGCACGAGGGCAGCACATGATACTGTATATACTAGCATGGGCCAGACCGACGGGGGAGGCACAAAGCGCGGTGGATCGACTCCCGGCACGGCCATCGAAGGCCACTTGGAGCTCGAGGCCATCCCTCAGATTGAGCGTGGTAGTGATACTAGGAAGATACTACTGTCCACATCGCCAGCGACAAGACGTCGATCAGGGCCTAGCCCGGGGCGCCAAGAGGCATTGTCTACTGGTAGGAGATTGGGTGCTACTGTGCCACCTTATCCCTTGACCAGTGAGAGGTGGGAAGGTCGGAGGTGTCACCGAGGACAGGACACATGCGACTGTGCAGATTTTCTCGACATCGCAGGAGCTCAGAGCTGCTTGGGCGAACACGCGCTGGGATGGCAACCGAAAAAGGACATTATTCCGGTACCTCGGGACTCGATGGATCCGGCGAATGCGATGTTGGTCCTCAGGTCTTGGCGACAGAGCCAAGGGCGCGGGCCGTAAGTAAGTACCTTAGGTACCTTACCAAGATGGATACGCAAGCAATCTCTCGGCGTCTGGGAGGGCCCGCCCGGCCGCTGTGTTATGTCGTTTGCTCCGTTTTTACCGAAGCGCATATGCTTCGATCAGGAGACCGACGGCGAGTACAATGTTCGCTTACCACGGCGCTTCCTCCTTGCAGGGGTATCTGACGCGAACGAGGTGGCTTTCTTCACGCTTGGCCACATCGCCGAGAATGACGGGATCACCAGCAGCGTCGGCGGCGGGGGCCGCGGCAATGAGGATGCTACACCAATTGCTTGGTTAGATTCGTCAAAGCGCTTATCTCCGACTTTGTCTTCGATGTCATCGTCGTCGGCTTCACCATCATGCGGATGCTCTTATCATCACTCCCTGTGCTTGATGGGCTTATATAACAATCACGGCTTCTCTGATACCATTAATGGACCGCCTACGTTTTTTTGTTTAAAGAAAAAAAAAATGAAAATTAGTAGCATAATTACATTACAAATAATAAGATATATTAGATTTCATTCTTGTCAAATTATTTCATGAATTCAGTTACTAACTTATGAAATTAATTTCTGATCTTCATTTTATATAAATTCATTAATATAGTATGATGTTAGGCATGTAATATATATGGAACATTTATATAATATTTATAACTTAAAATAACTTTGTATCAATTTTTAAGCTACTACATCATGCCATTATCATAATGTAAGAGTGATAATAGCTAGACTCCTTCATTAGTACTTCTTGCCTGGCTGTAGTAAAGCGTGTAAAAGTGACTTTACTTCCTGGGGTATACTATTCTACGGTGCATTACCGTTCAGGCTCTCGTGGACGGCTAGCTAATCGGGCCTCGCCTTTGTGGCACACTATTGCATATGAGCCGTCACATAATGGTACGGCCTTGCGGAACCTGACGTTTCGCGGCTCCCCGGTAAGAGGCAGAATTTTAGAATTAGCTCCAATGACTGACGAGCGTCTGCCGACGACCTAGAAAAATCTGCAATATAGTGCCGCAGTGTTGATCCGGTCATCTCGGGCGGTGGGGGGATCTTAAGCGGACTAGTATTGTCCCGTGTATCGGACGATGGGTGGTTGCCGTTGCACTCCCTGATAGGATGATCGAATGATGAAGGAGTGACTCGACTGAATCATTTTCCAATACTATTGTTCAGGTTGCGGCTTTCTGCGGCTGTGCAGACGCCAACTATACTGTACCCGACGCCTACTATACTGTACCCGACGCCTTGCACAGACGATCTAAGCGGCTAACTAGGCCCGGACGGTGTACGTCCGTAATACTCTTCGATCTTGGCAGGCAACCCTCCATCTGCCTTTGACCTCTATTCCTTATTCCCTGGGTGTTTTCCCATGACTGACAACGGCAGGATTTCCGAATTGGCATCTTCTCCGTCTTTTCGGCTTCTCCATCCCGCTGAGGCCATCCAATGGGAGGCTGCTTTCATATCGTCTACCGCCCCAGAGCTACCTCGCTATGTTTCGGCTATCGTAGATCCTTCGTGGCGAAATAAAGTTTCGGGAGAATGTGCGATAATCTTCCGTCATTGACTCTGCATGGGGCATAAATCGTGTCAACTACCCTATTGGCCGCTCTGAGTTGATAGAGGGAAACTAATACCTCTCCTGGTTGGTGCATGAGATTCATTACGACCTTGAAAGGCCCAACAAGCTCAACTGACTAACAAATCGACCACGGTGATGCCCGGGGCCCTTTAGCCACTTCATTATGACCCCAACTTGAAGTGAACAGATGCAGACAGGAGTCTTGGGAACGGCAATCATTCAGGCGAACAGGGATCAACAGGTGATCATCTGCCCCACACATGCAGGCTGAAGAGGACCTTTTGAATTATGGAGTATATCACTCACTTGTTATGGCCATGTATACTGACGGGATGCCATCGTAATGTTGCAACACTACTTTTTAACTAAAGTCCGTGAAAATGACTCGCCCGTTATCGCCAAGCAACCAAACATAGAAATCATCCGCCTGATCCAACAACGATGAATATAAAGATGAGCAAGACTGAATATTACTTCGTCAGAGTTCTGTTCCGGCCCGAAACATTCACGCTCGCCAGCTCAAAGGGCAGAAGGACCGATGGTTGACCTCCCGTCGAAGGATGATGCGCTGCAACACCAAGAATGGCTATCTCGTCCCCGGATCAATGGGATTTAGAGCCTACAGTTTAATGATGGCGGGCGAGTGCACATGTGATGAGATGCGCGGAGTTGGAGATCTGCAGCGTAAGTGCTCACTTTTTGGCGGCCGCGAGACATTTCCAAACAGCAGCAGGGTCGAGCCGCATAGTCGACGAGACATGGGAGTAGCAGAACCGAAACACATTGTTGTCCATCATGGAAATGAAGGGCATCCTCAATAAGTGGCCACGTTTTGATCAACAAATCTCGGGAGTGATTGGAAGTACCCAAGACAAAAGTTGTGGCGTTTCATTGGCCGCACATCTATCAGTGATATATTGTGCAAGGGGGCAGGCAACCCCAATCCCGTCTGGGCATGCACGTCGTCGTCCATGGACTTCAGACGATGATTGCACAGGAAGCATTCATTGGCATCGGACGAGAACAGGACGACAAGTGGGTAGTGAATGGGATGCAGTGATGAACAGATGATAAGGAAAATCCCACGCGTCGGGGACGTGCCAAGCAATAACGAAACAACTCCAAGCAACAAGCAAGTCAAGCCAACCCGCATGGAGCCGGCTAAGGCTTAGTAAGCTTTCATCGTGCCTTTTACCGCCTACCGGGTTGAGAGGCGAGCAGAGTTTATCGATAAGGATTTTTCTGGTGGGGGTGCAGATTGCTCACACCCATCGCATGCGAAGACCATCATCAACACACAAGGAGAAACACGTTCAATCTGTCGCATTCACCACTCACCTTGCCCAAACCTACCGCCTCACCAGGTCCCTTAGTCTTCCCCTTTCTCTACAGCCGGCTGTCCTTGTCGAGGAGAATTTGCCAGGTTAACACAGCAAACTGGACGAAAGCATCAACTGACGTTTCGATCAAGGATTTTGTTTTGACGGATCGAAACCAACATGGCGACAGAGCAGAGCGCTGCGGCCAAGGGCCAGAAGCGCATCCACAGCCTTGTTGTCGATACTGGCCCGCTGATCAAGAACGAGCCAGCACTGTCCACACTTATTTCCGAGTCCGAGGAGATCTACACCATCCCGTCTGTCCTTGCCGAGATAAAAGTATGCTCTTCCTGGCGCTTTTGAAATGGTAACTCAGTTCACACCGGACCTCTGGACTGACCACCGTCACAGGATGAAGCTACTCGCGCCCGAGTCCAGACGACCCTTCTCCCGTTTCTGAAGCTGCGAAGCCCACGGCCGGAGTCCGTCAAGTTTATCACCGACTTCTCGAGGCGGACAGGAGACCTCGAGGTCATGAGCAAGCCTGATATACACCTGCTGGCGCTATGCTACGAATTGGAGATTGAGAGAAATGGTGGTGACTGGAGGATACGGAACAGCCCAACCCAGAAGGGCTTGAACGGCAAGCCACCAACGCAAGGCGAGGCTGCCGAAGAGAAGAAAGATTCCGAAGACGGGGATGTTGACGCACAGCTGGAGAAGCTAAGCCTCGGCGAGCAATCGGAGGAGCCCACTCGAGTAAGCGAGCAGCAGGCCTCCGAGGTAACTTGTCACCAAGAGACGGAGGCACCAGCCGCCGAGCCAGCAAGCGAGTGTACACAAGGGGAGAGCACAGCGGAGCAAAATGCCGGCGCAGTGGTGGCTGCTGACGAGGATGCCAAAGACCAAGTTGAACCAGACGCCCCGGAGCAGGCCGACGATGCGGAGCAGCAGCCCTCAGCCGACGATGACAGCGACGGCTGGATAACACCATCCAACCTGAAGAGGAAGCAGGCGGAGGACTCGCGGGTCTCTACGCCTTCTGAGGCGATCGAGATGACACTGCAAGCAGCTCTTCTCACCTCCGACTTTGCCATGCAAAACGTGGCTCTGCGGATAAACCTCTTGTACGTGAACCCTTCTCTGACAGTGTACCCTGCACAGTTACAACCAATACTAACCGACGTCTCCTCGCCAGCCTCGTCTCCCCATCCAACCTCAGTCGCATCAAGAAGCTCAAGACGTGGGTGCTGCGGTGCTACGGGTGCTTCAGCGTGACGCGGCAGATGGACAAGCAGTTCTGCCCCAAGTGCGGGCAGGCGACGCTGACGCGGACGAGCTGCAGCACCGACAGCTCGGGCCGCATGCAGCTGCACCTCAAGCGCAACTTCCAGTACAACAAGCGCGGCAACGTCTACAGCATCCCCAAGCCGGTGCACGGCACCGCTAGCGGCAAGATGGCGGGCGTGCAGGGCGGCGGCAAGGGCCACTGGGGCAAGGACCTCATCCTGGCCGAGGACCAGCAGGAGTACCAGCGCAGGACGGCCGAGGACCGCAGGCTGCGCCAGAGGGACCTCATGGACGAGGACTACCTGCCGAACCTGGTGACCGGGGAGAGGACCGGTGGGCATGGGCGGATCAAGGTCGGGGCGGGCAGGAACGTCAACGCGAAGAAGAGGCGTTGAGAAAGGGCGGTGTTTGGCCAGCGGTTGACACGACTGCTCGGGTTGATGTTCCTACAACTATGGCCTTGCTGATTTAGGCCCACGAGGGCCACTGGCTGGGGCTCGCTTTTGTGATAGACATGATATCAAAAAAAAAAACTTGGGGGCCACCGTTGTCAGGAATTTGGATTTCTTTTTTCCGATTCCATCCTATTCCATCCTCCTGACCTATAAATGAAGCAAAATCTTGCTGCCCACCAACGCCTCCCCGAAACCCCCAAACTCCTTCCTGAACTGACATCGATGCAGTGCCTCCCTCCTTGGCTAGAACATTCATATCCTGCTGTCACTATGCCCGCCCCACTGCCCCAGTTTCTCACATTTTGATTTTGTCGGAGGTGATTGCGGGCCATATCGTCGGTATCAAGGGCATGGTTAGGCCTTGGCCGCGTGGTGCCGACGGCGTGGCACACTGACAGCTCCACCAACAAGCAGTCTTCACACGCCGGCGGGTAGACCCTTTTTGTTATATATTTTTTACTTCCCCCCGTTGTTTCTTTCCTGTCGCACCCGCCGAGTCGCTTTTCAGCAGGGGCCCCTTTCTATCCGTCGAGACCGCGACGGGAGGGAGTCGGCGAGGGGGGGCAACAGCGAAAACAGAGAAGCCGTCCTAGATGCCCTGCGGCAGGCGGCCGAACCTCTTGCGCAGCAGGTTGCGGTGCTTGCTCCACTTGTCGTCGGGCGAGAAGCGCGCCGGATGCGCCGACTTGGTGACCTTGCCCTCGAGGACCTTCTTGAGGGTGTAGGTGCGCTTGCCCGAGGCCGGGTCGACGTTGCACATCAGATGCATGTTGTGGGTGGGGCCGGGGGGGGGTTGGATTTCGTGGGGAGGATGAGTGGTTTTCGATTTTGGACCCTCCTTTTGTTCCTGTCGCTGGGTTGGTCGTGTCGTTGTTGCTGACGGCGGTGGTGCTTGTGTGTGTGTGTGTGTGGTCTTTGCAAGGAAGAGAGAAAAAGCTGCCGTCGGTCCGAGTTTTCGACAGACGCTGAAGCTTCGGTGTTTTAGTGGGGCTGGGGTCTTTGCTAGCGCCTGGGCTTGGTGGCCAATCATGGAGCTGCGCTGGCGGGGCTAGACTAGCTTAGATGGTCAAGGTCAACTACGGAGTACACCTCGCCCACGCCCTCGCCCTCACAGCGAGTTTTCCAAGAGAAGAGCACCGTACAATTTCCATCGTCGCGAGATCTTTGACTCCTGTCAGTGCCCTGGAAATCTCTTCTTTTATTTTCATGATCAGTGGCGCATTTCTAAGCCCTACCTCGGGAGTAGCCTGGAATATTTAGGTAGCGTTTTCCACCAGTTAAGTCCTCTCGGGATGATGCATACATTTATCGACGGCTCTGTAATAAGAATTTCTCTGCGGAGCTATCGTGGCATCCGAGCTGCTGCTGGATATGAATGAAAATTATTTGATGCGGCGGAAGATAGATGTACACAGTCTGGACACCCTGAGCGGGTCCTTTACTGCCTTGGCCCGCGGTCACAAATTTATATCTCGAAGAAAGAAACCCATATCACCCAGCAGTAGATCTGTCAGGTCCATCGTTGCAATACACAGCTCAGGTCTGGCCCTCTCAATCCTTAAGGCCATCCTCTACCCAGCGCCACCCGGAGCCCTGCCACCTGCGCTGGCGAGATTCCACGGCTACATCTCAAGCCCTCCAACCCCCGACTCACTCTCGGCCTATGACGACGAATCGATAGAAACGATAGCCACACTCATCTTCTCCATAATCAATGTCATCATCAGAGTCGGTCATGTAGGATCTCTAGACCTTATCTACCCGGCGGCCCCAAAGAGCAGTATCGCCATACCGTTATGTTCATGCTCCTTCCCAGCTGTCAAATTTAGTAGGGTTCTGAGCAGGTTGGGCTAAAGTCCTTTCGGGTCCGATATCCCACATCACCACCAGCCGGCCGACTATTCGTTCACTTCCTGCCAGTACCGTCCCATCTCGAATATCAACGCATCCATATCGTTCACAAGAGCCGGATCCCAGGTACCCGTCTCCACATTCCAGGCTGTGCACCCTGATACAGGAACCAGCCGATGGCCGGGATGATCACAACAGCACACAGTCAGGTCCAGTCGACGTTGTTGCCACAGCGTCTCCTTTAGATCCGTAATCAGATGTCCCAGCGGCGTGATACGGTAGACCTTGGCCGTGCCCGTCATCCAGGCTGGTGGGGTCCCACAGGGTATGATGGGACGCGTGATCACGGGGATTGACCACTCGGAAAGCCAGGTCATACTGTCCTCCATGCTCATGCTGGGCTCTGGGTGCGTACTGGGCATTGGGTGCGTCCTGGGCGTCAGGTCCATCTCCAACATGAACCGCCAGGATCCTTCGCTGAGTGCGTTGGCGCGAGCCGCAAACTTCACCAGGTTGCGCATGCCTGGTAGGGCTGCCACAAGCCCCTGGAGAATGTCGCTGCAGGCCTGCTCCCTCGTGTCCACGGCCCTACCCGAGCCATCCTCGTACTCGTCCAGGTATCCGATCAGCTCCAGCCAGCGGAGCTGCGGCCACACCGAGCCGCTTGCCGTCAGGAGGAATTGTGCCATGCTCATCTGGTTGTCGAGGTGGATGAACACCAGCTTGTTGCTCCAAATCGAGATCAAAGGAGTCAGGGCCTGGGTGATGGCGACTCGGCGTTCGTGCCCGATTTGACAGTGACGGCGTTTGCGATCGCGACTCAGTCTGGTTGAAATCTCCAGTCTGGAGAGGCTCGGCGTGGAGGCATGCATGTCGCGTATTATTCCTTGAGGCCAACCGTTAATATAACCAGGATGCGCGTGGGAGAGACTGGGACACGGGCACTTACCGCTCACGTCATCGGCCACCTCTTGAGGAGGTCCCGTACCTGGCAATTCAAGGCTTGCGGTGTGGATACTCGGCAGCTTTGCAAAAATAGAGTTCATGGCGGCGTGGTCCAGAAGGAAGGCCTTGAACTTGTGACACATAAAGTATGAATCGTTCACCGTGAATCTGCCAATGGCCGGAACCACAGGGAGGTTGTTGAAGTTGCACGAGAAGGTGAATCGCTTCCGTCGGTCATTGAGAATGACTGAACAGATGGCCGGAGGGGGCTCGATGAGTGTCTTGAATGTGAGGAGGCTCTCTGGGTTTCTGTCCACACGACTCCAGCCTCCCATGACGTTGAAAACCTGTGTGAGAGAGTTCTCAACATGTCGCTCCCATGTTAATTGGGTCCAGTCCGTGGAGTCGCTGCAAGTGATAGAGAACTCGATTTCTTTCAGCAGACCTTGGCGTTTGGTGCAAATATCTCCGAACTCGGCGATCTCGCTGTCGTTGGTTGCGATGGACTCGAAAAGAATTCGCTCAGCAACTGGATTCCATAAAGAGTTGATGCAAGCAGATCGTGGCAGAGCGAACAAGGGTGTGAAAGAGATGGCATATTCGATGATCTGTATGCGAAGCTCCTTGGGGAGCTCGGGGTACTTGTGAAATTCTGTCAATTGGCAGGGGGGCTGAGTATATTTAAAGGTTGCCATGGTTGCCTGTGGACTGCGATGACCATGCGAGGGGAGTGGTTGTGCTGATTTCGTGCGCCAGGTAATATGGTGTTTGTACTGGAAGAGCTTTTGGAAAGGTTGTCAAAAGGTTCTGGCAGAGGGCTTTTATATAAAATTAGCTTGACAAGGGAAGGTGAATGAGGTTGCATGGTCACTCGTGTCTGGTTCCTAGACCTATTCACTGTTGGATTAACCAACAACATTAACAAAGTGGCGGGACAGCCCCCAGCAGGATCAGGCCCGATAGATAAGCAAGTCTCCGACAAAATGATTCATTGATATTAAACTAAATGTGGCCTATATATCACATCAATACAGCATGCAAAGATAATCAAGAAGTAATCCCTCCGGTTTGAAAATTAGTACGTAACTATACACCCCAATTTATGTGACTGGCATATATGTCATGGACACTGTAGATACTTGACAAACAATTGCTATCTGCATAAGTTTCCAAATCATCACCTCGTTGGTCTATTATCCAAGTTAAGTTCTTAGTGCAAACAGCCTCAAACCATTATTCACTATTCTGTTGACTTTTTGAATGAGATTGAATTTCTATCTGTCACCTTATACTTTAGTATCCATATGAATAAATCGGATGCCACTTTACCAATGGTATTTTCACGAAAAGTGCGTAGTCGATCAGGCACTTACTTTTTCCAAAGTTGGAAGACTGCGCAGGCGTTTGGGGCCGCCGGCAACGACTCAAAGGGTATAGCAGGGACACTCACAGAGGGTCCTTACATGCCTCAGTTTTTCGACATGACTGAGGGTCAACATGTTGAAATACGATGATATAATTTATAACCATTTCCCCAGGACAAAGGAAATGGAACATCTGAATTATATGCTGGAAACCTTCCGCGTATTTGACGTGGATGACGTAGATGACGTGGATGACTGTCCAACAGTTGTCGAAACACGGGCTCAAGAGCGCAGGACAATGGAATGTCGATTGTTCGGAAAGGGAGTTCAATCATGGGGAAAGCTTCTGGATGCAGTTACCAGAAGCAACGCATCTGCGGGGCTCAAAGCTGTTGGGGGGCAGGTCGGCAATAGCTCGTGCGTCTTCAGAGCCGGAACACGGGCCATTCGAGACATCAGCAAGGGTTACAAGCCCTCCGGCCTCTTGAGTGTCGTTTGCACCTTACAAGTTGCGAGTACGATGAGGTCCTCCGTTCCGGCCTCGGAACAAGTCTGTACAGAAAAAGAGTAAGCCTGCAACAATTCCACAGCTAATGTTTACATGCATTAGAAGCCGATAATTTCTAGATTTGTCGATGATATTCCGCGCTGGGTTTCTCTGTTGGAACTGGATGTTCAAAGCCTCTTGGCCGAAATAATCAGTCTTCAAAACTGCGGAGGACGGAGCAAGACAATTCACCTCGGTGGGATCTTTGGAATTCTTGCATATCCTGGTCAAAAACCTCGTAAAAGCATCAGGGCCGATCGAACACTGTCTTGAAAACCCCGATGGCTCTTACCGGCTGTCGGAGCTACGAGGAAGACACAGTTCCGAGAATGGGCCTGCTCACCACCACGAGAGCAGAGTTTCTCTAGTTCAGTGGTACTCTTTACTCGACTCAGATACAGGACGACAAAGCATATATACTCGTACACTAAAGCTACTGGATTTAGATTGGGGCTCTATCCTCCTGGCTCGCATCACTGTATTGATGGTAGGCGCAATATTCACCGCAGTCCTCTTGTATTTATGTGGTGGGTACTTAGAGGACATTGCCACTATCGCTCAGGTTAACGCGCTGATAATATGGCGAAACGGATTATTAATCCCTTCTCTATTCCTTCTGGCTTCACAATTCGGAACGGACAGGGATTCAAACTCTACGGTTGCCCGGAACTGTGCCATTCTTGCCACGTATATCGGAATTCCGCTTCATAGGGACCCTGGAAGCTGGCCAATCAAATCGTGGACGCCCAGCCCCGTGCTGGCAGACAGTTCCTCTGTGGATGTGTCTAAGGAAAATGTAGAAGCCATGCAGATACCTCATGATTATCATATCATGCTCGACTCGAGGTAATAATACCATCTTCTTGTGCATAGCGTGCAAGAGTGCTACCATTGTTTCTGTTAGCATTTGTCACATGTGTGCATGGTGATATTATCAGTGGGCAAATCTTATTGTTGAGCACAGGAATTCGAATTTCTCCGGTAAGACCTAACCGCAAAGGGACATCATAGTCACGCATGCACTCCGGCATCGTTGTGAACGGAATAACTGCTCAATGATCCTGGAGTTGCGATTCAAGAACGTCAAAGCTATCAAAGAAGTTATCGGAAACATCAAATTTGAGCATGCAGTGCAAGTGAAATTCCCTGTGATGTTACTACCAGTCGAAATCCATGACCTCTCTCTGCGCTTGTTTCCTCGCCGAATCTGCGTCTGCCAACGGCTCAATGTCTATTTCAACCAACACAGTCTTGCCGTCCGCTGTATTCGCAATGCAGTCTTGAATAATACCCGTGAGGTGTCGCTTCAAAGAATCAAATTGGTCTTCCCTACCGCGGCAGACCAAGTGCTCAGCGTGCGCCCTGGGGGCGGTCAGCCGAAAACGCAGATACTGGAATTGAGACCATTCCAAATGTACCGGAAGCTCCTCTTCCAGACGGGACAAGGTCTTGTTCCGGAAGCTCCCTTCCGGTTTCCACCAAGAGCTTTGGAGCTCCGGATGATGGCAGACAACGCGGTACAGGAAGTCCACCCGGGGTTGCGCCACAGGCGGCGCCTGAAGTGCGCTCTCATTCTCAGTTAGCTTTTCATCGGCCGCCTTGCTGTTCCCCTCAGGCGGGACTGACGAGGAGACCAAGGGAACCGGAGAGGATTGTCTTGTGAGAGGCATCACCTCAATCGATGTTCGAGGAGCTCCGTCAGTCAACCCCACCTGTGCCGAAGGCCCAGCCTCGTTGGTACTGTTGCTTGTCTGAACTGGATCAGGATCGGTCTCCGCATCCAGCTGCTTGATTTGTTGGTGTACAAAGCCTGTTACAGACTCGCCTTCATCCGTCACCTCGCTAATGGTAACCCTGCAAGGGTTTGCTGATCCACGATCCCAGGGAGGCAGGATATCAGGCGTAACTATGTTGTTTGGTTCAACTACAGCAAGGCGTTCGATGCTCTCAAACTCTGGGCTCGACATGCGTTCCGGGGACTGGAGCGCTTGCTGAACCTCTTCTTCTGTTGCGCGGCCAGTCAGGTTGCGGAGCTTCCGCTTCCGGGGTGAGTATCTAGATTTATCAACACGAGCAGGCTGTTTTCCGGCTTTTTTGGATGACATGTGACGGCTAGACGTCCTGCTGTGGCCTCTGTGTGGCTTGGTAGCGGTCTCCATGGTGGCAACGGGAGCAACTTGGCGGCCATCGCTTCCAATCCCTGTTGACATCACTGCGAATATGGGCTCATTCTGCCAAAATGTCAGAGATATTTACTTCTAGGAAGAGTTGATCGACGCTTGAGATAGCTTACCGACGATGCCTGGACGGGTGGGTCGGGGCTTGTAGGAAATCTATATGGGTCATGGCTAACCTCCCGCTTGCCCATATGGTGTGGTTGAGGATGAGGTAAGTCCGACTCGATGATATCGGCTTCGGAGGCGAGTGGCAAACCAGCGAAGTTGATCGCTGTTGATGATCTTCAAGGTTTGTAAGCCAAATAGTCATAGTGGAAGAACAGCAACGTGGGTCATACCTTGGAGTGCCCGGCGTTCCGACAGCATCATCGCTGGCAGAAGCAGTACCAGCGACATCAGTATCTATCCCGAGCTCCTTACTGGGATCTCTTTCCCTTTGTGGCTCAGGCTCGCCCGCTTTGTCTTTCCTCTTGTATTTGGTGTTCCGAAATTGCTGGATGTTCAACCGCCAGAAAAGTTGTCGCATGATCCTTTTGATACTTGAATATGATTAGCTTCGAAAAGAACTTGTTTAATGACCTGGTGTACTTACTGGAGACTATCAGTTGAATATTTGTACTTGTTTGCGCGACTTGATGAACCGTCGTCAGGCCAAAACAGCCTTCCATTTCCGTGCTGTTCCAGATATGAGCGAACCATCTCGTCTAGGGCGACTTGATGATCTCTGCATTTCCAGTCATGGATGGAGCTGCCATCCCATCCTTGGCTACTGACAAACGTCTTGCGGAAGATCCGGACGCTATCGTAAAATGCTTGACATCTTGGTAGCTGAGGGTCTCCATAATCGACTTCTTGTCGTAGAGCGGTGATGGGAGGGATTGATGTTGGATTGATCAGAGACATCATAACAAATAAAAACTTCTATTTAGAAAGTGTTTCAAGGAGAAAGTGAGGAGGATAGGGGGAGAGGACAAGAGGACAAGAGGACAAGAGGACAAGAGGACAAGAGGACAAGAGGACAAGAGGACAAGAGGACAAGAGGACAAGAGGACACGGAAATGCAAGGCAATGGAGAGAGGGGGGCAAGAGGAGGTTTTGGGCAGAGGGGGAAGGGAAGACGAAAATTTGGCTGAGGGAGTAAAGAGGGAGTGACAGGAGCTTTCAAAACAAGGAAACAGTAAGACGGCTACAGAAAAAATGGAAGCGCGCGAAGCGATCATGCCCCCCCCCCTGTCAACAACTTGACAACGAAACACCCCCCCAAGGGGGAAATCGGCACAAAACGATGATGTGGGAGCGAAAATAACAGGCCAATCGGGGAACATTAGCAGGGCTCCGGAATAAATGATTGGATATGGAAATGCAGTTGGTTGTTTTATCTTTCGAATCCTGGACGGGTGACGAATTATTCCTAGGCAGCACACCTGGGCACCCAGCCTTCGTCAGTGCTAGCTGGCGCACTGCAGGAGGGTTGCAGTAGAAATTTCTGACCGCCAGATGGTTATCTGTAATAGACAGAAATCTTCTTTTTTTGTCATTATTTTTCTCAAAAAATATCAGGTTTCGGTCAAGTAGAAAAAGTCGAATGTGCATGGGGGCAGCTCTTCAAAAACTATTTAAAGCAGCGACATCTCCCAGGAGAGCGCGCTACTCTCACATTGCCCTTTTTCTAAGCACAATATCCTCGTACGACTATTTCTCTCATCAGACAGAGACACGACGAAGGTTCGCAGCATGTCAAGCCTTGTATCTCTCCGTAGTACTGGCTTCAACGTGCCGTGGCCAATCTTGATAATTCTGCTGCTGGGTTTCAACATAGCCTTTGTTTTTTCTCTAGTTGCACTGATTGAGGTTTTCCGAAATTGTTTCCTTGGGTCCTTAGGTGAGTGAACTTTTGTTTCGTTGCTGTCCACAATCAAGTCCTGGCCGATAGGCTGACTCTACATAGAAACACAGGTACCAGCGCTGCCCCAGACCCCGATTCCGCCAATTCAAATCGTCGAACCATCCATCTACCCAACCCCAGAAAAAGCATTCTACAGAGAACCCAACGGGGGAGTCCATGAGTATCGCGCAGGTTATGTACTCAGGATGAATAAAGTTGAGGCTCATGTCATTCCATATCAAGTACAGCAACTGATCGATTGTGCCAGCATTCAACCGTGATAACGCCCCCTCGGAGTAAAATTGTGCAAGAATGGTAGGCCGGAAAAAAAACATAGGCTCGGATGGTGAGTGTATGATGTCTGTGGTCTGGATCTCCTCAAGATTCGATGGACGTCGGGGAGGGAGGCCTCAAAGGTCATTATGATGGTGGGTGCATCCTTGGTTAACCGCATGGATGATAGATTCTGGCCGTTGTGAAGTTCGGCGTTCTTTTGAGTTCTGGCGCGTATTGCATGTGCCCAAGTAAACAGGCATGGATCAAATGACTGTTGCCAAAGCCCTGGGTCTGACAAAACTTTTTAAGACGACAAATTGTTGTTTCCAGTTTGTCTCGGGCCGGTCATACACGTTGAAGTGCCTCATGTCACATTTTGTTTGCCAAGTGTATCACTGGTATATTGTGCGATGAGTACTGTGAATCTAATTGTATGAAATGATTTTCGGCTTTCGCAAAATTCATGTGGGAGTGATCACATCGATTCATCGGATCCTGGATCCTGGATCCGCGGCTGTGCGCGGCTAGTACATAGTACGCGAACAACCACGGTGAGAGTCGACCATAGAGCCGAAGGATATTGCAGCTCACATTTCCCGAGAACTATGTAAATATTCATTGGAAGTGGCTTTGCCATCTCGAGAGTCATTCGCCCACTGAAAATGATCTCATGAGTCAGTCCAAAAACCGCTGTCAAAAGGGGGGATTCTTCCCGTCGACGCTTGCAAGGCAGAAATGCCAAGAAACAACGTTGCAGCGCTCGCAACTGTGCCACCCAACAACATCGGAGCTGAAAAACCTGCCTTGCTTCGCTAGCCTAGAAAACCTGGCCCCGTACACGCCAGCCCCTGCACTGCCTCTCATGCCTCTGGAATGAAATGATGTTATGATAACTTAGTAAATATATTCCCTTCCAAGGTCTGCTTTGTAGTATTTCCTTGCCGTTATATTCCTAGTACCCCAACCGCATACGCTTCATGATTTACCGCGGGTGGGTTGAAATAACTCAACTACCACCAATACCCGCGGTCCGGGGTATTTGGCCCCCAACAATGCTTCGTGCATGAAGGAGGGAAGTCATCTGCCTCGGAGAAACCCAAACACAGTATGTTTCGCATTTGAATGTCCCTGTAACATATATCAATTTAAACCCAAAGTAGTTCGGCTTTTCCCAAAAGGCGCAAGTTTTGATGTGAAGATTGCAGCATAACAATTTCAAAGAATGAACACGTTGTTGCCTCTCGTACCCCCTGCAAACATGTTCCGTTCTACTCCAATCTACCGCTGTGGATTCCAAGTAGACGCTAGTGTACTCCGAAAATGTCTACGATTGTGTTTTGCAATTTCACGGACACCCCAAAATTTCTTTTCTGCCTTGTGCTCATTCTCTGGTCCCAGGCACACTGAGACCCGTCGTGGATAGCGGCCTAGTCCATGGTTCCAGGTTCCAGGTTCCATGGCTTTCTCCTTTGCCGTATTGCGTCCCGCAGATATATCATTTCATACGGATAATGACTTCAAGATCTCCTCGGGTTGTCCGCTTCGCAGCACGTTTATGGAACGATTACCACCACTAAACTGCGCCTTTTCTGTCCTGTCTCCTTAATGCTGATTTTTTTTTTTTTCTTTCCAGACTTCCAGCGTGTTGTTGTACTGTATTGTTGCAAGGGATTAAACCAACCACTGCCCTTCGAAGTTGCCCAGGTGGGCAAGCTGGTCATGTCCTCTGCCCTACGCCAACCCTCCCCTCCAAGCCATGAACCTCTCTAACCAGTCAGAATCGTAGATCAATCCAGGGCTCAATCCAAGTTCCCATTGTGTCTTCTCCAAGTGTCATCCCAATGGGCATTTCCCATTCATGGATCCTGCTGCTTCTCAAGTGTCTCGGGCCAGACGACTTCCAGATCAAGACCACGGTGCCTCCGAACTGCATCCTTGACCTCCGCTGCAGCGCCCTGCATAGCACCTCTGAGCAAGGGCCTCCAGGCCTGGATTGTGAACTCTTCGCCGTTTATCCTGTAGGTCGCGGGATTGCTATGTCGAGATATGGCCAGCCTTGGTTGGCATGCCCTGCTGCGCAAGTCCAGTTGGATGGTGATGGTGCACTTGCTTCTGCTTCCCGACACTTTTGTGTACAGAACCAAGTTAATCGTAATGCAGCTGATACGCGGGAGCGACTCCAATGCGACCGCAATGGCTAACAGAGTGGAGACTGGCCATCAGCGGTCGTGAAGGGGTCTGGTTGCGGCAGCGGAAGAAGTGTTGTCGAGCACATGCCCCGAATTGTGAGGACCTGGAGACGGGGTCTTGCGATGGCGTGGGGTTTATGATGATGCTTGACGAAGGTGCGCAGGAAGCCGGGGACTGAGTCGTTCAAATTCATAATATCAAGACGCCAAATTCTTTTGCTCCAATGTGTTGTCCATTTGGCGAGAATGTCGGACATTTTTGTTCCATCACGTGGTCCATAATCAGCGATTTGGAGTACCTTGAGACGAGGGCAGGTCTCAGGCGTTGGGAAAGTGACCCTCGGGACTGCACCTATCAATGTTAGCACGGGCATACCGCGGTTCAGGATAGCTGTTGCAGTGTGGATCGACCGGGCCCAGGTCGATTCCCACATGCTCGCGAATTGACTGGAACTTACTACTGTTGCCATTTACTGCCATTTCGGGTGAGAAGGCAATCGAAGCGTTTTGTAAATTTGGCATCCGTCCGAGGAGGCCGACAAGGGAGGACGTAGTTGAGATCAAGCCTGTGAAGCCTAGCTCGAATCCTGAGAAACGCCAAATTGAACTTGCCAGAGGAATGTGCGAGAAGTAAGTGCTATTGGTTTCATCCATGCCTTCAATCCATGGCATCCTCCAGAAAGATGATGGCGCCTCAGCACGCTGCAGGTTGCGTATTCCCGCTATCTGTACAAGGAGGTCCAGCCCTGACCTTTTGACATCTTTACTAAAGGTACTTTTGGGGCTCATGCAGCGGGCAGAATGGATGCTCGTCAAGATCCTGACAAAAGAATCGGTGATGAAGCAGCGCGCCTGGGAAGTAATTGTAGAGTCACCCCCCTTGGGGTGCATCTTTCGGGCGGAATCAATGAATTCCCTGGTGATGGGGATGCAGATTGCCACCCCGAACAAGGCGTCGCAGCGGTGCTGTTTTAGAAGTCTTTGAAAGGTGGGAAGGTCTTCGGCGGTGATGCTAAGAGTACCAAACAACTGTGGTAGGCGTTCCACTTCGTGCTGCCACTCGCTGTGGATGGTCGCATATGGAGCCAGTCGGGGTATTGGGCGCCCATCTTGTGTCTGTAAGTTGGGGCTGAAGCCTTTCAGGAACTCTTCCATGATTTGGATCCTCAATTCGGCAGGGAGATCGCTGTAGCAGTGGAATTTATGAGATGATTCTACTTCGGTGTTGAGGCTGTGCTCGTTGTTGAGGTAGAGCTCGTGATCGCGATCGCGGTCGCTTGCTTCAGACATTTCGTCGTACAGACCACTGCCACGTTAAAGTTTGGGACTTGGAAGAGTGTAAATAGGTGGCGTTATTCTTGTCCCTTTCTTGGAAGGCTTCATGGTTGACTGGAGATGTGACGAGATGATGAAAACTTCTGTCGTTTGGGGAATTGTAAGGGAAAAAGAAAAGAACCCCCCCCCAAAAAAAAAGAGTCGCTATATAGGATCCCACTGGCGTTGCCTCTAAAACTGGCGGCACCAGGTGCCAGCCGGTGTATCAAGGCTACATAGGCAGTGGAGTATGATGGGGTGAAAACGAGGCCAGCTGCCCTGCCTAGTTCAAACAATTGGGCGGTTCTCGCCCTTTTCGGGGTTTAAGTAGTTACAAGCCCAGTTTATTTAAATTGCAATCGGGAGACTGATGATCAGTAATTCAGCATTTTCTCGAGCAAATGCTTCACCTTTATCTCCTCCGTCTCGAGGTCGACGGACCACGTCAGGGAGTTCAAACGATGAGGTGATTCGCAGGCCACAACCACAACGCAATGGCTATATGGTGCAATTTATGGAGATGAAGTAGCCTGGGGTTGTCTACCATAAGATAGGCGATCCACCTTAAATATGCATTCTTGTTATATTTATTGTGGATCATGTTGTGAATGAGGTACTTGTAGGGCAAGCTTCACAGAAATAGAAAACAACCAACACTCATCAACCCATTATGCCAAAGTGTACATACGCAGGTCACATGGTGGCCGATTTGCGGATGATACAATGAAGGCAGCGGATTAATGTGCCCATTTACGACCGGGTGAGCGGCCACTTGGTGGCGCATTTGGTATGGCGTTGGCCATGGCCGGAGAGAGGAAATATTAGCTGGTTTCGTTTTAATGCGGTTACAATTCCATTAAAAAAAATACACGGAGCTATATCAGTCCCTTTATATAGTCATCGACGCTTAACAATAAATTTCAGAACATAATAGCCCTAATTAAATAGTATGATGAGACTAGTTGAGACCAACAACAAGCCGCGCGTAGACTAGGAACACCGGCTAACAGTCATACAGCGAAAGAAATCCGGCCTCATGTTCATAAAAGTGTCGAGAGTGCCAGGAAGAGTTAGAATCGATGAGTTACTGCAATGCCCATGATGTTTGGTGTGGGGTAGGCCGGTAATCGAGCTTCCCATGGCCCACAGACCAAAGAGACAGGTCTCCTCCGCATCATGAATATGTTTAGGCAGTCTCCTTGGCTGCTTCTGCCTTCTCCAATGGGTCATCTGCTGCTGAGGTAGCTTCAGGGTCCACGTCATCCCCTCCTGCGTCGGCAATAGCCTCATCCAGCGCCGCCTCTCCCTTCAGCCCATCCTGCGCAGCTAGTCCGCTCTCCTTCTTGTCCTCGGCCTTCTCAAGGGGGTCACCGACTGTAGTAGTCGCCTCGGGGTCTGTAGGTTTACATTTGATAGACATTAATCAGTGCAACGGATGGTCTGGATATGACAGATTGGTTGCTCACCTTTGGCTGGAGCCATTCTAAGTCTGAATGTTAATTTATGATTTTCTGGTGTCAACCAGACTGATGTTTCTATGTATGAAGAAGAGAAACGGAGAACTGTCTGTGTCCCAAGAAAAAATCACAAGTGTTGCAGAGCAGGTTAAATGTTTGTGCCGACGTCGATCACTGCAGCCGGACTTATACCACAAGCCACCAAGATGGCCAGTCATGCGCCACGACGTCGTGTAGCGCACAAAGACGTCATTCAAGGTCACGATCCTTGCACGGGGAGCCAGTCAAGATGGGGTCACGTCAAATTAGCCTATTACACTTGTCCTAGCAATGTTTGTTATCAGAATGTCACTGATAAAATGAGTGGAATGCTTGCCATGAGACGATCGTTGATTTTCTCTCAGAGACGTTTTGGATGTTCCCATGACTCAACTTTTAGGGCCAATGTCAGCAGGGCAGGGTCCAAGAACCACATGGGAATGCAAGGAGTGCTAATAATACAGAAATCATAACCAAACCTGGAAATAAGACAATTGAACTAGGGATAACTAGGGGGGGAAAAACCTTAGTTCGGCTAGGCCTCCGAGCCAAGCTAGAACAGCCAGCCCCAGGAAAAAGTAGATTGGCTCCACGCATTTGTCAACTGTGCCGTCGAAAGGAAAACGAAGCTACAGAAAATCTACATCAAGTTTACGCCAATGGTATTGGGGCGGCTGAGCCGTGATACTGTATATCCTTGGGATCGTATCGATAATGTCGCTCGATGATCAGAGCAGCACGACATTGAGATCCGCTATAATTTGCCAACAATTCCGAGAGAAGAGTTTGTACATGTTGCTTCCCTCTCCTAGCAGATAGTTTTCCTTGGGTTCAACAGCAGCTACAAGTCAATACATGACGGAAATGACCAAGACTGCTGATTGTTATCTAGCTGTTTCTTAATATAATACCCAAGGTCCTCGCCCTTCTCGTCTGTCAATGTAAGGCCATTGCCCATGAATCTAAATCTATTTGGACTCCTGTACTCAAAGTGAAGTCCTCCGTTCTAAAGCTTTCCAAGATCTCTTTATAATGAAGGATACTGCCAGCATAAGTTGCTGTTACGTTGCCCTCAATCTTTCTGTTGTCTATAATATCCGTGGTCGAGGTCGGAGAAGGACAGGGTTGGTAGCCACTCCAACCAATCCACGATAGCTTACAGTGGATTTACTATGTTGAGAGATCCAGTGGATTATGATCAACCCACTCCACTCGAGCAGTGGATTGAGTGGAGTGGCTTCAACCCTGGAGACGGATAAGGCTCTTCCCCAACTTTTAATGTTACGGGTGATCTGGGGCATTTGCACATGTAATTTGTACGTTGCTTGCTTTGGTTCCTGAAACAGCAATTTACTTCGGTCATATAATTACCACTGTGTAGTAAACAGAGGCTATAAATCCAAGAGTGAATGCTGTCGAAACTTGTTGCAAGCGGAATATTTGTAGTGGCGCTATTGACTCTGGAGACATCGTGAGATATTCTCAAGCAATAAAACCACACAGGGTAAGAAACCTAATATAATCATGGAGATCGGTGCTGTAGACTTCCAAGGGTACTGTGTTGCACCCATAGATATGCCAAAGAGAAAATACCGCAAATCCACTAATAAATAATGCCACGTTGCATGCAAGAATATGATAGTAGGCCTCTTGCCAACCGGTTCCCCGGGAACTTAGAGACTATCATGTGGCAACAGCCGGGTAAGGAAAGGTGTAAAGAGCAGCTGAGTTTACGTAGGCAAAGAATATAAGGGTCTTTCCAATTATACCAATGCACAGGGAAATTATAGGCGAAAGCCTTGTAGCGAAGAAGCTGAGCCGCAGTGAGAGCATAACATTCTACTGAATCCAGGGAGAATCCCCATTATGTAATTACGGCCTAGGTATGTGAGACCTATAAATGTAGGTCGTTCGGATAAATTTAGTGGGAAGGTTTTTTATATTGCCACCGCTACGGAACAGATTACTAACCAACTCAGAATGTGTTCTCGTTGACCGTAAAACCACTAACACCAGAGGGTTAGCTTAATACTATGAAGAACAGGGGTGTAACATACTTATCGCACACAAGGTTGTGCCCGTTGACTAGGCTCATTTTTTGACTGCAGAGCAACACGGTTGCATTCCCTATCTCATCGGGGAACGCCTTTCGGCCCTGCCGAGCCTCCCAGCTCTCCCAAGTAGTTTTCACTGCTGAATCCTCGTTCTTGGAGATTCCTTCCGCGAGCATGTCCGTCCAGATGAAACCCGGGGCCAGGGAGTTGACGCGAATGTTTTGGTTTCGTGCCTCGAGGGCGGCCTAGAGGAGAGGCCAGAGTTATTTCCAACTCCCTCATATGAACCATGAAATGATGTCACTGTTATTAGGGCTTACCGTCTTTGTGAGCCCTACAACAGCGTGCTTAGACGCCGTATACGCGGACGTCGTCGATCCGCTCATGATGGAGTTGACCGACGAGCAATTGACGATGGAACCCCTCTGTGGTATCGAAATACCTTCGCTGGCTCGTACGTCAGTCGGTTGTTCGCATGAAAGAGAACGGATTGCCATGTGGAAGGATTGTACTCCCGTACTTACGCCACCAGCGGCTCTTGCTTGGCCATTTGGATGATCTGGTGCTTCGTGCACAACCAGACTCCCACCGTATTGACTTTCAGGCATTTCTCAAATGCATCTGCTGCAGTCGTCTCGATTATGGCAGTTGGACCGGGAATTCCGGCAAAGTTTCTTGGTCCCTGTCAGTGACACATATTGGTAAGAAAGAGGTGTCAGGGGTAAAAGATGCGGAGCCGTACGCTGCATAGTCCAGGCGACCGAATTTAGCTACTGTTTCGGCGATGGCGTTTTTAACCTGGTCTTCGTTTGTCACATCGCACCGGATAGCCAGGCACTGGAACCCTCGGTGTTAGAAGAAACATAGAGAAAGGAACATGTCCCTTAGATCGGCATCGTAACTTACCTTGGCATTGTACTTCTCGACTTCCTTTCGTCCCTTTTCCATTACTTCGTCCGGCAGAATGTCAAGAATGACAACGCTCGGACATCCTTCTCGCGCAAATGCCTGTGCGATGGCATTGCCTAAGCCTCTGGCTCCTCCTGTGACCAATGCCACGCCAGGTAATATCGATAAGCCCATTTTGAAAATTTCTTCAATCGAGGATGGCCTGCAAGTTGATGAATTGATGAGCTATCTTGAGCTAAGACAAGTGCCACGTCTAAAAGGCTTTTATATAAGCTCGCTCTGGCAACCAAGAAACTATCCCAATTCGGGGAGGGGAGATGGGGATGGCCCCGTGACGTCGGTACACCGCGCAAACGGAGAGTCCAAAGCCTCCGAGTGTCCGGTGTTCAGCTGGACTCAATGCCCTTTCTGATTAGTCATTGTCTCCAATCCTCGCTCGCGTTAGACAGCCGATACAGGCAGCAAGCGAAAGCTCCCGCCAGGAAGGCTGCTCGCCATGAAAGCGGCCCCGATGAAAGAGGATAATGAAGTCTTTGATCCTTCGTTGCTTCGCCCCTCTGGAAGTTATTCTTATTGTAGACACTCAATTTGCTCTTATTGGCGACGTCAAATGGCGGATATTAGCATCCTATCGCTTTGTTAATTGAGGTAGGCGGCTCTAGGTACTATAGTCCGCTGATATGTAAAAGCCAAAAAGCCATATTTTCAGTGAAGGGACTCGCTAAACAAGCCGGGCGCCTCCACATACATACACGTTCGCCATAAGACACTGTGAGGTTTTAGCCCATCTCTAAATACACCCTGTGCCTTCCATCCACGTAACCATTGCAGCTCCTTTCCTGGCCAATTCCTTGTTTATTTTCCGCAAGAGCGTATGGCTTAAGAGCAAGCCTAGCCTTGTCCTCTCCGGACATAACTTTAGATCAATGCGTCCTGGTGCTGATTCGGGGGGGGGCATGATATAGATGCTGTTGGCCGTTCCGATTGGGTTTCTGTAGCTAATTAGTTGACAGGCTTGATTTAACTTTCAGGAGAAAGTAGGTGTATGGATGGAGCCTGGGCTAAATCTGGGGAAATTTGGGGAAACCCTGAAGCGGGGGACCTCGGGGTTGATGCAGAACCCGGTGAAGCTAGAGCTCTCCTACGGTGGACCATACGCTCGTGGTAGCGTGGCAGCGTAGTAGCGTGGGTAATAAATGGCTTGGTAAAGGGTTTCGAGGCATCAGTGTTGGTAGGACGATTGTGGTGGGTGGGATGATGCAAAAGTCGGGGACTGGTTGCTAAGCAGCAGTCCGTAGAAGAAAACATTTGAAGTTGAAGAGGGTGTGTGTCTAAACAGTGAGAAACAAAAGGTCTAAATTAAATCTGAGACTAAAAGTGCGAAGGTAGGGTTTTGTCGCAAACGAGCATATGGGCCACTTAATTATCTCCCTCCCCAATCTCCCATTCTTACCATTCAAAAACCCATGATTTATAACACGCTATTGGCGGCCGCATCTATATCGCTTCAGGCTTGGGCCTCTAGCCGCAACCACCATGCCCTCTAAGTTGCGGTCCATCCAGACGAACTAGGCCGAGGGGCCGTGGCACTCGGACCAAAAGAAAACACACGCTTCCAAGACAGCTTTATTCACCGACCTCGTAGTCGGCACAAGACAGTTCGCCCGATGTTTCTCCCAATGTTGTCCAATGACTGGGACGCGTAGCGCCGGTGAGCATTCCAAGGTTCCCAGGTGTAGTTACAATCTCAAGATCAATTCCAGCGCCTCCGTGCCACGCGCCATTTCCCCTCCCCTGACTCCCAAACCTGCCTGTGACACAACACCTGGTCATCCGACAAAGCCGTCCAAAATTCCAGGTCAGGGCAATCTCGTAGAATCTTCTGAAAATCAGCACATAGCGTGCTCGGCATAGACATCTCTTCCAGCCGTAGCGGGCTGGCTCTCTCCTCGGCAGTCACTCGGTTCCCACTGCCCTGGGTGCGCGTGCGTAAATTGCAGTGCCACTGGCGCCGCGCGATCCGCTTCCACGCCTCGATGGTCCTGGCGTCCGGCCTGGGGTGGCTCACGAACAGCTGGCCCTCCTGGAGCATCGAGCGGTCGACCACCGGGGGCACGCTCATCCAGATGTCCGTCTCGGCCCACTCGCTCTCCCCGGGATTACGGAGCGGGGAGGCGATGGTGACGGCGAACAGCTCGATGCCGGGCATGTGGGGCAGGGCCGCCGTGATGGAGCGGTGGAGGTCGGCCGTGAAGGCGGGATCCATATGGATGGTGGCCCCGCGGCAGGAGCCCGTGATGGAGAGCCGCTTGAGGTTCGGCCAGGCCGGGGGGACGCGCTGCTCTGGCGGGCCCCCGCCGGCGGTGTCTGATGCCAGCCCCAGGAAGGCGGGCACGTCGACCACATGGACGAGGTGCACCTCCTCGAGCCTGGCGGTCATGGAGAAGATGGCCTGAGTCACGGGGGGCGAAGGGGCCACTGGGCAGCGCCTATTTGGGCCGAACCCCTCCTCCAGCCACGAGGTACCGGACTTGAGGGAGAGCTTCTTCACCTTGGATGTCGGGAAGTTCAGCGTCGTGTGGCCACCTGTGGGCCAAGTCAGAAATCTGTTGTCGCCTCGTTGCAAAATGCTGGGGAACTAACCTTTGACAATGTCCACGGCCGCCTCCGAGTCAGTGTTGTCGTCAAGCCTCATAGCCGCGTGCTCCGCGTTCGGCAGTCGGGTAAGCAGATCGAAAATATCTGCCGGGTGGATGTCGCAGTTTGGGTAGCGGATGCTGGTGGGGCTCTCTGGCTTCCATTTGGCGATGGAGCCGATGCAGCTGATGGCAGGAAGGTCTGAACAGGGGATTCTAAGCTGCCGCAGCCTGGCTGCAAAGAGCCCGTTCCCTGGGTTCGACCATAGCTCGCTGCGGAAGGCGTACGTAAGGACAAGCGGGTTCCTCTTGTCGGACCAATTGTTGAGAACTTGGAAGAGGCTCAAGAAGGCTGCTGTAGTTATCCGCTCAGCATACCTGATTGCAGCCATGGTCTGCTCGTCATCGGTGTCCGGGTTGCCACCCGGGACAGCAGCGGGCCTGCACCAGCCAGTCGGTGCTTGCCAGGACATTGTTGAGGGGTGGTCGAGGTCGATCGAGAGGCAGATTTCCGAAACCATGTTGACGCGGTCTCCCACGCACATCTGGCGGAGGTTGGCAATGTCGTTTACGACAGCACGAGGGTCGACGTGGATGGCCAGGAAGCGGAACTTTCTCTTCTCCACGACGGTTCGCCACTCCGCGTTGACTGTGGCATAGTCTGACCCTTTGGGCCAGCCTGATCTAACATCCATGAAGGGAGCTGGCTGTCGATCTGCCTGAGGCCCTTGGGGGTACCATCGGTCTTCGAGGAACTCCTCGATAATGGCCAGGCGAAGATCGTAGGGGAGGTTGGGGTAGGGGTGGAATGATTGGGCCATTTCGACAGTTGAGGCTATGGCCAATGCGATGACGACAAGGCGAGTGGGATACTTATGGTGCGATGGGTACAGAGTACGAGGGGTACAAAGTACGGGGGCGATGGGTGTAGTGTTTGATGGGTAGAGGGTATGATCAATTGATGGGTACAGAGTATGATGAGTATAGAGTATGATGGGTACAGAGTATGAGGAGTACTGAATGGTTGGTTGGTTGGTTCGTTGGTTGCACAAGGCAACTGAACTGAGAGTTGACTGACAATTTATATCTTGATGAACTATGGTGAAGAGAGAAAAGGGGAAGAAGACAGGAGGAGTGGATGAATTGAAATGTTTTATATGTAAAGTGCTGAGACTAGTGGATGGGCTAAACATACCTCGGTTGAAGTGTTTGTTTAGTGAAAGCCACCCAAGAAAATAAAAGAGAATTGCGTGAAATGGAACTTCTACCTAATCGAACCTGATGACACCAAACCAAAACTAGCGCTACAAACTTGTGATTAATTGCCTTAAATGCACAGTGGCCACCAAACATTTTCGGACGTGTGAGTCATAGACTTTCAGGTCAAGCAAAAGATGAATACACAACTATGACAGGAAACCAATTAACCCATAGGATTGATAAACAGGCTGTACCTCAGTAGTTAGAACCCTTTGACTTATGCCTGAATTTCAAGCTACCACAGGCGTGGGAAGAGGCATTGGGTGAAGTCTTTGCGTCGGCACTATATTTTGGGCTTGGGATTACCGAGGTAGTCTTGTCTGGTGTTGGGTTTTTGAACAGTCACGCCTGAGAACTAAATCACCGCCGGTGGGATTTAGGCTGAACCTATGTAACACTAGCTGCTGGGGTGGTCGCAATTGACTTGAAATATGTAAAGACACCGTGTCATCCCCTTGGAGACAATCCAAAATTATGTCCAGAGAGGCACTTAAAATTTAGCCCTTAGGATCAGGGCTACTGAGTGAGGTCATTGGACCTGGAATCCATCATTGTTGGCTAAATACTCATGTACTTAAAGATATGGGGTGTCTCATACAAGATATCTTATGTCTCAAGTGCTTAGTATCCTGAGTAGGGAAAATACAATTTGTAATCGTGCTAAGATACCATGCTGAAAAGAGAGGATTACACAATTAAGAATCTATGCCTTTTCATAGAGAACGAAATAAAAGTGTGTTGGTTGGGCCACGTAGTTATTGCAATATGAGGTGGTGGTGGTTGTTTGTATATTCGCTCTGGAGAAACCGGCAGTGTTGTCGGCGTGGATCACGTGACCACAGTGACTACGGTCAGTTACTATGGTCAGTACTACAGTGCCCTGCTGGCTGGTAGTCAGTCGCCCATTGGTATTGCCACAAGGTGTGTATTATTTTCTTCGCCAGGGGAGAAATCCCCAATGTATTATAGTTGTAAGATGCATTTGTGAAAGACAATCGTGTGGTAGAAGCATACTTTATGCACTTCATCCATCAAGGCAGTGGTATGCTCAATGCAGCCTTGGAAGTTCACAATGTTGTTGTTTCAAGGTTGAACCCACCGATGTGGTTTTTATTGAGAATACAATAGCTGTGATGGGTTTCTGGGTCATCAAAAGTCAACATTGCAACACCTTCGAGTTGAGAGCTCGAGTTAGGGCGAGAAGGCTTGGCAGCTTCCTACACCCATCTGAAACACTCACGCCTCACACAACAATGAGCGTTGATAAATATTCCAAAGAGCTGAAATGAAAAAGGCGCTGGCTTGGGCAACTATACAAAAAGGATACATGCTGCAAGTCCTGGCAGATGCGGCACAATAGGACGGACATGGAAAAGAAGGACAGGCGGAGAAACAGCATAAGCCGAATGCTGAGAAGATTGAAACGGTCTCGCCTAGAACAAACGAAACCCAACGTGGCGCTAGCCGCCTATCTTAATTACGTCCATGATTCCTGGGTTGGTCAATTACCTGGGTGAATAAATCTAGGAAAATTCTGACAAGACACACGTCCGTAAACTTGTACTGTGTCTAGCATCTGCTGAAAGGGAACCACAGATTTCACAAATCCCAACCAACCACCGCTTCAGGGGCCCGTCCTGCCACGCACGCATACCAAGATGTCTTCAAAAAGAGCTCGCTGCCCCCAGGGGCTCGCAACGCGAAGTCAGAGCCCCCGCCTGGTCACGCAGCAAGACGCAGCCTGGGCTGCCACGAGCTCCTGGCGGACTTCTTGCTCGCCCCCGGAGCCCGTTGCTTGCTCCTGCCTCGCTTGTGTTCTGCGCCGGAATGCAAATGATGAATTCTCGCGTCTCCCTTCCTCCCTCGTCATATCAAAAGACGAGGAAGTCACCCGAGGCTCCCCCCCCCACCTATGTGCAGGGCATACCAGCTCCTCCCCCTCCCCCGATGGGAGTTCGCGTCCCGGCCAGACCAGGCACTATGTTGGAGCTTTTGTACGCGAGAGGGAAGTCGCGAAACTGCGCACGCAGCAGCCAAGGAAGGCGCGCAAGCCAAGCACTCCCCTCTTAATTCCTAAGGATTTCCCCCTTCCCTTCCCTTCCCTTCTTCTCTTTTTTCCTTCAGGCCGCACAGAGACCATTGTCACACACTAACGAGTTTCTAAGTATGCAACCACGACGACGACGACGACGATGACCATGACGACGATGACGACGACGGCGAGCACCGTCGCCGAGGCCATGGCCCTCTTGCGGGACATGGCGGAGGCCATGCAGAGAGGGGTAGTGGCGATGGAGAAGGCGGCGGCGGAGAAGGCGGCGGCCGGGTGGCCAGGGACCGTACCCCTGGCAATTTTCGGGGGGGTTATTGCCTTCCTGGTGCTGGTTATGACCGTGGCTAACTTCGTGGCGACCTTTCGCCACCAGATCTGGGGNGGGGGGGGGGGGCTGGCTCGACCCCGTTGGGTCGGAGAAGAAGGCCGAGGATGGGGCCGCCGAGGAGCCCAAGGCCGGGCAGGAGGGGGGGGGGTCAGGAGGAGGAGGACGGGGGCCGGCCCCACGAACCCGGAGCCGCGGCCGCCGATGGTTCCGTCGTTGAGCTTCGGGGGTCGGTTTGGTGAGGACATGGTGTAGGGGGGGCGCGAAATCCTCGTCCGAGGTGGGGCATTGGGTCTACCCGTAAAGCCCAGCAATATCCTTCTCTCCGGAGTTGGGGGGCGCAAGAGGGCACTCCCGAAAGGCCCAGAAAAATCCTCGCTACGGCTGAGGTAGGGGCGGGCCGCAACCCTTAAGGCACCCATCCGAATTGCTTCTCACCTCACCGTGGTGGATGGGTGGAACTCATCAGTGGCCAAGTGGCTGCTGATGTGCTAAGAAGAAGCACTTGGACGCCGTCCAAGACAGTGTACTTAGGTAGCTAGGCCAATAGGCATGTAGGCACGCAGCCACGCAGGGACATGTGGCTCTGACAAGACGTGGCTGTCGCCATCATTGTTGCAGATGCTCGAGTTGTGTCGTGTAATACAGCAGCTACAGCACAGGTGTACCTAGACACCCACGTATCTCAGACTTCTTACACCTGAAATATCCAAAAAGAAATAATGTTTCCCCCTAGGTGTATGGCACTTCAATGTATGAAGCTAGCAACATGGCTAGTTTGTGCTCTAAGATGTCATCGTCCAAGCTTCTTTGAAGGAAAAAATTGTTATTGGATATTTACCACTAGGATTGAAGGCCTGTGGGGGTGGGTCTTGAAGGGGTAGGTGTGGGAGCAGGTGTTATGGGAGTAGCGGCAATGGGAAGGCGGTTGGTATGCATAGCACCCGAGACACAGGTCAAGATGTGGGCGTGGGTGCTGCGTGTGGGTTGGACATCTGGAGTAGTTAAGTACATACGCACCTGGTGTTGCCGACTGTCACGATATAAGGCTAGGGGTACTATACAGGGTGTGTCGGCACACTTTTGTCCTAATAGTACAGTGGTCTTTATCGTGTGACACCTACCTAGGTAACTACCTAGGTACTAGGCCCTGATATTGACGGCCTGGGTGCTAAGTTCCAGTGAAGGTGCAAGTGCAGGCGCAGGTGCGGCACCGTCAATGTGCCGCGGACAGCCAGAATGACATTGCGCCTTCCTAATTCTTCCAAATGTATGGTTAACTGCCCCGGTGCCTTCAGCAGTGCCTGCACGAATCCCCGGGGCTTGAAGGTCTCCCTCCACCTCTCCTCAGCTGCCCTCATTTCTTCTCACTTCCCATGTCCGCTCTCTTCCCCTCTCCGCATCCACCATCCAACTTCTCTCACCCTATCCATCGCCAAGCAACATTCTCCATCAGCAAACCACCACAAGTGACAGGCCCTCACTGCAAGATGTCTACTTTTCTCGTCCTTCCTGGAGCAATAATCCTGGCATGCGCTACCGTTGCTCTTGTCCCCGTCCTCTGCCTTTGCCTGCTCTGTCTCCTCGCCTACCTGGTTTAATAAAGGAGGACTGATGGAAGGGAAGTTAGAAAATGCTCTAACCCTTAGATATTTAGAAGGAAGCAAGCTATTATAGAAAGACTTTAATTTGTATATATAGACCTTATTCTTTGAGTATATCTTTGCTATAGGTAAGTCTCTAACCCCTTTGATTATTTTTAAAGGACTAAGCATTTAGTAGTAATGATTTCCTATAGCCCTTAAAGATTATAATGGCTAGCAATTTATGGTAATTAAGAAGGGGTAGATAGAAGAGCCTATTATAATTTACTAGCTTAGGAAAGTCTTTATCCCGTAGATATCCCTAGCAGATCTAAAGGAATAGCAACTTCTTATTATTAATAGGCACTATATGCATATAATACTTGATTTTATATAGAAGTGCTTCTTAAATAAGGTATATTATATATTTCTTCTAGTATACTATTCCTATATACTCTAACTACTTAATATAGTAGGTTTTAGCCTGCTTAAGACTGCCTTTAAGAAGTATCTTTATTAGTAGGGAGGCTATAATTCCTTTATAGTTATAGTAAATAAATAGTTTCTTTACTGCTATTATAAGGCTTAGAAGGAGGTTTTAAAGGAGTTATATATCCTCTCTGTCTAGTATATAACTGGTTTATAGCTATTATCTCGGTATAGAGCGCTTGGAAGCAACTTTATTAAGGAAAACTAAAAGAAATAAGTTGGATTAGCTAATTTAAGTACTAAGAATAGAATTAGCAGCTATTTTATACTAATAAGTGCTTTTATTTGCTAAGGAGTACTATATTTTTAATACTAAAGCAGTTCTAGAAGCTATATAAGATGGTAACTTGGTATACCACTTGGAAGAATATAAGCCCTATAGTAAGACTCTTCTTCTATAAGATTCTAAAAAGTTGGGATTAGAAAGACTTTAGTCTTATAATATCTATATAGAAAAATTATGAGCTGGAAAGAGAAATTAAGCTTATAAGAAAGACTAAGAGGAAGAAGGTATAATTTAACCTGAATGAGCTTTTTGTAGATATTAAGGTGATTAAATGGGCTTAGATTAAGTTTGGGTGCGTACCTAAGGAAAGTGATGATGATGATGAATCAGAAACACCAATAGAAGTTAGAGAAGAGATTGTAGTTGTAGTGCTAGAGGAGGGGAGAAGAAGGCGTTGGCGCTGAGGGATGGGTGGCGAAAACGGGGGGATGGCGAGATGTGGGCCGCCCACGTTACGGAATCGACAATATCGTGGCCTCAAGCCGACCGCGCATCGCATCGTCAACGGCACCGCACAGTTCGAGCCAAACTTCACTGCAATCATTCTGTCGCTCGTCCTGGTGCTCGCCCTCGTCTTCAACACGGGCCACCAGATCCTGCCCGCTGAATGCCAACGACGGAAGAGGATGCGGCCAAGGTATCACCTCAGGCAGGTGATCCAGACACAAGGAGGGACCGTCACACATGGCGTGCTCCGCCGAGAAAAGTCGAGCGACATTGTTTGAAGGTACGTTCTGGTTCCATTTGCCCTGAAAATGTGAGTGTTCCCACCTCAAGAGGATTTCGCTTCAAGATCACATGACGCTCACCAGCTGCAAAGGCACTTCTATCTGGGCAGGAGGCCAGCTTGTCGAATCAGCAGCCCGCAGGGGCCGGCGATGGCGCATCAGAGCTTCGAGAGCGTGGGGTCCCGTGGACGTTAAGGCTTGGGTGGGAGTGGGAGGAGGGGAAGGAAGAGCTGTTCAGCAGAGTGTGCTGCACTTGTGGTGCTACTTGTCCCTTCTCTGAGGCCAGCGGCCGACGTTCATGGGAATGAAGGTAGCAATGGACCGGTAGTTTGACCGACTCCACCAGCTGAGGCTTCACGCGCCTAAGGAACTTCCGCTGCCTTGTCTTTTCATTGCTATTCACAAGGAACAAGTGGCCGATCCCCAGCCCGAGGCCATGGTTCGACATTGGCAGGACTGGAAAACACTGAAGTTTCCGGACAGGTTGGAGGTGGCGGCGGGATATTCTGGAGAGCATGACGCAAATTGCCTTCAAGGTTGACGGATATCCTGGTTTGGATTGCTTGGTTTCTAAAGTTGACACTCAGATCACCAGAAGCGACAGGTAATTAAACAAACAACAGTCACAGACACGTTCATCCTGTGGTCTAGTTTTCTCACTGCCATGCGCGCAGAAGCCCTCGAACGAATGCAACGAAGATTGCAAAAGTTGGAGGCTTTTCAGTCGCAGAGTCGAAAACATCCGAGTTTTGCACCCTCAGAAACGAGGGCACACTGACTGGTACATCATCCAAGCAGCCTCCATGCTCACGCTCACAAATACCCATGCTGACGCCCACCAGCTGCCACTGCCATCATTCCCAAGTCCTAACTGACCGGTGCCCCACCGCTCCAATCTCCACAGCTCCTAGCCCAAAAAATACCTACTCCCGCAACATGTATGTCCACCCCTGTCGTCCCCAACAAGCTGAATCGTCAGATGTGCACATGTGTAGAGTGTGCGAGTTTGGCAACGGGCGACAGTCACTATCCATATTCCAGATGTTCCTTGTGGGGTCTGGGCGCCAAGTTGGCCAGAAATGGAACCTCTTTGATGTCGTGAGATACAACGCCTTCACGCTCTAGCTATGGCTCTTAAACATCAACGACTTCAAGACCATGATACTTCACAACACTGCATTTGCCTTCTTCAACTGCATTGAATACATGCAGGCCGACAGCATTACCTTCATCAAGCGTCTACCATGCGTTCTGGTCTGGACATGGATCAACCTCCTTGCATTCGCTGCCAACAATCAGTGAAGACCATCTTCCATCTTGGAAGACACGCTCAATAAGCCCTGGCATCCAATCCATACCAGCTAGGAGACTCACACCTGAGAATTCTTCCAACATCGGCTCTTTGGCATATATGCTCCCACAGGCGGCGAGCATTCAAGTTGTTATGCCAGTGGGTGGCGGCGGATTTGAAAAGCATCCTGCTCTGGGTCCTCGGATACATATACAACGATTGCGGCGGGGCTGACAGCGGATTCGTCATTCGAAATACTCTCACTGCCTGTTGGGGGCAGCTGGACCAACATTTACTGCGTTCTGTTGGCGCTAGTATCTCGAGGCTAATTCGGGGGCCCAGAACTTTTCGCATCAAACACAACGTGGAAAGTAAACTGTGTTGTATTCAGCTGGCTTGTGATCTTGGGTATCCATGTTTCAAATATTATAATTAAAACCAACAGTTCGCATTCCATGCATCAAAGTGGGCAGTGTTCTGAGTTTGCCTGGCCAATGATATCCCACCGGCTCTGCAGTTGACATCAATCCGGAGGCTACATATGTACCTAATAATCCCAGCATGCATCATCTTTGGCGGCCAAGACTTGATATAGCAGGTTGCCGTTCAGGAAGGTAGCTTGTCACTTGACTGATCCTGGCGGCGCTGCTTGCACCTGGATAGGTGGCGCACAAAATGTGACGCCACACCGGTGGCACTCCCTACATGCTTATATCGTGACAATAGGGACCTAGTGTAGCCTCATCGCAAGGATCCACTTTCCGGTATATTCCTGGTGTGGAGAATTTAATACTTGTGGCTCGCTCTGTTGGTAACCATCCAGGCACAAATAAATGCGACAGCTGCCCTATGGCATTAGGCAGTTGAGCATCTCCTCATCATCCAAACCTTAACCTGCTCACTAGGGCCTTGATCTCAGTTGTAATCTTTTTTGAATCTTCATTACCAAAACCAAAACTTACTCCATCCTTATATTTACCTACCGCAATCCCGGCATAATACTGGAATAGTTTCAGGCACACTATAAAGGGAAACATATACCCTTAGTAAAGGAAATCAGTAGAGAGAAGGTCACAACATTACAACCATCCACCCTCAACCATCCGCATAAGCTCCTCTCAACATTACCTCTTATCCAGATCAGAAATAGTTTGTAAAGTTATTTATAAGTAACAAGATAACAAAAGTACTAATACTTTATTTCCCAAGAGCTTCCCTCTAAGCTACACCCAGCAGTACATCCACCGCATAGAGGGTAAGGTGGATAATACTAAGCGCAATACTAACTTCCTAGCAACTATACTTATAGGCTCTCAAACAGACTTTACCTATTTTGCTATTACCAAGCTAAGCTCCGTCAATATAGGTGCATTCTAGACTTTCTTTAGTTTCTATTAGTAGCTAGAGAACGCTATACAGATGACTATAGATAAGGACTAGTTCCTTAATTACTTACGAAGTAAGTTATTATTCCATCACATGCAATCCGATCAGTAAAGATCATATACTTTATTACACCTATGCATTAGGTAATATGCTGACCCTAGTTAAGTATCTATTGTTATTCTTGGAGAAACCTTATCGACTACCAAGTAGTGGAACATCCAACTACTATGCGGATGCTTGGGTTGGGGGTAGGGGTAGTATGTTTTGTAGTAAGTAGACAGTAGGAATATACTGAGGTAAATATAGTTTTCACCCCAAATCGATAAAGAGTGACATGCGGCCATACCACCGTGCATTCAATTTAGAGACCGTACATAGTGAAGGCAGACATTTATCAACGATGTCATACAAGGGTATAAGCACAGCAGGCTTCTTCTGTGAACGTCTGGGCAATTTCATCAAGATATTTTTTGGACACATCCGACAGAGCTACCTACATGATAATCACAGCTTTTATTAAAACTAGTGCAGAGTATTCTAAGCAGTTGATCCTAGTCTCATACTTTGGACGGTGTAGTTACACATATATCCCTATGAAATACATCTAGGGGTAGCAGTATATACCTCTTCCAGCCTGCGTTTTAATATCATCTTTTAGAGTACCCTGCTGCCAGGTGGAAATATACAATAGCATTCTTAGCATTATCTGTTGAACGATATAGGTACTGCAATTGCACTGCAATCGCGGCGTCGCTTTTATTCCACATTATCCCGACCCCCGGAAAGACCCACAGCCAAGAAGGCATCAGATCGCGAACCATCGATCCAGTGGACTCGCAAACGGGGCTCCGCCCGCACAGCGTGGCGTAGCCAGGCACAACAAGCTGTCCTGCATGTGACGTGGCAGATGCAGAGTACCTACCAGCCCACGCCGGGGGACGGGGCCGGGGTGGGTTCCCAAACGTTGAATGATGTTATGGTTTTTTTTATTGGCATTTTTAACGAACCAGGTCACATTTTACCTATTTTATTAGTCAAAATGACTTTAAAGTAAGTAGAGAGGTTCTCCTCCACACTTGGGATCCTGGAGGATGTACACTACACCCCACCCTCCCCCCTACGAAGTCTCCCGGAAGACAGAAAACTTATCTATAGAAGGTGGAAAAGTTGGTGTTACATGATCAGAAATCGCGCCGAATGCACGGCCTGGTGCGGCCGCTTTATGTGGAAAACGTAACCTACCCCTCCCCTGGTCACCTACGCGTCTTCTTCATCCTCCTCAATTTCCTCCTCGCCTTCAACCATGATTTCCACAGCGTATACAACCTGCTTAAATGCATTGAATATGCGATTTAATAGAACTAGGTATTTACAACATTATTTAAATAATATTAAAGCATATAATAAATAATTTAAAGAATTTCTATATATAAGGAAATTATAAAAGTATTGTTTAAAGATATTTAATATAAAGATTTATAGTTTCAATATTTCTTTTTAAAACAAGTATATAGATAGTGCGTAGGCGCTGCGCTGGTATCGTTGTAAAAGCCTGCTCTTTTAGAGGCGTCAGACGGATTAATCAACAACCGACCAGGGGGGGGTGGGTTGCGTTTTCCAAACTTTAACACAGCGAGTGGGGCCCCAGTGGCGAACAAAGGGAAGCATGCAATTGTGCTTAGTCACCCCCTACTAGAATAGGAAGGACACTGTGACCGGACCCCTCTTTGAGGCCAGCACTTAAAGTGGTCCAAAGCTCCAGACTTTGCTGGAAAAAAACACGAGGTTCCAAGACGATACACAACACCCGTAGCCCCTGGCAGTAAGATATGTCATCCTTCCGTGGTCTTGCGCTTTTGGGCACGCTGCCGATCGCCTACTTCATCTCGACGGTGGTCTACCGCCTCTACTTCCATCCGCTGTCGAAATATCCGGGTCCCTTCTGGGCAAAGGTCTCCTCCTTTCCTTCGTACTGGCACGGCCTCAAGCAGGACCGGCATCTCTGGTTGTACCAGCTTCAGGAAGACTATGGTATGTGAAACCGGATCTAGCAATTATCGGCCAACAGCTGGCGGAAGACTGAAGTCTGTGCAGGGCCAACATTTCGGTATGCCCCGAACGGCGTGCTGGTCAACACTCCGAACGGATTTAGGTCAATATATGGTCCGAAAGGAAATGTGAAAAAGGCGGCGTACTATCAGGTCTGGCCACGGACCACCGACACCGTGACCACTCTCAACACGGTTGATGAGGAGGTACATGGGCGCAAGCGCCGAGTCCTGAACAACTCATTCTCCGACAAGGCATTGCGGTCCGCGGAGACCTTTGTGCTATCAAACACCGATCGCTGGTGCGAGCTCATCGAGCAGCAGGCGCCGCCAAGTAATGGGGACGAATGGTCTCCGTCCCTGAACATGTCAGATTGGGTTAACTACCTCGTGTTTGACATAATGGGCGAGTTGTGCTTCGGCAAGCAGTTCAACATGAAGGAGCAAGGGAGCGAGCTCCGATACGTCCTCAAGCTCATCACCATGTTCGTGCAATCGTTGCATCCCGTTGCCCTGTCCCCCCTGGCAGAATTCTGGGTCTGGCTGAAACCGCGAGGTCTCGACTGGCTCCTCCAGGTCCTCGCACCGCCCGCGCTCAGCAAGTGGGAGAAGTTTGTGGAGCAGTGCCTCACAGACCGCGCGAGGGTGGAGGAAGAGCGGGACCGACAGCTGCAGGCCGGGCTGGTCGGCGAGGACGAGATCCGCAAGGATTTCTTTCATTACCTGTTCCACGCCGAGAACCCCGAGACGGGGGCGCGCGGCTTCCCCCGGGAGGAACTGTACGGCGAGGCTGAATTATTGATTCTTGCCGGTTCCGATACCACGGCTATCGTCCTGGCGGGGCTCCTCTTTTACCTCAGCCGCAACCGGGCCATCCAGGCCAAGCTTGCCGACGAGATAAGGTCTGCATTCTCGAGCGCCGACGAGATTAGGCCCGGCCCTAGGCTACAGTCGTGCAAGTATCTCCGAGCCTGCATCCAAGAAGGCCTGCGGATTACGCCGCCTGTCAGTGGCGACACCCCCCGTGAGGTCCGAGAGGGTGGCACAGACGTCGACGGGACGTTCTTCCCACCGGGGGTGATTGTCAGCGTTGCCTGCTACTGTCTCAGCCACAACAAGGACATCTACCCTGAACCCACCAGGTTCCGGCCTGAGCGATGGCTGGTCGACGAGAAAGAAGGCTCCACCGAGGAGAGCGTGGCCCTGGCCGAGAGCGGAGCCTGTTCCTTTTCCATGGGGAGTAGGGGATGCCCTGGCAAGTATTTGGCGCTGATGGAGATGTCAGTTGTCATTGCGAAGCTGGTCCACAGGTTCGAAATGCGGCAAGACCCCAGTAATCCACTGGGAGGGGGAGGCCCGGGGATGGGACGAGGACGTGAGGATGTTGGCAAGTACCAGACATACGACGTCTTCGTATCCTTGCATGATGGGCCTGTGGTTCAGTTCAAACAGCGCGCGTGACCGAAGACACTGGCCGAAAGGGTGGAAATAGCACGCATCATCTTGTTAGCTGGTAGTAAGCATCCCGTGTAGTTTGGCTTTTTTCTCTTAACGGCCTCGTCTATAGGACTCGTACCCAAGCAGGTACTAGATGTGGTTAACGAAGGTCTTGGTGGCTTGGGCCCACACCCTTGAAATTCCCTCCCGTGACAAATCGTCAACCGACCGCAATGATCAGATGTCCCGGCCTCGATAACAAATGCACCCACCGACCGCAGATAGCAGTGGCTGCGAGCTGCACTCATGCCGTTAGAACCGGCCGGATGCTCATCGCAATCGCCTGCTTCGCAGCCTGCTGGCCGATCCCGGGTAAGGCCTGCTTCATCCAGCTCTTTAGGTTCTCCCACGCCTCCATGATCCACCTCATCAGCGCGCCAAAGGCGGAGCGGAACCATGTCCAGACCGTGTCCCACGGGATGAAGTAGATGGCGGCCGCAACCCCGACCCCGGCCACGGCGATCTGGCCGGGTCCAGAGAGGCACAGCAGCCCGGCGCCGATCTTGATGGCGCCGTCGATGCCCGACTCGGCCACCTTGGTCGCGACCTCGATGGCGATGCCGCCGGCGTAGCACTCGACGACCGAGGCGAGGGTGGTGGTGCCCGCGGCGACGTCCAGCAGCTTGTTCACGGGGCTGCGCCACTTGTTCCACTCCGGGTTGCCCTCGCACTTGGCCTCGCACATCTCCTTGAAGTGCTTTGCGACCTCCTCGCGCTGCTGCTTCGAGACGATGCCCATTGCGTCGCGGGCCGTCCACGGGATCCCCATGGACACCTGGATGATGACGTCCGGGCCGAGGATGATGTTGTGCTCGCCGACGTGTTTGGTCTGCCACTCGTCCAGCCTGACGCCGCAGAAGGTCGAGGCGCCGTTCAGGACCAGTTTGCTGTTGCCCTCGACGGTGCCGGGCGTCTTGGAGACGTTTGCGCACCGGATGATGTACAGGTTGTCAATGTTCTCCGGCACGGTGAACGTGGACGTCTGCAGGTCGATGTAGCGGCTCACGAGGAGGAACAGCTCGTGGACCTGCCCGTCGCTTGCGGTGCTGTCGATCTCCTGCTGCAGGGTCTCGGGTGTTGTGTAACACATTGCGGCCTTGGCTGCTCATGGGATGCATGTTAGTGGCTGCATGGACCAATAACATGATGACCAGGACATCAACGACTACATACCCTTCTTCATCTTCCACCATCGTGGCTTAGCCCTGTCTCTCAAAGCTGGAATTGTACTTCTCCTCACAATCGGGAGCAGGACAGCCCCTTCATGTGCCTTCCATCGCTTGATGCCCTGGTAAACCTGGTCGCACTCGAGTTGAGTTGATGACCGAACCTCCTCCACCTTGGTCTCACGTGAGCTCTGCTTGGTGAGTGCCGATGTGGACCGCCTGACAAGGGCCATGGTAGACATTGTGAAATTGTGCGTCTGCTGCCGGCGCAGACTCGAGTACTGTTTTGAAAAAGAGTGCTGTTTTCCTCGAAAGAAGTGTATGATGGACGAGTGCTATGATTGTTAGTTCGATGAGTCAAAGGAACCGGTTCGACGAGGTTGAATGGATGGCGTCCAGATAAAGGGCCAATGCCCCCCCTGCATGGCATGGAGCCACAAGGAAAGTCCCGGTAAATCCGCGAGGCCTTGGTTGACTCCATATTCGGGTCCATAGTTGAGGAGGACATGGCCGTCGCTGCTCGTGGATATGGCGGCTTACTTCATTGGGCTAGAGAGAATTAGGTGGAGGCCAGGGCCACTGCACCGACACGTGTATGGTTTACGGTTCAGGCAATGGGGCCCCGCTGATTACTGTCATCTCAAGGTTCCCGGAACAAAACTCTCACCGCTCTACACCAGGGGGGACTTCCGGACCTTGTTTCTCGACAACCCACTGGCACCACGACCGATAGGGCAGCGAATAGCGCGGCTCGAGGAATATACCCGCGGGTTCCATCGCGATGGGGATCGCGAGATCTGGAGCAATAATGCCCTCAGCACCGAGACATGGGTTAGGGTCAAATGCGAAATGAACTAAGATTTATGCAACGTTCTCAGGGGCTGGTCTGACCAGCACCTGTCCGTCAAGACCATTGTGGTGTAGTCTTCCGAGACCCGCCTGGAGGTAGATGTTCTTCGTTTCTTGATGTGTCTGCACGCCTCCTACTTTCGTCCGACGCGCATATATAGGTCTCGAGGAGGTTCGAAGTGACGTTGTAATGGCCACGGTATACCCCATCATCATAAAGCCATGGCGCTGTGTCGACGCCTGGGTACATTTGCAAAGACGTCGGCTCTCTATTAGGCTCTAGTGCAGCCAGGAAGCCGCTCAACCCTATCGGAGGAGGCCCTTGGACGTCGCGGTGGAGGTCGATGCCTGCCTCGGCCGCCCGTGTCTCCTGATCTTCAAGGTAGAATGGATTGGCACGGTATACATGCGCTAGCTTCCAGAGATGGTGGTGCGGCTCGACATTTAGCGACTTGTAGGTGACATGGTAGTCACCAGCAATACAAGCCAGTGTGACTTGGAGTTTCACTGTAGTTAACAGCGTCAGAAAACAACCCCTGGTATCCGAAATGAGCGGCTGACCGGTGAACTTACTATCTGGCCTGCGGCGCACCAGTTCATCAAGAGTCGCCTCATGCGGGATCAGAGGCCACCATATCAAGAATGGGTTCCTGTACGAGTCTGTCGGGCTGGAACGTGGTCCAATATGGCAAAGCTCATTGTTCATGATGAATCGTGCTTCAATCGATGTCCTTATATCAATCAATCCCTCGGTTCGGGACCATCGGCCATCCTCTAGACCACATTGTGCCCACCATCTTGCGAACGTGGTGTGGTGGTAGATGCCCCTAAGGATGCAACTCAGCTCGTCTTGAACCACAACGGGACGCCTCAGACGTGCATATCGATCCACATTCCCCTCATACGCTGCCATCAGAATGAGGGCATCTTTGTTATTTGTCGGTAGGTCGTGCTGCAGAGGAAGGTAGAGCAACGGAGCAGATCGACTGGGAACTTTGGGACAAAACACTCTTCCGAGAATTGATCTCCGGTATTGAAATCTTCGGTCAGATCAAAGTAGTGATCAACCCAACGCCCAACTCTAGTGCTCGCCACATCTTGTGTGACCGCCAAACATCGTCGCGTCGCCGTATCTCCATTGAGACGTGGACCAGGGCCCGGCTCAGCCTCATTGACTGATAGTTCTTAGTCATTAATAACCGCGTAACGAACTGTTTGGCTGATTATGTAGATGTAGATGGCTCGACTCCATTCGCTCTGTACTTCCCTAGCCTCTTCGCAAGTGGCCACATCCGGGAGAAGCCCAAGTTCCTTGTATAGGGCCAAGTAGCTAGCCACTGCACAGGCACGGCCAACCTGGTAGCGCATGCGAGGGTAGCGGGAAGCCAATGATCGATAAGTGTCCTCAGTCGCGAGATCGGGATACCAGATGTAGTATGGCTGAACATGCTCATTTCCCGTGTCCGGGATGATATTGCTCATTATCAGGCGTGCATTTCTGGCCCATGTGAAGACGGCGTCTGGGCCGGACTCAGTATAAATGTCTCTAATGGAGTTCTGGTTCGCGAAGTCAAGGTGGTGGCGCATGCCCCGAACCGTACTGATGCGGTGGCACCACGACCGGAGATCCTTTGGAACAGCTTCACCGCGTATCGCTGCTCTGCAAGCTGCTAATCGTTGCTCGGGACTTTCTTGTTCTCGAGGTTCCAGACTCCCATTGCCGTCACCGTCATAGTCCTCCGATGATTCAGAGGCTATTGTGTCATACCTTTTGCAACTCATATTGCACGCAGATAGTTTGAGCCAACCCTTGGGAATGGTAAATGTCTCGTGAGAGTCATTCAATGTCATTAGGAGTGTGATATATCTAAATGATGTTTTTCTATCAGCCAGAAGTCTAGGCTATGTGGCCCTTATCGATAAGGCGCCCATCAGCTGTGGAACAAAAGCGACGCCGCAATTGCACTACAACTATAATACCAATATTCTTCACAACACCCCCCATTTTGGGCAGAATCTAGCCGGTTGAATTGTCTCAAGATGTTGGTTAATTCATACAATGATTATACTCAGAACCTTTCCATAGGTTATCTGGACTGATAAACGTCTAATATACGAATATAGGCTAGTATTGTTATAAGTTTTCATAAAGAATCCTAGGGTTTATACCGCAAAGCCCAGCAAATCGCGCTTACAACTATGAAAAAAAAGCGATGCCATAGTTTCAATACAACTACGGTAACTATTTTCTTCGATAGCAGCCCCTACTGCCTATAGATAGCCCTCCAACTGCCATCATATCTGGTGATAGCTGCCTTTTTAGCTAAGCAACTCTTGACGAAAATCAATAAATTCTACAGTCAATTTGTGCCCAAAAGTATGTTATTTCGACATAGTGCCCGTCTCACTTGTCAGAGGGGATCACCTGAAAGAAGAAGCTCTCAGATTTCGCCAGAAGTGCTGCCACGGTGCAGGATTTTCAGGTAAATTTGCTGTGAACCCAGCATAGATTAGGTAGGTCAATGCTATAATTAAAATAAATAAATTTTTATAAATCTTATTATTTTAAACTTCAACAATATTATAATACCATTTAAAAGCATTCTTGAAGATTATCATATACTTAATGCTATAGCTATTATGGGGGCGTTGTAAAGATGCCTATTAACTTAAAATAGCGTTGGCCTGTCGGCCTGATTAATCATTTCACTATTACTACTTGTCTTCGAGGCAAACAACTCCATTGCCCGCTTCCAACCTTGCAACGGCGTCGCGTTATGACTTAGCATGTCTGTTTAGCGACTCATTATAATAGTACTGTTATGGATGATGCTCTTTATCCGAGCGTGGAGGCTTTTAAGGCCATGTAATATAGGGGATACTACCTAGGTAGACTTCGGCTGCAGTCTGGCAGATCGCCGCCGCACAAATACCCCACAATATCAACTTTCCAGTCTTGATTCGGTATTTCCAAATCATCCCTATTTAGAGATTAATCCACGAGCACGAGTTGATCGAAAATCTAGATTCGGACGATGACGGCCCCATTGATGGGGATGTCCACCAGTCCACGGCTGAAAGGAATATTGGTGGCTGGCTATTGGGGTTGTCAACTAGGTCAAATTCATTTTGATTTTGAAGACAAAGAAATGTCTATCATATCCTCTACTTGGGCTTCCATCTGGTCCCTAATATCTCAGCGGTATTTACATGGCCAGGGAAGAGCATCGTGGAACCGGAGGGTGCGCCGAACCGGAGCCGCCTACATTATCGCAAGTTCAGTCAAGGATTTGGAAGAAGTTTCTAATAAAACATATCGAGCACCTGCTGCGTTCGGTGAGAGACCCTTGACGAGAAGGGGAATGTACTCCTGATGGATTGGCACACTTTCTGGCCAAGAAATATTACCAATGACTAAGTCAACATACCGTTTCACGCACTACCCCCTTCACGCATACCTGGTTTCAGACACCCCTTCTTAACTCGCCCTCAACTAAATATCCATATTGCAACTTCTATATAAATCCAATCTTCTCATCAATTATATTATTTGAATCCTTATCTTCTTTTCTGTCTTCTAGTATGCCTTATATTCCTTTATCATGATATCTCGTCGCTATAACCGACTAGTTAAATGGGCCGTCCTAATAACAAGCCTCTAAAGACTATTATCTCTCTTGGTATAGCCTATATCGTTATCTTCAAGGCGTACCAACTTGTGAAGAATATAATATGTCTCGCCAGAAGCTATTCCTAATATAAGAGTTAATTTTGGCCTACTGGGCCCTTCTATAGGTCTGTTTAAGCTATCCCCCTATATATATTACTCTCTGCTGCCTTACTGCCTATATTACTAATGATGATATCCCTAATACTATAGAGTAATAATTAATTGGAAAGAACTAGCTGTAATGTTTTTTTATGAGGAATTTATCTATAAAAACACTTAAGGCTATGTATATTGAATATCGCTATACTAATGGCGCTATTTATAAGAATATTGATATCTTTTTTAACTTCCTAGAGTTACTTGAGATTAGTGATATCTCTCTTGAATACTGGTATAATGCTGATAAAGTTGGCTTTTAAAAAGGCGATGGTATCAATAGGCTAGTTATTGGCTCCTTAGTAGTTAACTCTATTATTGAAAAAACAGCCCTCTTATATATATAGTATACCTTAATAGAGTGTATTGATGAGGTGGGTAAGGTGATCCCTCCCCTTATTATCTTTAGAGGAAAATCTATATAATAATAATGGTTTCCTATATAAGAATTTAATGATTTTTAAGGCTGGTTATTCATGTACTTAGAGATAGGCTGGATGAAAAATTAAATTGGTTTATTGTGGCTGATAAAGATATTTAAGCCTACTATCCAGCCCTCTAATCCTAAGCAGTACAGGGTCCTTCTTCTTGATGGCTATAGCTTGCATATAACTAGTGATTTTATATAGTACTGCTTTAAATTAAAGATCTGGCTTATATTTCTTCCCCCCTATACTTTATATATACTATAGCCCCTTAATGTTAGTATATTCTTACTTTTAAAGAGGAGGTATTATTAGAATCTTGCCCTACTAGCTACTATATATGGTATTAAGGAATCCTCTAAAGAATTCTTCCTTTATGCCTATTCTAAGGCTTGAAACAGCGTCTTTAGACTAACTACTATTAAGAAGGCGTGGATAGCTATAGGAATCTTCCCTTAAGATTAAGTAAAGGTGAAGAGATTGCAACTGGTAGCTCAAAATAATGATATTATAGGTAATAGTTATAAAATTAGGCTAATAAGAACTCTAATTAACTTAGACTTAGCTGTAATTGATTTAAAAATACTATATTCCTCTTATTATATTTAAGTAATCGAATTAGAGTTACATGGTGTTAGCGATGTCTTTAAGTTGCCTACTATCCGCTTGCTCTTCCGGAAGGTCTATAAGGGCCTTAATGAGTTAGCTGCCTGTATAGTGATTGCTGAGGAGGAAAATCAAGTCCTTATAGCTCCTTTAGAGTATTAGAGACCCAAAAAGAAGAGGAGGGTATTGTTAGACTTAAATTTGAAGTTTGTGGGTGTTGTGGCTATTGCGAGGCAGAGGGCTGCTATGGGACTTGTTGAGGAAGAGCCTTAAGTAATACTTAATGATAATGAGTTAGGGGATAATGATAAGGTTGAGGAAATGGATTGTATTATAGTGTAGGACCTAGGTGATGAGGACTACTTGTTAGATTGCGAATAGCTTTATTACTCGTTAAGTAAATAAGTGTTAAAGTTGAGGGTGCTTCCAGGGGAGGTTAAAAAGTCGGGTGTGCGTGAAGGGGGTGGTGCGTGAAACGGTATGTTGACTTATATCCCTGGTGGGCAAACCGAGACGCAGTTCTCTTGCCTTCTGCTAGTACTCTGTATTGACTATCATGACACAGTAGCTCTTTGACTGTGACTGCAGACAAAATTCGAATTAAACGTTGAAGTAACTAATAGAACTGCTCAAGAACCATAGAATCTTTATACATTACGACCTCTATATTGATAGAAGTCCGCTGATCATACTCCATTTAGCGGTCCAGGCACATCGGCATCTGGACACCTCAAAACCTATCAAGGCATTTCATACCTATCCGTCTCCGGCAATTCAGACTGCGCCATGGACGCAGGGACTTCTGACCTCGGCGGTACCGTCCCGGGCATTTCGGCGTGCTGCCCCGTATACGACACCGTATTATAACCCCCAGTGCCGTAATATGTCTTCTCCCCCGTGCCTGCGCCCTCGATGCTCTGTTTCACCGCAGCTCGCTTTGCCTTCCGACGCCTGAGGATGAAAAACACCGCCGCGCCGATGAGGGCGGCACCCGCGACTCCGCCAACGACCCCACCGGCTATCGCACCTGCGCTGCTCGAGCCGCCGGATCCTGCACTGGAGTTGGAACTCGACGTGCCTGCGGGGGTGTCGGACCCCCCGCCAGAGACTGCAGAGCCTGATGAGCTCTGTCCCGTTCCGGTGTTATCGGTCGCCGCGGTGGTGAAGTTTTCGACGGCGAAGAGATTCTTCAGGCCCGTATAGGCAAAATCCGCCATACGGTTGCTGGGCAAGGCGAACACGGTCAGTAATTACGCCCTATATAAAGCCGCCTGAGGGCACGGTGAGCACCTACTTGTTATTATAAAAGCTCCGTACGTCTGGTGCCTGGTTGTACACCGTCTGATTTCTCAAGTAACCTGTCGTGAACGACAAGCTGCTCATGTCAAATATCGCCAGACCCTGGGAGTGGGTGTCCCGGGTATTGAACACATCGTCGTAGAGGCTAGTAGGACCATTCTGAGTTGTGTCGACGCCCCCAATCGTCAGGACCTGGCCGCCTCCGATGTGCTCGCAGGTGAGGCCGTGGCGCGGCCGGAGGGCCGGATAGTGCGCCTTGAACCAGTTGAAGGACGGCAAGGACAGCACGTATGCCTCGTCCCAGGGGATGGAAGTCATGCCCAGGTTCCCGTCCCACCCCGCGTACACCAGGATCTCGTATGTGCGGTTCGAGGACGCGGCGCCGGTCATGCAGTACTCCTTGCGGCCCTCGGGGATGTCGCCGGTCGTCGTCTGTTCGTACCAGGCGCCCGTCGCGGGGTCGAAGACCTGGACCGAGCTAAAGGACAGCAGGTAATCCTGTGATGAGCCTTTCTGTAGCTGGTGACCCCCTGCGGCGATGATCACGCCGGCTGGGCCGAAGTTGGGCACATATTGCATCTGGCCGAGCTGGAAGTATCCAGATGTCGAAATGCCCGTCACCGTGGCGTTTGTGGCGACCTTTGTGGCGAAGTCATACTTGAGCAGGCCGCTGACGGGCACTCGCGTGCCGTTGTTCGTTATTTCGCCTGGGGGTATAGTTAGTCCTCAGTAGGCCCTAGTTAGGATGAGATGCATGGGCCGGCGTATCAACCTACCACCTAAGAAAAAGCCAGTCCCATTCCCACTGGCGACAGGTCCCGAATAGTGCCTCGGTTGCGTTGTAAAATACTGATCCGTCGTACCATTGAGGTTCGTCCACGTGCCAGTCGCTCCATCAGCGCTGGGCTTGAATGACCACAGGCCTTGCGGTACTTGGGGCGCATCGCCAAAATCCGACGGCGATCCAGCAAACCCGGTGTAGAGCAGACCCGACGCTTGATCAATCCATATTCCTGACGCTTTCAGATCCGGCGCTCCTGATGGCTTTTCTATCGATGTGTAGGTCACGGTATCTGGGTCGAAATCGGCTGACAGGTCGATTGACAGGAGAGTGGACGCTGGCACTCGCTGTCAGATTGATGCATGCGTCGACCAGACCTCTGCAAGGCCAGGCTGAAAGAATGGCCAGGATGCTAGTGATGGCTTACAGTACTGATATGCTGGCCCATTGCTGGTGGAATATGAGAATTCGCCGCCGTCGATATACACTCTGCCGTTGAGCACCGCGGCTATACCGACCCGCGTGTCAGTGAGATATGAAATTTACATCAATGTGACGGAGATACTGACAAGAGTGATACGCTCTCCGGAGGAAGACGTTCTCTGAAACCGCTCCATCAACCTGTCTCGGTCGTAGTTCTGAACTGGAATACAGAGGGCCGGCCAGTGCTGTGCCTACCGACCAAGACCAAAGAAGGAACCGGTCCATTGTTACCGGGATTTCGAACCCCAACACGTGGTCCAATGTCCACAGCGCGGCCGAATTCTAGAATGGTAGCTAGCCTGGGTGTTCGTCGTGAATCAATTGAGAGTTGGCTAGCAATTTCGTCCTCGCCACAGGCAGCAGAGAGAGACTAGTCGCAGGGACACGCCGAAAATGCTCGGGGGGGGGTTGTCTTTTTGGTCGAGCCGGCCGGGCGGCTGCCGGGCCACAATGCGGGTCTGGTACTCCGTATGCTTTTGTTGACACAGGAAGGATTCGGCCAGACAGGGGTGCTGGCTTGCTTGGGCGTGAGAAGCTCAGGGATCATCGCTCCTTTACTCAGAGTAGGAGGACCACACCAGCGTTTGCGGACTCGAGCTCGCCAATCGAGGGGCTGCAATCCGGGTTGGCACGGACGCCCAGATTGCGTTGACAGGCACGAGGCTCCCACGGCTCCATTTTTGAGCAGAGTGAGGCAGATTGGCAGACTGGCTGCGCTTCATGTGGGCCTGGCTCTGCAGGCAACATTCCAAATCCTGGGCCACAGCTCAGCTGAGGAGGGTTCGCGACAATACCCGTAGAGAACGATTCCCTTCGTACTAACCCAGGTACTTTGTATATGACGTATGTACCTAGGTATGTTAGACAATGGCAGTCCCTGTTGCTACTCGTGCAGCTTGAGTGAGGGCTATTCATAATTCACGACCTGCCTTGGCGAGTTCTCAACGTAGGCAATGCAGTCGTTCTTCGATAATTAGCAGTCCGTGGCACAATGCCATTCCGGGGCGATGCTGACCCACTGCAGGGCTCGGAGGCTAGGGTCGATGCAGGGACGGCTAATATCAATAGCGTATGCCAGGGAAGGGCACTGAGAAATAAGGTTTTCTGTGGAGGGCGATCTGAACTGCGATATGCGGTAGTATTTGCCACCTTGACTACCATGATGGTGAAAGTTCATCTGGCCATGAGGACTATTCTGGACGAGGGGGAAGGGTTAGGGTCAAAACATGCTTATCAACTGATGGAATTGTGCTACTGCAAGAGGCCCTTTCTCGGAAATAATCTGAGTCCCGCGGCAACCTCATGATCTCCTGCAGGCCTGCAGGTATGACCCGCAATGACGTCCTTGCGAGGGTGCAAGATACGGTGATTGCTGACCTTTGCCCTCATGCTCGTGTTCCGAGGACTCAACAGCTGCGCTCAGCGTGGGCAGAATTCTCAACCCTCGGAAGGACAGGCCCAATCTGTTAGAAGAGGGCTTCATAAACATGGCGACTGGCGTTTGGCCAAAGGTCTTCGGACACGACTTCCGCTATTCTCACAAACTCTGGATCTTCCCCCTCGTAGCAGGCATTTCCTGGTTCTCCACGCTCACCGTCCTCCTCGTCCGATGGGTTGCCCTGGGCCGCCCTAGATTTCCGGGCCAGGTCAACCCGGAAATCCCCTTCATTAGCGATATCGCGGCCTTCAGCTTCCAGCCAGTCTTCATCGCGGGCTGTGCCACCACCGGCGTCTCCTTCGCCGTCACCGTCTTCGCCGTGCATCACGTGCGCTACTCGCCCAACTTCTACGGGCTGGCCGATGATGCCCACTGGAGGCAGACCACGAGCTTCCTGGCCTTGTTCATGGGCCTGCTGGCGTCTGTGTGCCTCGTTTGCCTGAGCATATTTGACACGTTTGAGAACAACGATGAGCATCGCTTTATCCTCATGTGCACGTTTGCTGGCCTCGGGCTGGCTGCCATCCTCACCACGGTTGTCTGGTGGGACCAGGCATGGGCAGCCAAGGCGCGATTCGATGGCTTGCGCAGGTGGTGAGTCTTGTCCGGTCTTCAGTCGCCGGGAGGGTCATGATGCGGCACAGCTAACACCCCGCGTCTGAGGTGTGTCATCAACACGTTCCTCGTGGTAGTCCAGACAGTACTTGGGTTCTTGTTCACTCTCTTCCTCTGGAAGGGCCGGTTCCGAGTAGCCGGGTTTCTGGAATGGTCCCTTTGTTATATTGGCTCTTTTTGGCTGGCCTCTTTCGTCGGATACGTCAGGTAAGTACATCTAAACAAATAGCCATTCAACGCCAGGCTGAGCGTCTTCCTTAGGTTTAGAGAAGACACCCATGACAAGGGCGGTACTAGCGAGCGACAGCCTCTGCTGGAGTCTGCAGCTTAAAAAGAACATTGTTGCGTGGATACCACCTCCTATTCCGGAGCAGTTCTGGTTGCGGAGAGGTGTACAACAATAGGACCGCCTTTGTACAAGTGGAATTTCACCTCAGGTGTTGAGGCATCAGACCTCGAAGACCGTCAATGATAATCGAAAGCAAGCTCTTGTCCTCATCATAACCGTGCCATTCTCCTTCAAGCCTGCGTACAGTCCTGCGTGGCATAAGTTTGAAGTGGGGCTCCCCACTAGATGCACTGTACGGCGCGTCCTCCAAGTTCTGCACCGTCGTAAAGGACAATATTTCGCGCAAGCAAGATGTAAGAAGCTGGCGATACAGGCTCACGATCTCGCAGGGTTTTCATGTTCTTCCTCTTGACTCGGCCAGGAAGGGGATGCCAGATGGCGTCGCCCTGGGCGTAGTCGATGAACTTGTACTGCAGAGCACCCGTAGGAACATCCGAGTCGTCCAGCGGAACCTGACCATGTTTGGTGAAAACTACTGATACCATGCGCAAACCACTGAGGAACTCCAGGCCCTCGAGAAACAAACTCACTGCCGAGCCCACTCCCAGAAGGCGGGCGTCCAGGCCGATATGGCGCAGGCTTGGGGATTCAGCCCAGCTGGTAAGGAACTCTCGTGACAAGAAGATGCGCCACTTTGAAGTCCAGATATAGATGGCATCTGACTCCAGGTCGAATAGCCTGTATGGGCCCAAGCAGGCGCCGCCGTCCACGTGGTGGAACTTGAGCTGCTTGCCAGCCATGCTCCGAGACTCGCGGCACACGTGCATGAGAACGCTGTATCTGACGTCTATCAGAATTGACGGAGGGTCACGGTCGCCACTCTCATCATACTTGGACCGAAAAATGTCTACGCTGGGTTCGAAGACCTCGTTCGGGCTGGCCTACCATACCTCTCGCTGCAGCTCGAGCGGTAGCCCGGCGAACTGGGGAAATGAAGGCATCGGATAGGGGGGTCGAAGAGAGCAACGATTCGCGAACGTTGGCCCGCGAAAAGCGTCGACGCACAAGAGGGTAGGTGCTTGTGGAATATATGTCTTGGAGATAGGTCATTGTATCACACGCCCATTTGCTCGAGCTAATTCGTGGTGACATTCGAGGACTGACTGAGCTACCATGTGCCTTCAGAAAGCAGGCTGCAGCCCGGAGATGGAACAAACTGGCTCGGCAGTCTGGGTAAGTTTACGGTCCTAACAAACTCTGGGTTAAGATCGGACGCAGGCTAGAATCAGACTAAATTGAGAATGACAGGAAACTTCTCTCGTGTCCTTGTTTTTTTTTCTCCTCTGAAAATGTGGAATTATTATCGGACTGAGAACACAACCAGTAGCTTCATGTTCTCGCGTGTGGAACACGTAGATATGAGATAGAACATGAAGCGGGCCTTGCAGTCGCTTCGAGGCCCGTCTTGCAACTACGACCGACTTGTAACTACAACTAACCTCGCATTGGACTTGGCATCCCCACAGACAAATTGCCGGGAGAGTCTAGAAACGTTTCGCGTGTTCGACTCGCTGAATAAATACCTTGCTGCGATTCTTCTTGCTGTGTGACGACCTATTCAGAATGGCATTAGGGAAGATTTCAGAAGCTTTGGAAGGCCAAGTAATGCCTGGTAGGGGTAGTCCGTCCCTAAAAACAAATACCACGGCTAAACTCAGGTGATTACAAAGGTTACACGGAGATTCCAGGCCTGCCAAAGGTGTTTTCTCCAGTCAAAATAGCTGACCTCTACGTTACCTGATATAATGTCTGCGGGGGTAGAAAAGTGAGAACAGGTGGCCGACAGATCACTCTCGGCAACCTGGTCCCCGCTGCCCGCGCATTCTACAACTGACGGACCATGTCGACATGATTTTGCTTCAAATTTATTTGAAGGCTGAGGTTGCCTGTGATTACCATAGTGTACTTGCAGACATATAAATCTCCTGACACCAATGTGATGACTCGGCTCAGGAGCCGGGGTTACAACTTGGCTGCTCACGGACGGTACCCAAACATGACGAGATAGTGGTAGATCATCTGTGCGAATGCCAGACTAATGCACACTGCCTAACCCACAACCAGTGTGTATACGTAGACCGCTACAAAGAAGCAGGCGTCGGGAGTGTAACTAGCCGGTGATATTGGACACGCCCATATCGAGAACCAGATAATTCCATTTACAAGCATGCCCCCGAAAACCACCGACAAAGTTGAACTTGAAAATGAGAGAGTTGCGTAAGTCTTAGACAGTGGCGGATGTGGGACTCACAAAGAGATTGAGGCGGGCCGGCCTGCTTTGGAAGTTTCTCACATAGGACAGGCATATGGTCCGAATGATACAAATCCAGGAGTGGTAATACCTGTGATGCGGTCTGTGCTGCTGCTTTTGTGATTGGTTTGTCAGCCGTGCCGCACTGGCAGCCTTATAGGTCTTAACTGGTACCTGGTGGCGAGCCTTTCGGTACTCTTCCCAACTGCCGGACAGTTAGTAGGCAGTTGTACGTATTGTAGTCTTTATTAGCTAAGGGGGTAGTGCCGCCGTGGTGAGCTGGGCGCCTTTATGCGGTGGGACTATCTCCACCTTATAATACGAGTCGCACGTTTGGTGACCAGGCGTCAGGAAGAGGTGAGGGAAAACCCATCATTGCATTCACAGATGGCCGAGGTGCAAATCACAGTTGCCGTTCGAGACCAAGTCGTCGCAATATGTTTGCACAGCCACCCGTCAACTTGGGTTGTATATTTCACACATGTTAAGCTGCAATATAAAAATTATGGCACAGAATTGGAGCAGGCAGCATAGTAGTTGGGTCCTGCATTCGAAGATGCCGGATACTGCTTTTACAGCACTTTCAAATTTATGTGAATTCTGCTATACTGTCGGTCAAAGGAAACTCGTGAAATCGAGATATCTGTTGCATCGTTCACGTGCGTTTCTTCAACAACGCAGGTTCTTGCGTGTCGTTCCAGCCGTATCGGAAGTGAAGAGGCCACCCTACTTGTCAAACTTAATGCACTACTTAAGTAGGCAGTGAAGTCTGGATCATACTTGGTTGCGAAGCGAAACATGGCTCTCACTAGACTCCGTTGCGAGTGGCCTAAATATCAAGGTAGAGTATCCGAAATGGTAGCGCATAGCTTCAAATAGTAATATTCCCAAATTGGTAGTCCTGGGCGCCGTAAAACATGTCCAAGGCGCACATCCCGAATGTTCTCGCATCATCAACTGGAGACCATTTGCTGCCACAGCTTTTCATATTCACACGATCACAGATATGATCTTCTAGCTTTGCTGTGTCTTCATTTTGGTCTAATCCGATTTTGGCCCCCATCAGCTGATGTGAAACTCTTCTACTCAAGGTATTAGCGAACTGCAAGAACCACTTGATTGATATACTCAAGCGTGATGGCTGCGAAGAGAAGGTTCTTGTCCCCCGATCTCCAGAACCTGAACGTGCTACTTTTGCGCACTGGAAGTAAGCTCATAACCGCTGAGTCAGACCCAGTCAAGTACGCGTCCTGTATTGAGCGATGATCTACAGCCGCGGTGCAGCCTGCAGGAGCAGTGCTTGTGCCGGAAGATGTAGAAGCCATTGCGATAGCAGTGCGGTATGCCACGAATAACAACATCGATCTCGCTGTCCGAGGAGGTGGCCATTCCACTGCCGGCACGAGCTCGAGAAACGGCGGACTTCTCATCAACCTTGGGTCTTCCGCGCGGTTCACTATGGTCGAGTCGATGCTCTCCATAGCTGCGTGCAGGAGCGAGCTCGCGACGCCCACACGGTCCGTGTAGACAGGTCCAAAGCGGTATCCGAGCTCGCACCTTCGAATAAGCATCTACCCATCCCTTAAGAGTGTCGGTGTGATCCATCACTGCCAGGCTGACTGCGTCACTACGATAGAACAAAGCCTCGATAGTCAATAAGCGGGTCCTGTCGAGGCCGCAGTGCTCGAGATCACTTGTGGCGAGTCGATCCAAGCTCACGGATGCCAAATCAACCAGTCTTTCTCCTTCCAGAAGGTTTCCCTCTGGAACAGGGATATCATTCAAGTCGCCGCGCTCGTAAATCGCGATCAAGTCTGTCTCTACGAAACCCCGACCGGCGTAGGTTCCACGCTGTGCTTCCACACTATCCAGGGCAATGTATTCCGCTCCGTGCTTGATAAGGTACTCCAAGCCTGCTGTGAATAGTTCGCGGCCAAGATCGTAGCCGCGATAGGCGGCCTTGGTGACAAAGAACGACAGCCAGTCGGTTTAATTAGGGAAGATGTATACCGTTATGCATCATTGAGGTGGGCCGTCTTGTGGATAAGGATCACTTTCCGGTGTGTTCGCTGGAACTGCCACAAGCCAACCGTCTAGTGTCGACGAATACAGATGGGTTGCTCAGTCATCAGGCGAACGGTTCTGTTCATGGTCAGTAATGTATGTGAGGCCCTATGTGGGCTGGGGGGGTCCCTAAAGTTACCGCAAATTATCTGTCTTGATGGGTCGAATATGTGCAGGGCTTGTTGGTGTGAAGGATCAAGCCCGGGTCGCCGATGGCGGGACTAAGCCGGGGTGAACGACCCAACTTCTACAAGCCTGTTGTCGGGTTGAAAAACGAAAGAGTAATCCTTACCCAGTGTAATTCACTCGTTACTAGTTAAGGATCCCCATAGGTCTTGCGCCTCCTTCTCATCCTTTGCCGGACGGACTGTACATGCAATCTGTTTCTCGGTAAGAGCCATGGTTCGAAATTGTTTCCCGGGCCTGTGCACGGTGCCAGCAAGAAGATCGAAGGCATAATCCAAGTGACGCGTCGGAGATGTATGTGGCAGCGATGCGAGCTGTAAGCCTAGCCATCGTCGTCGTTTTGATTTGGAAATTTGGACATTTCTGGAAAGTTGGTCGCTTTTGGAGCTTGGCAAGGCTGCTGTGAAGGGATCTTCCTTACAGTCGTCCCGTTTAGGAGCTATCAAGTGACCTAAAGAGGCAACTATCCTGTTTGAGAAGAAAGCCCTGACCAATGAAGCTGGGTAGCTCAGGCCATCCTTCGAGCGCAGTAGTGGGCAAAACTGTAAAAGCTCAAGGTACAGCAGTACCTCCTGCCGCCATGACTCTACTTGATCTCTCCTGGTTTACCTTGGTTCAGTACCCATGGAACACGGAAAGCCGACGTGGGCTATCTGAAAGATCAAGCTACCGCATACCTCCCATTCCATATTACCCTTTTCCCTGACTTCCTCGTTATTCGCTTGCTGGCGTAGGTGATCCGCCATCATGGCTCAACAGTACCTAGACATTCAACTCAACGCAAAGGTGCACGATAGGGATTTTGAGCTAGATCAAAACATCATTGCCCGTGAGTCTATGGCTTTCATCTCATCACTCCACATTGTCGTCTCATCTAAGCTTCGTGAGTAGAGTTGCCGGCGGGTGCCGTTGTCAAGCGCAGCCGCGGCCATGGCTCGAGCAACTGGAATGAAACCGCTCGCATCGATGTAGAGGTCAATGGAGAGATGAAGTCATATTTCCTCAAGGTAGATCCGCACCGATAAATCGCAACTGACGATTTGTGCTAACTCGAGGATTTTTATAACCAGCTTACTCAGGGGAAGGAAGGCAAACCTATGCTTCACGGAGAATTCGAGTCCATGCGCATGATTAGCGATTTGATCCCAACTTTTTGCCCCAGGCCAGAGGCATGGGGCCAATGCACCGACCCGAACTTTAGTTATCTTCTCTTTCCCTTCCATGAGCTCAAGAAAGGGCCACCAGACGCCAGTCGTTTAAGCCGGGCTGTTGCAGAGCTTCACACTCGGAGCGTCGAGCATAATCCAACTGGCAAATGGGGATTTCACATGACTACATACAACGGTCCGCTCGCTCAATACAACACCTGGACCGGCACGTGGGAGGAATTCTGGATCCGCGGAATGCAGACGTTGTTTGCTTACGAGAGGCAGTCTCGTGGGCCGAGCGAGGAATTGGAGCGACTCATGAAACCCTACTTCGAGAAAGTGTGCCCGAGGCTCCTTCGCCCCCTGGAAACCAACGGCCGTCACATAAAGCCAGTACTAATTCATGGAGACCTGTGGGTTGGTAACACGGCTGTTCAGGTGGAAACGGATGATCCCTTGCTCTTTGACTCTTCAGCCTTCTGGGGGCATAACGAGTGTGAGCGAGTCAATTCATTTTCACATCACGACCTATCCGCAATATTTCGCCTCTAGTTACCACTTTGGTTTTTCTTCACAACCACGTTCCCTAAGCTTCAGAATTCGAGAAATTTCGGGTGAAGCCGCTGACATTAAAGTTAGATGAGCTCAGCTACGTGCGCCCAGCTGGGACCGACTGGGGCAGAGAGTACGTGGAAGCTTACCACAAAATTGTACCCAGGTCTGAGCCTGAGGAAGACTGGGAAGCCCGAAATGCACTTTACGCCACGTAAGCCTATAGAATTCCCATAATCTTTGCCAGCCTATTGACTGTTACAAGGCGCGTGGTCGTTGTCGATTCTGCGATCTATCCAGAGCATGAACATTTCAGAAGGGTGTAAGTAGAACCTACCCCGTCGTCTTTGTCCAGATTGAAGGAATCCCAACACCTGAGAATTCACTAAGAAGGTTTCAACGCTTTAGATTGATTGATGAAATCAAAAAATTGGTGGAACAGTTTCCCGAGGGTTATGTTAATAATCAGTAGAATTAGGGAAGGAATGTCGCTATTCTGAAGTATGGAACTTTTGACTAAACCGAAAAACCTCTGGGAGAACCTTATCAATATTGGAACGAAAATACTAGGAGGCATGTTGGGTAGCTAATACAGATTTGCCAAAGTTGTAAACCGCAATAGGTTTCCCTATTATTATGTCAGACACGTGAACACAATAGTTCCCCAGTCACAAACGATTTATTCTGTTTTCCCCGTGTCTTTCTCTCAGCTTCGTTCCGTTCAAAAAGCTAAATTTCACCGTGCTACCCGTCAAATACTAAGTACCTTGGTAAGATTCCGGCCGTGGAGGCAAAAATTGAGACACAATTCACAGTGCAGCATCGCGGCAGGTATAAAGGTTGATAGTAGAACCCAGTTCATTGTCTTCTTCGATGTCTACAACGTCTCGAGTGCATAGTCCGGGTCTCCGTTCGGTAAATATGGGTTAAATCTAGAGCCACGGAACCGAGACTCTACCAGAGCATTTGCCCTGACTTCCTCCAATATGCCACTTGAACTCTGCAGCCTCTCGCGCATGGCCAGTTGCATCTCCATTGTGTTCATGTCCAACCCACCTATAGCGAAAATGGTGCCCAAGAGAAACTTGAGACAAGCGAAAATCTTCACAGCCTTTTCCAACGGAATAAGTTCCGCGTCGAAAATGGCCTCGAGCTCTATTCTGGTGTTCCAGGGATGTACGTTGAAAGTCAGATAAAACGGCCAGACTCCAATTGCGATCTTCTCGGCCCTGCTTCTCTGTAGCCTCAGCGACGCCGTCGTCGGTTCCTCATGCGCATCGTGGTCGTTTACCAAGACCCAATACACTGAAGACTCAATGTGTGACCAGAGCTGACTCTGCAATGCCACGCTATGCTGCAAGACCAGGACTTCTATCGTGTGCTTCTGGACCAGAGCAGCGTGTTCACGTATGGTTTTCAAATCAATGCCAACGCAGACTGGAAATGCGCCAACCACGGGTGCCGCAAGATCTCCTACCCCAGGGAAAGAGCTACCTGGGCCGTTGACCTCATTCACCGTCAAGGTGTCATTCGACTCTTCGACGGCAGCAACTGCCAGCTTCCAACAGCTTAGAAGCAGACTCGAGTGTGATACTTTTAAGTTCTCGAGGACTGGTAATTCGGCAACTATGGTCATGCGCCTGCTGTTTTTAGCAAGATATTTGCTCCATTGTAGGTTGGATGGCGAGGCGAACTGGCGGCCAAGATACTCCCCGCGCAGGAGCGACGATCCAGGGGACGCATCGAGACTTTGTTGACAAATATGCGCAATAAAATCCCTATAGGATGGACGAATAGAGGGCAGGCATCCGTGTTGGTAGGCGTAGTCCATATCATCGCAGATCAGGATGCGGCTCCATTGATCCGTAGGAACTGTAAGCGGCCCGTGCGTCGCTCCGGAAGCCTTTCCTCCAGGAGAATCAGGCCTAATTAGCCATAGTGTAGTTTTATTTCCATCCCCAACACAACCTCCATCCGGGAGGAAGAATTCTCGTTGCCTCGTATGGTGCATACACAACCTCCGCGGTATACCCGGGTCAGCGCAGTGACTCAAGCACAGGCACCTTACCTTAAACGGCAACATGCCGCAAAAGGCAGCAACATCCAATATAGGAAGGCACCCCCAAAAGAGTAAAGACTCCAGCATTTTGCAGAGACCAAAAAAAAAAAAAAAAAAAAAAAGACACTCTAGATGCCTGCCCAGGTGCAGTACAGCTATACTGGTATGCTGGCGTCTACTATCTATGACAGTTACTAGGCTTGTGCTAGTTGGACTTGGTAAAAGTGGCTGAAGATTTTATAATGTGTTCTGTGTTCTGTGTTCTGTGTTTTGTGCTTAAGCTGGAATTGTCACCAGAACTCCAAGTATATCAGCTAGAGCTAAAGCGCACTCCTCGAGCTTGAACCACACAAGACATTCTCATTTATAATCCCTCGCGACTCTCTGCAGCCGGTCCAAGAGCGGGTCCAAGATCGAGCGAAGCAACAGTTTGATTATCCTGCTCTTTCCGTCACATGAAGAAGAACTAGAATATCGCACATGTTACCGCCATAGCAGCCGCCATACATGTGTATAGAGGTGTGAGCCAGGGATCACGCGACACCGGCGCGATCGCGACACCCAGGACGGCAGTTAGGGCGCCGAAGCTCTGGGCGATGGCCTGCATTAATGATCGCATGTCGACTGGAGCTTGGCTGTATGCGTACTCGGTAGCGGTGATCTGGCTGAAGATCTCAGCGATCGACTGCAGCACGTAAACTGGAATCTGGGCGAATGCCGAGACGTTGTTTGGTAGAGTGCCGTTCGGAGAGTCGGGGCATGCCATTAGGTGCTCGTAGCAAGGGCCGCGACTGTAGATCAGGGCTTGCAAGCCTGCAACGTATGCCATGGAAACAGTGAGGATTATGAACCCGACGAAAATGCGAGATAGCTGCGGGAGTTTGACACCTCTGGACCGCAAGAATGGGAAAACGACTTGTTCGAAACAAGGAATTAAGATTACAAGCACAACCGGGTTTAGAAAATATAGCATGTCATTTGGGACCCCGATCGTGTTCATCTGTCCTGCTTGGGAGATGAGGTTGTTCTCTCCCTGATCCCAGCAAAGCCAGGCGATCGTGAAGGTGGAACTGTGCGTGGGTTTGTTAGATACGGCCATGACTAAATAATGTGCAATGATGAGTGGGGAACATTTATTGAAGGGGGGGGGGGGGCAACTTACAAAATACGGCACGCCTTCCAGGTGTCGGACATATCCTTGAAGAACTTCGCATCATGAGTGGCCTCTTGAAAGCCTTCAACCGCGTTGCTGGCCTTAGAATGCTTCAAACGCGCTCATAGGCGTGCGACCACATATGCCGTCGTGCGAGCCAAATTTCCCTTCGACGGGCCGTGCTTAACTAGGGAGAGAGGATATTAGTCCCCAAAGAGTGTAATGTTTAAAATAGAGAGAGCATCAACAGAGCCGAAGCGTGCGGGTGCGGCTTACCAAATAACTTGCTGGAGGCGACAAAGATTATCATGGCCAGTACAATGAGGATGAGGGGCATCAGAAATGCCACACCAAAACCAATATTCTTTTCCAACAGGGTAGTAATGATACCGGTCAAAGACCCGACGTTGATCATCCTAGCGGTCATTGATTAGCAGATTATCGCTACTCTGGATCAGCAGAATCTTACCAGTAATAAGCACTGTAAATGTACTGCAGTGTGATACCTCGATCCAACTTGACCAACCTTCCCCTTTTATCGTGAAAAGCCTCCGTAAAGCCCGGCAAATACTGGCCTCCTGCATAAGGTATGTAAGCATATCCCATTCTTCCTCCACAATCGCTGCAATGAACCTACCGATGAAAGCATTCATGTCTGTCCTGATACCCCCTGAGCCGTTTGCAATAAGGAAGAAGCACACGAGTAAGGTTTCGAGGCCGGCAGTTCGGGCAACTTCAGGGTGAAAAGAAACGACGCAAAGAAGGCCTAGACTAATGGAATATATTCTATGCGACGACATCAGACCAAATGACTTGATGAGTAGGGCCAAAAAGAGCAACTTGCGGAAAGGAATAGAGAATCATCCTATGTCGTCCCCACAGGCTATCAGCTAGCAGTGCGCCGACGAAAGGTGTGACCGAGTTCACCAACGTGAAACCAAATTGAACCTGGGTGGCTTTTGCTTGCCCCAGCCCCAAGACACCGGGTCGCGACTTGCGGAATGGTGGATTTTTGCACATAATTCTCTGCAAATTAATTAGTCTGCCTGTCCTTTTCAGGTTTCCTTAGCTTTGGCGCGCCCACCAACGTGTCATTATCATGGAGCCGTATTAAGCAGCGCGCTCCATCATCCCGGCTCTTGTGGCCAGCCATAATCTCAGCGGGATCTTGTCTCGTATCAAGATGGGCGCGTCGCCGACAGGAGACGTAGCACTTTGCATGCCTGTTGAGGTTGTCGAAAGGAAGGGAATCTGCGCGTAGGTATGGTAGTCGTATGGAATATTCGGGCTGCCGTATGGCTAGAAAGGAAACACAAGGTGAGCTCCTGCTTAATAACACTCTCAAAAGCTATCAGATGCTGCTGCATCCTCGGGTGGGATCGATGGTAGGTAAGTCCCTCTCGAAATTATTTTCACGCGACCCAGAGTCACAAATGCTTTCAGTGGCTAGTGGTTGCAGGCCTGGCAATCCTGTATGATTACTGGCCCTCCAACTGCAGCAGAAAGAGGTAGTAGGCCACAATGAAGCAAGCAGTCTGTAAATGGTAATTGACTAAATCGAATTGGGATGAGGGGCATTGGACCCGAAGCTGTCTGCTTGCCTAGGTACAATAATATGGGCCTAATATATTTAAGAGGCATGTATCAGATACACGTGTTTGTGAAAGAGAATTACGACGAATTATTGCACTGCACCCGATGCACCCGACACTAAATACCTATGGAGCGTTGCCGTTTCTCGGTCTGATGGCGGACAACATCTGGTTTTGCCTTATTTTACGCCAGCTCCCCAATACCTAGTCAGGACTTTGTCTGCTGCGCCGCCTGTTGACAGCCATCCCGGTGAGCATATTCCGGTCAAGAGCAAGAGTAACCTCAACTTTTCGACAGAATGGCTTATGTCGAACTGACGCATGATTATGGTTATGATCATGGTGATTATAGTCTACCGTCCAGATCAAAGTTTCGAATGCGTGCTGATGCAAGCTGTTGTTGAAGATAGAAAAAGAACTCGCGAGTACAATACAATCAGCCTCCTGCCAACTTCCGTTGATTTCGAGCCTCAAACAGAAACTTCAGAAAAGTATGACTGAGCTGAGATTAAAACGGTCCACGCGCTCCGGAACAGCAGCATCAGGGGTTCCACGACAGACGTGCTTTTACGGAAGAGGCAAGCTCGGTCGGAACTTGTATTCATGTACACGGTGTTATCGCACATTATGCTGTAGTGTCCAGGGAAGGTTTCTACATGGCAAGAGGATGAAATGATGCGAGCATACTCTACCATACGAGCGCCTGGTAGTTATCCCATCGATGGTGGACACTAACTAGGCACACCCATGCAATGCGATGTATAACATAGAGGCATTCTACGGCCACATGCCATCTAGGTCGGTCCCATTACAATTTTGACAAAATGTATTCTTTTTAAATTCGCTATATCTCAGTAAGTCCGCCATTACCCTGGTCCTTCCTGCATCTCTCTAGCTTGTATCCGACTTTGACTGAATAATGCTAAGCTGTTGGTCACAGTCGAACTCATCTGTGTCTGAAAAGTCTTGTTGGGGCCTAGATAGAATACACGCCATGAATGAATCCAGATCATGAATGTCCGAGGATCTGTTGTTGGCGAGTATCTCTTCCAGGAAGGCGACCCTACTCAGCCAAAACAGAGCCGCATTCTCAAGGGATGACCATGGGACGTGTGCCGCCTATCCACAATCTGGCCCCACCACACGTTCTCGAAGCCCTTCAGTTCCTGTTCGGCCCAAACCTCTTCGAGCAAAGGTACAGCGTCTTGGAACATATGGTACCTAGTCCTCTCGTTCCAAGTAGAGCACAACTTTACCATCTCGGCTCGCGTCGACCTATCCCGTAGCTCGCAGCTCGCAAAGAAAAGAGGCAATAATGCTTGCCTGGAAATCATGTTGACGTCTCGGCACGATACGACGTGGTCCACGACAGCTCTCGCGCGGTACAATATATGCCCCGGGACAGGGGTCCCCAGCTTCCACTGAAAGACCCTAAATATATAGAGCAGCAGGCCGTTCCTCCATGCTTCGGAGCAGTGCATGGCGTCCTGATCTTGATGCATACTATCCTCGTCCATGAAGGCCGCTGCCGCGGGTATATGGCACCAGGAATTGAGATATTGCTCAACTTCTGAAATCGCAGTGTCTTCAACCCCAGAATACGGCGCAGGGAATGCGGTGCGCCTCTCTGCGCTGAGGCGCGCCAGCCGCATCACTGTTATCACTAGGCTTGTCGGGCACCCGCACAGCCCAAAGAAGTCCCACTCTCGTTTGTGCTGGTTCGACAGCACGGCGTCAAAGTAGTCGTAAGAGAACGCGCATTCTTCCCTGGACAGGAGACTAATTATGGCATCCCACCTGGTGGGAGGCATTAGCGCCGCAACTCGGAAAAACGGAGAAAAAGAAGTTTTACGTACCAGGTGAGTATCCCTATCTGAGTCTCAAACCGGGAGGTCAAGGGCAGCATCTTGATGCCACCGCAGGCTTCGAGGAGGTCATATGCCCCTACCAGATGTGTGCTCCAGTTTCCGAACATGGACTGGGTTTCCTAGGCTCACAATCAGTCAAGGTTGAGCTTTTTAGACTGATAGCACAGGGAAGATTTGACCGACATCTAGCGAGAAGAGGATTACAATGGTGTCGATAATGGAATACATGGTCTCAATATCACTGAATGCGTCGAGGCCTTCGCGAAGCAGCTGAAGGGCGGTATGGCGATGACTCAGCGTCGAGTCGCTATTGACGTGATGACCCGCCAGCGCCATGACAGCGTGAACCAGAAAGACTGGTTCCGGGTCAAGGTCTGTGCGGTATCGAAATGGATTTATGCGTAGCTGCAAAGTCAGCGGGATGGTGCAGAACTCGGCGTTGTCTACAAGTTGTCAGCCTGACAGTCCCGAAGAAGGGGGTAGGGTGTAGCGAGATGCGTTACATCTGGTGAGTATTGGTCTAAATCGTTCCGTCAGACTTCTATATTCCACTGTGAGTAGTAGGGGCGGGCAGGAAGTCTTTGTCAAAGACGTCAGCACCGCAGCGTTCTGGCTCGAACTATCAAGATCGCGCTCATCGTTAACCTGGCTCGAAATACTGGTACTGCGCTCATCGGCAGTCAGGCTCGAGCCACCAACATTGCACTCATCGGCAGCCATAGGGTCCGCCGGATTTGAGGCTTGGCCTCCGGCTTGGCACGGGTTTGAACAAACTTCATTCGTGCCATCGGCTGTGTCCTGATCGGGAGTCGGTTCCGAGCTAATTGGTGATTGGTTTTCCAGAGAATCAAATGGCGAAGGGTAAGCCTCAATAGGAGGCTCATGGCCTTCTTCAGCGACAATTCCATTTTGTAATTGAGCCCTGTCCGTGGTTGCTAGGATGAAGTTCCCCGTCCCCCTCGACGAGCTGCTGGAGGGCGGCCTTGCATTCCTTGCGGCGGGGAGGGACGGAGAGCATCTTGCGCGACTATAGGATCTCTGAGGATTCTCCATGACGAACTCAAATCCTTTCTGTGCATTTCTGCGCGGTGCTGCTCGCTTAGTCGGTTTCCTCGAAAGGGAAAACCCCAGCTGCCAAGACAGCTGCCTGTCTGACATTGTTCTTGATCAATCGTCGAACCGTGATACGAATCGATCCAAAGCCTGGAGGAAGACGAGAAAGATGATCTCGAGATGACAGTGTTTGAAGAGATGGGAACTCGTTGTCTCGTCAGAAGGGCCCGAGACTCTAGTTAAGGCTGGGATGCTATGGTAAGTCGATGAAGACTTGTCTGGCTGATATGCGACGTTGCAAGATGCGCACGTGACCTCATCTTCACTAAGCAACCAACAGGTGCAGCGCAATACAACACCAACAACACCAACAACAACAACAACAACAACAACAACAACAACAACAACAACAACAACAACAACAACAACAACAACAACAACAACAACAACAACAACAACAACAACTAATCCATGAATGTCTTTGCTCTCCGCCCCGGTGAGCAGTACTAGTAAGAATTTAACGTCCCAGCATCTTTCCTAGGCGGTCAACATACGCCCACCCAGCTTTTTCCATATGCCCACCCAAGGATTTACATGCGCCCACTTAGAACTATAAAAAGCTATATATACAGCCTCATATAAAACTTAGTACCTTTTTTAAACAAGTTACTTCTACCTACCTAGAACCCCTGCTATAGCTAGGGATAGCCTTGCTTTACCTCTCTTTCTAAAGAGCCCCCTCCCTCTAGATAGCCCTTCCCTTCCCTTTAGATGGCCCCTCCAGAGGGCCTCTTTCTTTAGAGGGCCTTTTTAAAAAGAGAGGGGCTCTCTAGAGGGAAGGGCTGGGGCAGGGGCCCTTTGAAGGGAGGGGGGCTTTAGAGGGAGGGGGGTCTTTAAAAGAGACCTCGGGAGGTGGAGCAGGGCTATCCCTAGCTATGGCAGGGATATTAGAGAGCTATAGCAGGGGTTCTGGGTAGGCGGAAGGAAGTTATTTTAAAAGGTACTAAATTTTGTATGGGGTAGCACGCGGGGAATTTTATAGTTCTGGGTGGCGACATGATCAGTTCCAACAATGATGGATCCCAAGGTCATGACGCGAGCACGACAGCAGCTGATTGGCTCCGCAAGCATTCGTTTAGACCGGAGGATTCTTGTCTCGATTGTTTAGGTAGCATTCAATACAACCGATCACTTCGATGGAACAGAAAGCCCCCGATCTCTAAGCCTTGACTATCTGCCAAGAGGTGACCCAAGCCAATGTTATACCCAAACACCTCGAATGATAGGCAGATTAATTACAAAACACTGCTGCCAATTACGAACCGACTGATTCTCCAGGAGCTTGTTATACGTCGTGTACTTGCACAGGTTTAATAGTATGCTTGTCAAAGGTACGATGCTCTTTGATGCCGAGGTATTCAGGTGGGGAATTGGCTTTCTACTCCGTCATGCTGGCTGCGTCAACCAACTTGCATGATTGAGCGGGACCACCGCATATGCAGCTGCTCCGTCAGCACTTTATAGGAGTAATCCGCCTTGGTTGGACCGGGATTTCCTCGCATTGCGTGATAAGACAGTATCGTCACACAATTCTTAGTTTCCTCAGCGCAAGCGACCGATGATGGCAACATGGGCTGAATACCCTCTCAACTCTAGATTGCAGGTCTCATCCGATTTCCTGCCACCTGTGTCCTCACCTGCGTCGCACCAGAGTCGAATGAAGTTGCCTAAACTAAAATATATATATATATGTACAGTCAGTACTCAGCTGCTCATAACTGAAATTCAAGATGGCACATTTGAATTTGCCGACCACCACTTGTTCACAGTGACTGAAGCCGCCTACCATGGTCAGATGCAATGGTCGTGGCGCTGCTTAGTTTCAGGAGTTATGATTGAAGATGACCCTGTCTTGTGGCAGACTGTTGCTGTTTGCGGTATCTGTATAGGCACGAAACAGAGGAGGGTGATTTAATCGTATCCTCAATATGGCCATGGACTCACAACTAGACGAATGCCTACGCAAATCAGAAACGAACTTACCCGACGACTGGACGTTGCAAGATTTGCCGTAATGCAATGCATGCACAGGCCATTTCGATCAAAATAGTATTTAACTCGTCTTCAGTACAGCCAGCATGATTGCTCTATCTTTTGAACTTCTATTTCACTGTCTTTTAACTCATGTATAAGGCCAGAAAACGGACACCCTCCCCTAATTAGCTATCATATCTCATGAACTAAAAAGTAGAATTAATAAATGCTAAGTAAACAGCCAGCAATTTTAAACTGCGGACGAGGATTACCGAGCTCCGAAGTAGTGGGCGGGAGAAACTGGGCCAAGTTCAGAGGCAGGCCGCAGGACGAAGTGCGCAGGGTTGAAGGTACATGACAAGTCACTTATCAAGAGTGTTGGCTAATTCGCCGGCATTCCTTCGCGAGGCAGACTGCTACCAAGCGCAGACTCAGATGCTGTTCACTGTGACAGTTGAAGTCCTTAAAATGAACGCGGAGATTCGCACCCATAAAAACGGAGGGTATACGGATACAGCCCCCAGCGCTAGGCTGCAGCCAATTAGATCGCTTCATTGGCCCCACTTTCAACCATACCTCACCACCCCTTCAGTGCTTTTTGCAGCTACAGCACCTAATACACTGCAACGCCCCCATCACCACCAACTTACAAACAACAACCCTTAATTAACGCTTTACTATAGCAATTAAATTCTCATCAGAATCAATTGTTTTTTATATTAAAAAGAAGATCTAATCAATCAGATATCAAATTTTCAGCATTACAGCAATAGCGCAGCTACCTAATTATTTAGGTCTTAAGGCGTAGTAGCAAGCTAACTATCACAACTGGAATACCAACATTACTGCTGCAAATCATTATTAACC
>NQMI01000094.1:0-18666 GCA_002270565.1 Stenocarpella maydis
AGTATTGGCGGGCCCGCCTGAGGTGGTCACAAGGACAAGCGAGATGGGCCGGAATACGGGATTGGGATTGTATGATGGCGGATCAGTAGGTTATGTTTATTGGGCTCCGGGCTTTTCTGACATTTCAAATGGGAAGACAAGGGTGTTTTGTTTCAGTCTCAGGAAGACCAAGTGACGCCCGACATGTCGGTCAAGAAGTCCCTTGCGGCGGAAAAAACCAGCGATATATTCCAGAGAAAATGAGCATATTCGTCCATGGGTCTTGTTGGTGGTCCAGGGGGGCGAGGAATTGATGTGGCTAACCTGAACTCCAAAAGCAGAGGGTCCGCTGACGGGAGTTCTTTGACTGTTTGGGAAGCTGGGGAGGTCTGTCTATCTATGGGCAATACGGCGTCGGGCTGGAGCTCAGATGTCCTCTGTGCGGCACGCGTGCGGCCCGACAGCCTCGTGCTCCTAGCGTATTCCTTGCGCCATTCTATACAACGGCCAATTGTCACGTCCACGTCGTCGTCGGTCGTTTTGTTGCAGGAACATATGCTCTATCTAGGGGACAATATATACTAAGTACTATACATATGTATATAGATACCGATATACCTTTACATGCAGACGACGAGACTGGATCACACAGCAGACGGCGTAAGCAGTGGGCTGTGCTCCACTTCCCAGTTTCCTGAGGTGGCGTGCGACAGTGGGTGTCTTCCTTTGGGTCCTAGGCCTGCTGCACGGCGTGTTGCTGGTGGGGTTCCCTCAAGGGAAGGCTTCGCTCCTCAGGTCTTCGCTGCTCATGTGCCAGGGCATTTTGGGGGGAGGGGGCGCACCTAGCGCGTGTCGCGATTTCCTCTTGTCTGTGGCTGATGCGGACGACTTTGGTGTATGTGTTTGTGTGTGTGTAGATAGATAGGTAGATAGATAGGTAGATAGATAGCGCGCGCGCGCCGCGCGCGTCACGCGCCGCCGCCCGACGCCGCCCACCGGCAAAACCCACACCACAGAGAGAGACGAGAGAGAGAGAGAGAGAGAGAGAGAGAGAGAGAGAGAGACACAAAATCACCCCGCCTTCCACCCTCCTTTGCAACGTCTGACCCCTTTGGCTTCCGCAATGTCCGCCCCGTCTCGGGCTCGCTGACAATATCTACCGTGCCTCTCCCCCGCCCAACCTAGTTTCTCTTTATTACTGGTGACGGCTGCCACTCGCTTTCAGGGTCCGCCCGTCTCGCGCAAGCAGTCATCCCCGGGCGCGCACTCCTCTTCCGGACTGCAAGGCTTTTCTCCCATTCTTCTTGCCCTCCTCCCGCGTGCGGGCCTTGATTTAATGGGGGGGCTTTTCCATTGAGGTCGCTTTCCTGCATCACCAAGAGACGAGACGACGCATGACCCCCACGTTGAGATCCAACATCAAATAAGGCCTTGACACCAACTCTGACCTCCCTCCTTGTTATGCCGACTCTGACCTTGGACTTACTGGTTTGATTTTCTTTTGGAGTGTGCACCCACACCTGCAAGGTGCCACTGTCACCCTGCCTGCGTGTTTGAACACAAGGCTAGATCGAGTGTCAATATGGCCTCGAGAAACCTCCAGAATGGTACTTCAAGCACTCCTACACCACTTCCTAAGCCCCCCTTCCCAGGCGCATGAACCTCTCTTGGGCCTGGAGACCTGCTTGAGCATGTGCTCCCCCTCGCTACACCTTTCAGAAACCTTGCGTACCTAGTCTGACTTTGCTCCACCATCAAGGCCAACAACCCACGAGGCCACAGCTGCAGGCTTGGGACGCTGCCGCCTTGTTGAACCCAAAGGTCGCCGCCGTCTCGGGCCAGCAGGCTGGGCCGTCCTCCATACCTTCCAGGCCACCCTCGAATGGGCCTCAACCTCTGAATAATCATGCCCCCCAAGTCGCATTTCAGTTCTCGACTCCCAACGGCATCGACAACCCCCATTCACACCCTTCCAGGCCTTCGACGACCACGGCACCAGACGGCGCAGGTACACCACGGCACTCGACCCCAAACGGTATGAGCTCCATGATAGAGCGTATGAACAACGTGCAAGACCGCAGCAGCGTGCCGGTAGCCAAGAGGCGAAGGATCGAGGACAATTTGCAGGACCAAGGGTCCAGGATTGGCTTCCACGGCAGCGGAAGCAACGGCTTTCTATCTGGCTATGTGAAACAGAAACAGCAAGAGGGCCAGGCTACCCCTTCCATCACGCCGCGGTCTCAAAGTACTGTTGATTTAACTGGGGGTACTTGGACAACCTGCCCACCTCGGATATCTGAGCCTGAACTGGATGCTGACGGCGAGTAGGAGACGACGATGACGACCTCGTCGAGGTCGCAGACCCGAGAGAGCAAGAAGTCTGCTTTGGTATGATTGGGGGCGCTTCGGTCAACTGCCACATTGTGCCCTCGCCAAAACCGGGCTCCCGATTCCTGACGCCGGGTAGCTGGCCTCAGGTCAAGGTCGTACTGCGGAGGATCGCCGGGGACAGGTCCATGACGATTGAGGTATACGACCACACGAGGAATATCATCGGCAGGCTGGACGCCAGGACTGCCCACGGGCTAGCCCCGCTGCTCGATGCGCGCCTGCTGGGCCTCCGGACTGATGCCATGATTGGCATACGGCGACGCCTGCCCGACGAGGAGGCCGGCAGGCCCATTTCAAAGTCATACCCTCTCCAACTGATGGTCTACGGAAAATTCAAATACGCGAAAACGGTCGGTGTCAACCTCGAGAGAGCAGGCTTGAATCTCCTGAGCCCGACCAGGGTCGACAAGGGTGTTCGAGTCTTCAACCCCCTGGCAAAGGAGAACCGGCCTGCCGTAGCCTCCAAGACATACGCGAACCCCGCGCCCCCGCCTGTTGCGCGGACCGAAGAAGAGATCCGATCTGATGTCCTCAGTGTATTTGATTCCCTCAAGGAGACGGAGGATCTCCCGGAGCAGGAGCCAGACGACCACATAGTGACCCCCCTCCTGAAACACCAGAAACAAGCCCTGCACTTCATGGCCGGCCGGGAGGACACCTCAAACATGGTCGACGACCTGTGGCAGAAGCGGACCGACGCCCGCGGCCAGCTCACCTACTACAACGTCATCACCAACGAGCAGTCTCGCCGAGCACCCGTCAAGGCACAGGGAGGCATACTAGCCGACATGATGGGGTTGGGAAAGACTCTTAGTATTCTGTCGCTGGTGACGTCCACGATGCCGGCGTCGCTGCAGTGGGTTGAGGCGGAGCCCGCGGTGCACGGTGCGGAGGACAAGCGGCCGTCGAGGGACCTCCCGGACAAGTTCGCGCCACCAAAGGCCGAGTCCTTTGGTCTGACCAAGCCAAAAAGGAACTCAAAGGCCACTCTTCTGGTGTGCCCGCTGAGTACAGTCACAAACTGGGAGGAGCAGATCAAACAGCACGTGCGGCCGAACTCGCTGTCGTACCACATTTACCACGGCCCACACCGCATAAAGGACTCGGAGAGACTGGCAGAGTACGATCTGGTGATTACGACCTATGGGTCAGTATCCAGTGAGCTTAATGCCCGCTTTGCCAACAAGCGGGGCCCTCACCCGCTCGAGGATATTGGGTGGTTCAGGATAGTGCTTGACGAGGCCCACATGATACGGGAGCAGTCGACGCTGCAGTTCAAGGCCATATGCCGGCTTCAGGCCAACCGGCGATGGGCCGTGACGGGCACGCCGGTGCAGAACAAGCTCGAGGACCTTGCTGCTCTGCTGGCGTTCCTGCGCGTCAGGCCCTTTGATGACCGCAGCAAATTCAACCAACACATCGTTGCCCCCTTCAAGCTCTGCGATCCCAACATCGTCCCCAAACTCCGCATCCTGGTTGACTCGATAACCCTACGCCGCCAGAAAGATAAGATCAACTTGCCGAAGCGGCACGACATGGTCGTCAAGCTACAGTTCTCGGCCGACGAGCGACGCATGTACGACGCATTCGAGAAGGACGCTCGGGTCCGCGTCAGTGTCCTGGCCGGCCAGCGCGAACGCATGGTGGGCGGGAAGACGTACATCCACATCCTGCAGGCAATATTGCGGCTTCGTCTCTTCTGTTCTGGTGGAAAACATCTCCTGAATGAGGACGACCTGAGATTGCTTGAGGGCCTCAGCCAAGACTCTCCCATCGACCTCGATAGTGACGAGGAGGATGATAAGTCGGACCTCACCGAGAATCGAGCCTACGAAATGTTCAACCTCATGAAAGACACAGGTGGCGACAACTGCATAGGGTGCAACCAAAAGCTGGGTGCCAAGGAGGGTGCGGATATCGAGTCAGAGCGCCAGGAGGAGGTCATTGGCCACATGACGCCGTGCTTTCACGTGATCTGCACGTCCTGCATCAAGGAGATCGAGGGCACCTGTGCGTGTGGGACAGCCATTCCCAGTCTTGTCGCGCTGCGCCTGACCAGAGCGGTCCAGGAGCACGATGCCCTCGCTGAGGGTAGAGGCCGCAATGCCGGCGGTGGCAAGGGGATCAAGGACTACACCGGCCCCAACACAAAGGTCAGGTATCTTATCGGGGAACTCAAGAAGTGGCGAGACATGGGTGCAGCTGAGCCAGACGAACCACCCTACAAGTCGGTGGTCTTCTCCCAGTGGACGACGAATCTGGACCTGATCCAGATGGCTCTGGAGGCAGAGGGCATCGTCTTTGTCCGGCTCGACGGCAAAATGTCCCGGACTGCCCGCACCCGATCCATGGACAACTTCCGCGAGGACCCCAACGTCCAGGTGATCCTCGTCTCCATAACCGCCGGTGGGCTGGGCCTCAACCTCACGGCCGGAAACTCGGTCTACATAATGGAGCCGCTTTTCAACCCGGCGGCCGAGGAACAAGCTATCGACCGCGTCCACCGCCTAGGCCAGAATCGCGAGGTCCACTGCATCCGGCTGCTCATGGAGGAGTCGTTCGAGGAAAAGATGCGCGTGCTGCAGGACAAGAAGATGAAGCTTGCGTCCCTCAGCATGGACCGCGAAAAGGGCGTGGGCGGCGGCCAGCTCTCCAAGTCGGAGGCGGCCAAGCAGAGGCTCATGGACCTACGCAGCCTCTTCAAGTAGGACCGGCGGCAGACGTGCCCTTCGGCCGGCTTGCCCAGGTCTCCTTTCTCAAGTGCCTAAATATGGCCTTGCCCCTCTTCCTCACTACTTGTTTGATAGCCCTTGCTCCACTCGACAGAAATCTTTTTTATGGTGACATAATACCAATACCCTTCAGACACCACTGGAAAAAGAAATGGTGTGGTTCGGTTTGGTGACAATATTGACGGGTGGAACTGGGCGGAATGCTCCGCCTTAACACATTTACATCCCTAAATCTCCTTTTAGAATCCATTTTCCCCCAAGGCCGGCGGCGGTGTCACGTCGGCCGGCCGTCAATGCATCAGACCCTCGGTGGGTCGAGATGGTGTTTTGTTAGGGACGGGGACGGATGGATGGTGGGGGGCATCTCGGTCACACGGTCTGCTAGAGGTGAAGGGGATGTGTGGTTTCTCCCTCCAGGTATCGATTGATGGTTGCGGTACCACCTGATGCGGCAGCTTCTTTCCATTTTCATGCATCATAGAGGTTATGTGCGCTGCCTTTTCATTTGCTTCAGTTGCAGTGAGACAGGGCAGCTGAGGATGGTGTGTGATGGATGATAATATACAGGCAGCACCGGGTGGTTGGTCTGCCAAATCCTGTGTGCTACACGCGCGAAGTACACTTGCGTGAAGATAGGGCGGGGAAAGGAAGTTAGATACCCATGAGATTGCAGGATTTGATGCACCCAAGATTTCGGTGATGTAAAATATGATTTGAACCAGCACGGCCGCACAGCTGCTGTCATGTCCTTCTCCATTAGCTGCCTCGCTGAGTAACCGTCACGCTTCACATGTGCGTGAGTGAGATCCTAGATTCGCCTCCAGGCATACAAGGGCAAATGGTCATTTCATTCGGCATGAACACACCAGTATCGATGGGAGAGTACAGGTATCAAGAGTCCGAGTGCAACAGTTTTATCCTGACTTCTTTTGCACAATCTGCAGCTGTCAGGAACGGATACTTGGTCTAGAATGACCATGTTCACATGTGAAAAATTATCTAGTATGCTCTTCCCGGCAATGGACGACTGGAACAAAGTGATGGTGCATTCCTCAATTTTCCGGACTGAATATTTGCGCTCAAACCTCCGCCTTCCCGGTATGTACCCTTGGAACCGTAAACGCCTCTAAACCCAGTCTTTAAGCAAAAGCAGCACATGGTGGACAAGGGAGGGCCTCGTGCGGCTTGGCTGAACCCGAACGATCTTCAGTGTCGTGGGGACGCTAGCGGTGGTGGATATGGAAAATCCCCGCATCAGTGGCACCGAGTCGCTGACTCCGAAGACCTCAAAACCACCCTTCTTCGCTCGATTATGCAGCGTCAGCGCTCGCAACAGGTATGGCAACTTTTGTTGGCTGATTGCCGGCACGAATGATGCGGTTTCCTGACGAATCGTTGACGTAAGACACGTCCTTGTTTTCCATTTGAGCGCGCTTCCAGATCTCAACCTCGCAGCCTCCGCGGAGGACACCGACACGCATCGTGCTGAGCAAGTTGTGGGCAGCGTTGGAGTGGAGATAGACACCACCGTTGAAGATGGCAGTGGCGTCCTTTCCGATTCCCGAGGAGATGAGAGCTTTGCCACCGGGGTGGTCCTTGATGAAGTCGGTCACGTCGTGGATGACACCGGCAATGGCGACCAGACCCCTGCCGTTCTTTGCCTGCTCGACGTAATCGTCCCAGTCGATTACAGGTAGCTGCTCGAGAGGCACGCCCCAGTCCAGCTTTGCGCGCTTCTGGTCGAGCTTCTTCTGCTGCTGCTGGAGGCGGCCCTTCTCGATTTCATTCCGGCGGAAGGTCTTGAGGTCAGAGGCGAGGCCGAGCTGCTTCCACAGCCAGATGGACCACTTGGTAGGGTCATACTGCCACCAGCTGATGGCATTGCGGTAGTCGGAGGGGAACTCGTGGTGGAAGTTGTGGTATCCCTCGCCGAGGGTGACGAGAGCGGTGACGACGTGGTCCCTCGGGCTGTTGCGGTCATCGAAGGGCTGCTCGCCGAGCCAGTGGGCCAGGCTGTTGACGCAGAAGGTGGCCTGCTGGACGAAGAAGATGCGGAGGATTCCGGCATACACATAGCCGCCCCACCAGTCACCCCAGCCAAGACCGGCAACCAGGGTCGGGAAGACGACGCCCATGAAGACGACGGACTTGATGAAGTTCAGGTGCTGCCAGACGACGACGGGGTCCTCGTTAAGGTCGGTGATGTCGGTTCGGCCGACTCGCTTGGGGTTCTGCTTCATGACCATCCAGCCAATGTGGCTGTACATGAGCCCCTTCCTCACCGAGTAGGGGTCCTTGACGGTGTCGGTATAGCGGTGGTGGGCGCGGTGGCTGATTCCCGAGGTTAGGACACGTGGGCGGGCGAGACAAGGGGCGAAGGACAATTTCAACTTACTCCCTGGACCACCAGCGAATGGAACCCTCGACGGCACCAGCACCTACAGCGGCGAGATAGATGCGAAGAGGCAGGGAAGCCTTGTAACTGCGGTGTGCCCAAAGACGATGGTAGCCGGCGGTGATACCAAGGCCGGTGTTGAAGTAATAGACGACGGACCACACGGCGGTCTTGAACTGGAGAGGGACCCAGTAGGTGGAAATTCTGTTTTGCAAGATCAGCCGAGTTGAATTCTCCCTGTCGGCGCGGTCACAGAGGGGGAAACTACTCACAATCCCAGCAAGGGGACGAAGATGATGAAGGTGACGTTGAGCCAGTTGACGTGCTTGTACCAGTTCTTGAGGGTGATGGGCTGCTCGGTGATGTGTGGCTTCTTCAGGTCATACTGCTTTCCACGGACTGGCTTGTAGTCGACAGTGCCGTCTGGGAAGGCCGGCGCTTGGGCCTGGGCCTGGGCCGCTGGGGCTGATGAGGCCATGTTGAGGGAGAGACAGAGAGATATGTGTTGTGAGGACGATGAACGTCCAGGACAAGGCCTCCCTCGGATTGTTGTAGGAATACCCAGTGATGAGGGTGTGTGGGGGGGGGGGTGGTTGGATTTGGCGGTTTGGAGTCAGGAGAGAAGGATGACACAAACATCCAAACAGGCGGAAAGAAGGGGAAAGGACAGCGGAGGGCGTGGGCGATTTATTATCATTCAAGATTCAAGCAGCAACGTCTTGTTGGGAATTCAGGATGCGCGGCAGGGGCGAATGGAATCCGCGGGGAGTGGGTGGAGCTTCCCAAGTCGGACGGCGGCCCTGGCCCAGCTCGCTTGGAAATCTTATACTGGTTTCGTCTGCTTCCGTTTTGTTGGTGGGGTCCCAGAGAAATCAGATTTGCTACACACATCTTTTTTTCCCCCGTCTTTTTTCGTCTTTTTTTCCCTTCTTGGTTCCTGTCCCTCCGTCCTGCCGATATCCACCGGGGCGATTCCCGCACGTGTGAGTACAGACAGTACTGCGTAGAGTTCAGGCTTTATTGCTTATTACGGGTGGGTAGTGTCAGTGGCAAGCAGACGCCGAGGTCCGGGGGACAGACGGAGGAGCAATGGTGGTTGGATTACATTGGTGGTATTCACCTCCCTTGTGGCAACAGAGGCGCTGCTGCCCTCATTCCACCTGTCGGCTGCCCACAGCCTACATGCAACATTTAAAATCATAGGAAGCTGGCAGCGTGCATTGAGGTGGCAGCTGTTGAGGCTGTTGAGGGGCCATATCGCCCGTGACACAAGCAGCCGCATGAGGTCGCATGCAAGCGAGGTCAGGAACAACTGGCAAACAGACCGAAGTGACGGGTGGCTTTCACAAGACGGGCACGAGAGCCCAAGGCAGACCAGCCGAGGCTGATGATTGTCATCCCCGACCCGGTCATGATCCAGTCAGTACACTAATAATAAGCATGGTGGGTGACCAGAGTGACAGAGTGACCAGCAAGATTGCCCGAGATTCCGACTGATATCAAGTTCCGCCAGCCCGAGTTGAGAGAGCGTGACGGCAATTCCCAACAAGTTGGGTCCTGTTGGGGAAAGGCAGGGTAGTGCGGTTGCACGAGGGCAGGCGGGCACCGGGCCAAGAACCCCCCGACCACCCACCCATGCCCCTGCCGCTGACAGGGATCCGAGCTCAGCCCTGTGCGCCTCCCCTGCCACTAAGATTTGGGCCCTGGCAGCTTTTTTTTTTGTTCTCCGCAAAAATCACACTACATACATACCTGTAAGTAAAGTAGAAACGAGCAGACAGAGTGTATATCCATACAGCTAGCCCCCATGTGGGGCGAGTATATTAGTGTACACACACCCAATTGCACCTTGGCCATTGCGCGGGAGCCGCAATCTCAACCGTTGCTAACGCGACCCGAGGACCGACACGGGCTAAGCGCTCGCAGAAGTACCTGGGTACACAAACATTTGAGGCGCACTCTGATAACCACCACGCTACTATCGACTGGACATGCGCGTGCAACAAAACACTCTAACTCCCATTGGCAACTCCCACCTCGGGGCCAGAACCACCTCACCCTCCAGGTTGGCGTGGAAAATGAAGGGGTGAGTGAGTGGCTGACAAGGTTTACTATGTACACTACCCTATGGAGACGGGATCTGCCGCCCACCCTACACCTCAAGGTCGTGGGTCCAGAGTCGCCGCCACCAGTCTATCAGTCTATCTCGCGCCTGATGGGCACTGCGTTCGTTATCAAGAGTAGCTAGCTCTGTTATAAGTACCTCGGCCTGTCTGCCTATATACTACGCACTAGTAAAATGTAAAATAATACATAATGTTGAAAGTCGCAAGGTCACCTCGTCAGGCACCACATGTCATCAAATTTGGCATGTGCTCACGTACTCCGTATACCCGTACTCCATACACGAGAAAAGACAAAAAGCTTATGCAAGCCACAAATACAACCCCCCCCCCCACAAAGCAGATTTCAAATAACAGAATACTAATGCTATTCCGCTATAAGGCATACCTAAAGGGCCGGGCTAGCAAGCCATATAAGTGTGACGATCACAGCTGTAAGGGTCGTGACATTAAGGCTATAATATTATATACTTATATGCTTTATAAAAATTATAAGCGTTATATTTTCTTGAGTTAAAATGAGTTTTTATAAAAATAATCCTATATTAATTAATACTAAATTAAAGTTTAAAATATTAAATAAAAAAGTTTTAAAAGATTTGTTAATTTTTTTTAAAAGTTTTTAACTTATTTATATTATATTCTATAACTTATTATAAGAAACTACAAAATATTGAATATTTAATGATTTTTATAATAATTATTATACATTTGTAATTAAAATTATATAATTATTAAAAAGTATTAATATAATTTCTTAAAAAAATATTAATAACGTTAAGCACTAATGAACTAGGCATCCTAATGAGTTAGCTACTTTTCTACTAACTACTTCTATCTATATTTCTTATATATGTTTTTGCATTCTACTTCAAAATAATAAAAACATAAGAAGATATTATTTAATTAGGTATCTAAGCTAAGCATTTAACATATAGTAAAAGAATATAATATCTCTTACTCTATTATTTAAGATAGAATAGCTACCTAAACTATATAATATAATATCTATACTAATAATAAGAGCTTAATAAAAATGGAAGAAAAATTGCCTATTTAATATATACTTAACTAGGATTTATAAGGATATTTACTTATTCTTAAAGATATTAAAGATATAGTAAATTCCTTACTTTATAACTATAGTAGTAGTATTATTAAAATAAACTAGGTAGAGAGGTTTATTCTATTAGAAATATATCTTAAAATGTTGGAAGGTACTGGGTGAGACCTCTTAATGTGTATTTAATAAAGGAAAAAGAACTGAATTCTCTTCACTACCTACTGGCCTAAGGGGCTAATAGGGTAGTCTATATATATGTGACAATCATAGCTGGTTCTTAGCTAATAAATCTAGTAAGCGGGTTTATATTTAAGAAGCGTTTAAGGTAGAATTATTCTAAGCAATATAATAATAGTAATTAAAAGCCTTTAAAGCTATTCCTAGGTAAATACTTAGATTAACTACTAAAGAGCTATCCTAAGCTATACTATCTAGTAGTAATAATTATAAGTATATATAGTTTATCTTTTTAGCCTAGCTTATCTAGCTTACTAGTAAGTTAATAATTCTAGTGATTTAGTAGTTTACTTAGCTTACTGCTTTATTAGTAATCTAAGTAATCTCTTCCTTATATAAGCAAGTAATTTAAGTGTTATGAACCACTAAGGGCTGGCGGCTGACTACCATAAAAAGCACCCCTGGCCTCAGCGGGGTAATCCCTAAGCCAGCCGGATACCTGATGGGCTAGTAACGCACACCACTCCCAGGGTTAGGACTTAGCTTACAACGCTCGGTTGTAAGCCATACAAGCCCGCTTGCAGAATAAGGTATCAAGCCTCGCACCATAGCTTAATAGCTTAATATATAAGCCAGCAAGCCACTAAAGAGTTAGAACATATATATAGATATAGTCATTACTAACAGTAGATAGCCTTTATAAAACAAACTCTTCAATCATCAATCTAAGTATTCAATTTGCCTACTAGATAGCCTTACAGCTAGTAATCATTATTAATTAGAATAAATATTACTTAATTACTATATTACAATATATTCTAAATATAAACCCTTAATCTATTAGGCTTTGAATAATTTAAAACCCTTTAATTATTATATTTTAATAACTTTTATTTTTATATATTATAATACAAACTTTAAGTAATATTATATATAAATCCCTTTATAATATTTAAACTTAATAACCTCTTACAAGCAATAAATATTACTAATACCTAGGGCGAAATAAATAATTAATAGCTCTAATAGCTAATTAAAAAAGTCAACTGCCTCTAAACTTTCATTAATAGGCAAGCTTAGTAGAATAATAAAATAAAATAACTCTATAATGAAGTTACTACCATGTAAGCTACTATAAATTTTATTAATATATCTTTTATAAATAAGGGAAATATTAAACTTAATAGCCTAGCTACTTATAATANAGCCCTAATATAGTTTAAATCCTACCTTATAGACTATGTAAATACTAAAAACTTTAAGGACTATAAAGAAAAAACTTAAGAAATCTTTAGTAAGTATAAAAACTATAAAGATATCTCTGATGAATTGTGCTATAAAATAGCATTCAGTTCAGCGTGTGTGTGTTTCGGCAGGGTCGCAGTATGGTGCTCTGAGGCGAATTGGGACGATTGACAATGGTCTGGACAACTTTGTATTGAATTAAGTTGGGCTTCTGTAAGCCCTCCTTATATACCCTCCGACGTCGTCTCACCCCTGGGCACGCTGCGGTAGGCTCTGGTGCAAATTTGCAAATGCCGGAAAATTCGCCCTTCCAACACACCATCTTTGGTTCCAAGCAACTAGCCAACCATAGCCCTAGCAATGCCCAAATTAAGTACATATAAACTTCAGAAATCAAGCTATCCAATGCACTAAGTTATATACTTTTTGGGTAAGAAATAAGGGTAATGCAGAGGTCTAAATTAAGGTGCAAATGCAGGCCAAAATAATCGACTCACGGCCACCAAACTCATCTTGCGTCACGCACGCACTGGGCGTACTTAGCGAAAATCGCCTGACTCGCAAGTCTAGGGTAACTCCTTGCACGAAGTCTAGGGTAACTCCTTGCTAAGCGGTTCCGTTTAACACTTATCAATCAGAAGGATAGCAGTTAGTAGGGCAGGAACCTTCTTAGATTCTCTATAGAAGCATATAAAGTCTAATACTATTACCACCTAAACCCTATATTATATAATATTAAGAAGATACCTTAGATATAATATTTAATAGGGTAACCAGAGATTATATAGATAACTTAAAAGGGAAAACTAAAGAAGGGCTTAATTGGATAAACTAGGGCTTTATAATACTTAGCTTGCCTATATTAAGGAATTAGTATGCCTAACCTTTAGGTATTATATTTAAGGGCAAGAGAGTTTTAGGTAAAGTAAGTGATTATGATCTATTAACCCCTTTTAATATCAGTCCTTTATATTCTTTCTAAGGAAATAGGCCCTAATTAAATGCTATTAAATTTAATTAGAATAAATTTCTGAGGCCTAAGGATATAAATCCCTTAATAGCTTTTCCCAGAATGTATAGCTAGGCTAGAGGCTCTATACTTACTACTAAATTAGGTATTCCAGGAGGGGGTCTAAGATATAGCTGAGGTAATGGAGTCAGCTTAGTCAAGAGATCAGACTAGCCTTGCACATACCTGCTCCTATTACTACTAGGTTAACTATAGGCAACTTAGGGAGGTAAATCTAGCCTTTATATAATAGTAAAATTCTCTATTAAGAGTAAAAGGGTACTATAGCTCTAATCAAATTCAAATAGTATTAGAAGTATAGAGATTTACTCCCCTAAAGTAGCTAACAACCTTATAAATAAAATAGGGTATTAGGGCATAAAAGCTGAAGAAACCTATATTTGATTTATGGAGCAGACACTAGTGAAAACGGGCTAGGTTGGGAGCAAGAGGATAAAACCTCTATATATACAAAAAGGCATACATTCTGCTAGAGCCCTGATTAAGCAACTACCCTAAGAGGAGTGTGGAAGGCAAGAAGAAGAGCCCCTAATGCGATAGAAGAGTTATAAGGGGAATAGAAGGTGCTAAAAGAGGAGGGCAGAAGAAGAGGGCATAAGAAAAGATTTTATAGTATATATATATATATCGGATAGATATAAATTCATAGGGTATAAAAAGATTGATTTTCTAGGACTAGAAATTTCTCAAAAGTAATGCAGGAGGGCTCCTTTTTATAGCCTTAGGGGCGATGCTAAGGCTGGTTTCCTCCCCCCCCCGGATCCCGGAACATACCAGTTCCCCTGGACCCCGGAACAATAGGTATAGCTAGCTATAGGCTTAAATAGGTAGAAGCTAGGGGCTTAGTTAGCCCCTTATTATTATTACTACTAGCTATTTATCTACTATAATGACTACTGCTAGGAATCAGCTATATTTACCTATAGTAGTGACTGTTGCCTACTATGGCTATTGTTTACTATTGCTATATTAAGTAATAATTATTTAATTATTTTTTTTAAATATTAAATAAAAATTATTATTTTATATTATAAGCTTTAATTTTAGTATATTAATTATTTATAAGTATATAAAGTCTTTTTAAAGAAAAAATGAATAATAAATTAATATTTTCCTAATAATATTATAATTAAGCTATTATAGTAATTAGGATTTTTGTATTAATATTTGTAATCCTTGTAGAGTAGTGCGTAGGTAAGCTGGTAAGGTGATGCACCAGCCCGCTTTCTCTCAACAAATCGACTGTCACATGAGGTCCCTGTTTCACCTCGTCCGCCCCTCCCACACGGCATGGGAACGTCAGGCGGCGTCATCATTCCCATCAGAGAGGCTCAGGGCCATGGGAAGGAAACTTTTGTTTCTGGAGCGATATCTCCCGCCCGAACTGTGCTTTGGGGTTTTCGTTACGCTCTGCCCTCCTGGGTAGGGGTTCCTAGGCATTACGACACTACCTATACTAGGCCAAGACGCAACAAAATAGACTCTTCCTATGTGTACTATATATGTAGCATAAATCCACTCCCGCCCCGAACTGGAATGTGCGCTATGACGACTTCACGAACCCATCAGGTGCTAAAGTTCACGACAAGAATAATTCCATCCAGAGGTATCCTCTTTTGTTCCCTACATACGACTTCATTGCACTCGTACACTTTTTGGCCCGTTGTATGATATTAAACAGTGCCCCCGAGTCCCCCTCCACCTACGTACATATCACCACCCTTGGCAGCCGTGACTCTTCCGCTTTGCCAAATGCCCATGACAGAAACGAACATGACCTTTCTGCAATCGCTCCTCTCCGTCCAACTAAAATCAAATACAGACAATATGAAGGGGGGGGGGGGATGGTAAAATAAAAGACGAGCAAGAAAAAAAGAAAGAAAAAGATAAAAGATAAAAAAAAGAAAAGGTGGAACTTTCAAGTCTGGTCGGTTCGTTGCTGTCGTCTAACATGGTTTGGGACTCCGCCCTGTCTCAAATGCCCAGGTCCTCATCGATGTCACAACAGCCGATCGGCATCAGCGCCGCGTCCGAGGCGTCGTGGCCCGACCCGATACCAAGAAACTCGGCCGGAACGCCGGCGGCAGACCCAGATGACGCAGACGATGCCTGACGGGCTGCCGGTCGGACCCCGTCTTCTGGCGGCGGCTGCGCCGTCGTCATCTCGGCCGCCGCCTCGATCCTTTCTCCCCCGCCAGCTTCTGTCGGAGCCATGATTTGGCGCGTGCTCTTGTGTGTCTGTACTTGTGCCTCACCAGGGACCAGAGCGACTTTCCCTGGGGCTTCGGGTTCTGTATTCCCCGACCTCCCAAAAAGAGGATTTTGAGGCTGCGTGCTGTCTGTTTCATTCTCGCCTTGAACACCCATTTCCATGCTGTTCGGTACATCTGCCTCCTTGCCCGTAACCCCGGGGCGACCCATCTCATCTCCCCGCTCCAAGGGCATTTCCCTCTCCGAGTGGCCTGCATCTGTCGAGCGTTCTGTGGGCGGCTCAGCAGCTTCCCATTGGTTTACCCGCGGCCCCGGCTTCTCGTGGAAAGACCCGTGTGTCTGTATTGGTGCTGCAGGGCCATTTCCTACAACCAATTCTGGTATGGGCGGCTTGTCTGTCATGTCCACCATCCGATACGAATCCATGTTCGTCTCATTTGCCACGCCTTGCGCAGTGCGCCCGCGAGCCATCTCGTCCGAGGGGACGTCACTCTCCGTCGGAGTTCGCGTTCGGTCGAGACTGCCCTCCGCTGGCCGTGACCACGGTGGGTTGTATCTCCGCTCACAACGGCCCTGGTTGCTAGGCATTGGGCTTGGCGGCGACCGCCCTCTTGTGGGGTAGAAGAAAGGTTCGTGGGCGATCCCAGTCGGCGAATTGACATACGTGTGTCCCACACTACTCCCGTGAGACCATTCCGGTGGTGGCTGCACCGTCCTGACCACAGGCCGGCCGCCTGATTGGTACCCATCGACAACGTATTCTTGCACCGAGTGCCCATCGTCAACAGATATCGATGGCTGCACTCGTGGTGGAACGTCGGCCTCTACCCGCTGGGGGAACATCCGCAACAGGTCGATCGCCTGCATCCGATGTCTCGGATCATCAGCGAGGCAAATGCTAACAACAGTCCTGTACCATTCTGGCACGTCCAGCCCCTCTTGTAGCCTCAATGGGCGGCTATGCGCCTCTGGCTCGTCTTCTTGTTCAGCCAAGGCCCACAACACCATCCCCAGCTGATACAGATCGGATTTCACACCGATATACATGGAGATGCGCTGGTTGCTATCAATCAGCGGTGTCGCCTCTGGCGGCTCCCAGCCGACAGGACACCCTCGCCTGTTGATGTCAATTATCTTCGCGTTGTCATCGTCATCGATGACAATGTTGGAGAGGGTGAAGTCGCCCTGTACGAAACCCGACTCGTGGATTTCAGATAGGCCCTCGACAATCTGCCGTGCCCATCTCTCCCGTCGGAACCACGGAAGGCTATGGTCATGGTCGAAAAGGACATCTACCAGGGCGCCTTGCTCTGCGTAGCTGATGAGTAGACCCTTGACGTGCTCGCCATAATCATCCACAATGACGCCGTGGAACGTGATGACGTTGCGAGAATTGGACAGCCGGCTGAGCGCATTGATCTCGTAGAGAAACTCATCGACTGTATCCGGACCTGGTATTTCCTTCTTGATCAGGGTCTGGCCCCCAATGCGGATTTTATACACGAAACCGGACATGTGAGACTCGAACTCGATGCTGCTCTCCCTTATACGTCGACACCCGAGGTGCTGGATCATCCGGATGGTGGGGTAGTGAATTATCTCCTGCCTGGTTGTCAGTAGCCTGTTGGAGTCGTGGAAAGGATTGATGACCGACATTAATGTCCTCAACGACATGCACATGCAGCCTACCGTCTGTTGTCTGCAGCTTGAGATTGGTCACGGTGTCGTAGAATTGGATGTCGACCAAGCTTTCTCTGATCGCCTCGTATATCTTGGCGCTCTTGTCGCGTTGGAACTTGGTGTAGAGCAGGTCCATCTCCAGCGAGTTGTCTGGTGCGTTTCGATAGTCCAAAGAAATGGTCACCCTCCGCCAATGCACATTTTTCTCGCGATATGTGACGAAAAATTTCTCCCTCTTGGACTTGTCCCTGAAATGCATGGAAAGATTGAGGATCCAAATTCGCTCCAGCTCTTCATGAATCATGGCATCGTACTGAGAGGTTGTCATGGACGCTGCGTCATTGAACGATTCAGCTTCCTGTGTAGGCGGCTCGTCCTTTCTGGCATCCTCGTCGAGGCCTGTCCCACCAAGGATGTCAAGCATCTTCTCATCCACAGAGCTGCTCGGTACCGACGGCGCTGACACGGCAAATGTGCGCTCGTCCGTCCTGATGAAGTCAGGGGCGCTTGTTCGGGGATCGGCCGAGTTAAAGCCGCACTGGGTAGCATGCAGTCGCCTGTCAACCGAGACGGCTCTTCTCTCGACCGGTGTCGGCTCGACAGGCTCGAGGTTGTTGCGGACTTCATCTTGTTGTCTCTTGAAAGTCTGTGTCCTGGGTAAACCGGGCACTACTTTTCGCGAGACCCTCCGAATCAGACCCGAACGTGGCTCGTCCTCGGTGTTTTCTGTGTCTGGATCGTGCACAAGCTTCTCGGAGATGCCCGGCGCGCCATTGCCTTGTCCAAATATCCTCCGCCACACGCTCTGCTGCTTGCTCTGAGCATCGCCAGCTGAGGTTGGCTCCAGCTGCGCAGGGTTGGCTTCAGACATGACAGCCGAGTCGTCTGTGGGTAGTTCAGACCTGGCAACGTGGCAGGCGGGCTGGACGGCGAACAGATGACTCTGTGAAGCGAGGGGCTATGATATCTTATTCATGAGTCCTGGGCCCGTCGTGCAAGGCCTGGCGGGGGTTTGGTGGCCGGCAGGCCGGCCGACGTTAGGTGGACACAGCCGAGGATGGTGTCGAGACTGCCTCAGCGGGTGGACAGCCCTCGGACTGTTGTGTCCCGCGGCCTCTCGAGTGTTTGCCTCGCGGCCGCCGAGTGGAGAGGCTCGAAGGCAGGGCCTCAAGAGGCTGGTGAGCACGAGAGGCTAAGGAGACCAGCTGCATCGAGCGTGCATACAGGCAGTCGTTGTATTATCAGCCGTCCTAGGTGCACAAAAATGGCCGCAATTTCTGGCCGGCGGCACAGGCAGGAAAGCAGGTCAGGCAGGAGACGAGGGCGAGAGGGCGGTATAAGTGGAGAGGTCAGCGTGACAGGCAGGTCGTGAATCCCGTGGCTGAGGCACCACCTGCGGGTCGAAGCTTGGGCGCTCTTTCCTATCACAGCTTGGATGGCCTGGCTAACAAGCCTTGGGGCTGGCGTGAGGCAAGAGACACAGTCAGGTGTAGTACTGTGTGGGGCACAGAGATACGGCAACGATGGCAGGGAGAGGGCGACTGGATTCGAAAGGCTGGTAACGTGGACACGTAGGAAGCGGCAACAAGATAATAAAGTTTTGTTGCCCAAGAGGAAAAACCAAACAGGAGGTGGGGGGG
>NQMI01000094.1:18688-162636 GCA_002270565.1 Stenocarpella maydis
GGGGGGGGGGGGGGAGAAGAGAGAGAATGAGAGAATTAAAGAGGCATGTACACGGGCTGGGAAGAGGACGAGCGTCTTTCTTTCTGTAGTTCGTCGCGGACCCTTGAAGAGCGTGTGGTGGCTCTTGATCTTGCCGGTCAGGGCAGGACAGGGCAGGGCATGAGGACGTGCGATGTCGCAGCGTCTTGAGCAGATTGATTCCTGGGACCCTCGACCCCTGCCTCGACACGGTTGTCGATGGGGAGGATGGAGGAGGAAGCATGGGGCAATCGAGGGGTCGCAGAGAACCAGTCGACAGCGGAGGTTGGGCTGGGGGGGCCCAAGCCGGACGGGGGGAGGCTGGCAAGCTCGGCCGTGGTGCGGGCTGGGATGATGCTTTGGGATGCTTGGGACAGGGGCAACTCAGAACAATCTGAAGGCACGACCAGGATCAGAATGGTGGGGTCGCACACGTGTTAGAGCAATACTGGGACCGCATCCCTCCTCCGTCGCCAGTCAGTCTCAACCTCATGACATCGTCGGGCGGACGACCTTGACGGCCTCCTCTGGTGCTGCGTGCCAGGCACACCGACCCAAACCACAATGGGCCATGGCCGCCATCACCTCACTTCCCCGGACGCGACCCTGTCACCGTCACTCAAGCCACGTCCCCTGGGGCACGACCCGACCGAACCAAGGCGAGCATGCCAGACAGCATTGACCCTGCTGGGACGACGGCTTGGGACAAACATCAGGACCAGCACGGACTGGCCGGCCTTCCATCGCCACCTGCGATGCTCTCCCCCCCTCTCCCCCCCAGCCTGCTGTCCCGCCAGCATGGTATGAACTGAAGCCTGCATGCAAGATGATGGGGGCTGTATGTTCCCGAAGATCCGGGCAGTTTTCCATCCGGGATGCATCTCTAACCGGACCATGCGCATACGTCTACTCTACCCGCGTCTCTATACACACTAGCACACTACAGTGGTGTACACTACAGGCAGGCCGTGATGGTATTCGGCTATCGAGACCCACGCCCCCTGCCCCCGGCTCGATCTACCTATATGCCAGACCACCCCTGGTCCGGGTCTTGAGCCTCACGGTCGTTCAATCCCTCACCGCTCTCCTCGGCGTACGATTGCATTGTCTCACCGTGTTCGACTCGAATTTCCACCCGGGGGGGGGGGAAACAGGGCGTCGTCCGAGACCTGCCTTCCTGGCAGCCTGGTGTTATCTATCATCCTGCGAGAACTCAACCTCAGTGCCTGAACGGACAGGCCCCATGAATGCGCCCAAGGAATGCCTGGGGCAGGTGATAGGCCAATGGAGGGCGCATTGGTTGGGGGTGCAGCATTGCCGCAGCCAATGGCGCTGACTGCCTGTCAGGGCTCGACTTAGACCCGGCGGGGGACAGGAGCCCGCAGTCGCGGTTTCTTGCTGGCACGCCAGCAGGTGGGGAGGCGGGCGCAGATCAGCCATAGGTTCCTTGAAAGCCTCAGACTCGCAACAATAGCCCAGGTCCGACGGGGTCGAGACTCGCTGCGGCCGTTGACGGATGAAACCCCAACGTGATGTGGACTAGATTACAAGTTACGGCCTGCACGGAATCAGCAGAACCACTCAAAACCACTCGTCTGACCTGACGTCAGTCAGGCCAGTTCATGCCGCGTCCGCATCGTGGTGGGTGCACGATGCCACTAATGTTCTGACGTGAAAAGGAAAATGTGGCTCCGTCAACCGGGCATTGTCAGCCCTGTCCCACGGGGCAACAATTATTGGCTCCGGGGCCATTCTGGCACGCCTGCCTCTTGTCTCTGGGCCGGGACAGCATCCGTTGCTGCAAGACATTCGCACGAGGTGCCAGCCATTTGGGCACGGAGGAGGAAGTTCTAGGCCAACTAGCCAAATATTCCCCCGAAGCGTGAAGCAAACCAGTCGCAGCCAGCGTGCCTGTCCCGGGGGGGGGGGGGGGGTGGGGTGGCTGTGGTTGTTTCGATCGAGCAGACCCGGCGGTAACGGGAGTCAGTCCCCTTGGGCATCAATGCAAAGAACCGTCATCTGGCGCGGTGGGGCTGACGAGCCGAGACTGGCTCGCAGAAGACGGTCGCTCTACATAGTACATACAGCACATGAGTCCCGCGCGAAAATCCATGCGCGGGACGCCGATGTTGTGTATCGCCTTTCGTCGCTACGATTACGTCGTATTTTCACAACTGTCCAAGGACGATCAGGGACTCGTCCCGATTGGGCTCTTCCTGGGCGATGGGATGGATGGTTCAAGGGAGAAAAGAAGCATTGAGCACTCCGGTCAGGTGATGCCCTTTTGGCAGACAAGCAGGACAGGCATCGCATGCCCATCTCCCGTTCCCAGACGGCGAGCGCGGCAACGCTAAGTGAGGACTCAAGTATCTAAAGTGTTTAGGGACGACCCGCGCGATCGTCTATCATTCCCGTCCAAGGATGGCCTGTTTTGATTAATCTATGCGCGGGGGAAGGGAGTCAGTCAGCCTTTGCCTCTCTTCAACGGCTCATCTTGCCAGTTGCCCAGCCGTCTACGTGCACTCTGTCGTCATGCTTTTCTCTGCAGCGCCTGCTCTTCCCCGTGTTATAAGCGCAACGGCCAAATCAAGCAAAAAGGCTCAGCCCCCACCTTATTTTACCACAACAGTACGTGATGCACGCGTACACAGAGAGAACCCACACCACAATGTCGTGGCCCACTCACCCCGTGGGCAGCACGACACCAGCCCACCTGCGGGCCACACGTTGTGGGGTTGCCGCTCGCGTAGGCCCCGCCCGCACGCATGCTTCGCTTCTTGCCAAAACGACAGGCACCACCAGAAAAGCAGGGTGAACAACGAAGGCGGCAGTGCCATCTAGTGAAATCGATTCGCCGACAGCCCGCGACGACATGTCCGCCTGGCCAAGGGAGAAGACTTCCGCCTTGGTTGGGCACCGAGGAGCCGAAGACAGTGTTGCTGGTTGGGCCTCGCTGTAGCGCAGTACTTGGACATCCTGCGCAACCCGCTACCTAATAATAAACCACATTGTGCAGCAGCGCCTTAGGTGCATGGGCCTTAGGTGCATGGGCCTTAGGTGCATGGGCCTTAGGTGCATGGGGGTGACTTGTGGGACGGGGGGCGGGTTGTGGCACGGGCGGGCCCTGCCCTGCGTCGTTGCTGGCCTGCCAGCCTGCGTCCCTCTTCAATGGTCGCAGAACAGAGCAGGCAGGTCTCGCGTGTCTGCCTGCCTGGCCTGCCTGCCTGCCCGCCTGCCTGCCTGCCTGACCCGCACCCATGCCTGGCCCCGCCTACGCACGTCAAGCAGCACCAAGGCTGCTTCCGCTACTGCTGCTCGCTGCACGGCCCAACGCCNGGTGGTGGAGAGGTGGGGGGGGGGGGAACGGCATATTGGCGTCGCAAAGACGTGCGCCCTTTGAACCGTCTCGACCCAACGGTAGGTGGGTGGTTTGTATGTGTGTGTGTGTGTTTGTCTCTCTGTGTGCTTGTTGAACATGGACAATGTGTCACCCGTCGTCATCTTCTTTGTGCTATTGGTACATTAATTGCTAGTATATCGCTGTTCGGCAGGATCCTTGGCATCTGCCCCGTGTTGTTCTGATATACATCTATATTCAATGCGTAGAGCGGAGATTTACACTCGTCATTTGTCCCCCCTTTCCTAATCTAAAGTCTGACAGCCGGCCTGCTGTCCCCTTTTGCCCAAAGCAGATGGAGTCGTGCCACACGCCGCTGATGCTCTGCCTATATGGTCTAGAATTATGTGGAATGCACAAACTGCCTGAACAAGGATGCCCGATGGTGGTGTCCACCCACGATGGGTCTACTCGCTCTCGGTGCTCTCATCCTTGCTGCTGCCGTCGCCGTTGGAGTCGGGGCCCTTGTACTGAGACGCCTTGTCGGTGTTGGCCTTCTCGTAATCGAGATTCGGGAAGATGAGATCGAAGATCTCCCCGTACCAGCTCGCCGGCCGTCCCTCGATGCCCTCTTTGATGTTCTGAAGCAGCGTTAGTATCCTCAGTCAAGTCGGGAACGGGTAACATGGTTTGTCTCGGTGCCAACTTACCTCCGGAAGCTCGAGCCAATCTGACAAGTTATCCTCCGGGAAGATGATCATCTTGCAGCCGGCTCTTCTTGCCGCCACAGTCTTCTCTCTCAGCCCGCCTATCCTTAACACCTTGCCAGTGAGCGTCAGCTCACCCGTCATGGCAACAGTGGGTTCCACTGGTGTCTCGAGTGCCAGTGAGAGCAGGGACGTTGTCATTGTCACACCCGCAGACGGCCCATCCTTTTGCACTGCGCCCTCCGGGACGTGCACATGCACCTTGGCATGGTCAAAGAAGTGGTTTTGGGGGAATTTGCTGGCCATCAACGACTTCGCAAACGAGTATGCAATTGCCGAGGATTCCTTCATCACCGTCTTCAGGTTGCCGGTGATCTGCAGCGCCCCCGTGGTCTTGGGCTTCAGGGAAGACTGCAGGATGGACTCGACGTACATAGCAGCACCTCCCATTTGTGTCCAAGCCAAGCCCATTGTGACACCTGGAGGAGTGACGTCGTAGAGCCGGTCAGAGGTGTAGACCGGCGGCCCGACATAGTCCTTCAAGTTGTCCTTGTTGATGGTGATCTGCACAGTGTCTGGCACCTTCAATGCTACCCGGGGCTGCTCTGTTGTCTCCTTCTCGGAAGCCGGGGCCGCTGACGCAGGGTCCGTCGCGGCTGTCTTCTTCTCTTTTTGTGACTCTTCCAAGGCTGCCTTGCCCTCATCGGTCAAAGCATTCTCTTCTGGCAGCACTTCCTCGCCGAGGTCTTGGACAATCTTCAGGGCAGATTTTCTGTATACCTTCTCGATCTGCTTCTTCAGGTTCCGTACACCAGACTCTCGACAGTACGATTTGATGAGTTCCTCAATGGCCTCGTCCGACAACTTGATGTTGGCATCTTTTAGACCTGCCAGTTCCTTGGCAGCTGGCGAGAGATATCTTTCAGCGATGGCCATCTTCTCGTCGGAGACATATCCGGAAAGCCTGATGACTTCCATACGATCGAGCAGCGGTCTTGGTATGGTATCAGTCATGTTTGCTGTGCACACAAACAGCACCTTCGATAGGTCAACGGGCACATCCATGTAGTGATCCAGGAACGAGCTGTTCTGCTCGGGGTCTAACAGCTCAAGTAGTGCTGAAGAAGGGTCTCCTTGGTATCCACGGCCGATCTTATCTATCTCATCAATCAGGATGAGAGGATTCTCAGTCTGGCACTTCTTGAGGGCTTGGATGACCCGGCCGGGTAGTGCACCAACGTATGTTCTCCGGTGGCCTTTGATTTCAGCAACGTCTGTGAGACCGCCAACGCTGAATCTGTAGTACTGGCGATTCAGCGCTCGGGCGATGGATTTACCGATACTGGTTTTGCCAACACCCGGTGGGCCGACGAAGCACAAGATCTTGCCTTCGACTGTGCCGCGCAGCTTTCCGACAGCGATGAATTCCAGAATGCGGTCCTTGACGTCCTTCAGCCCGTAGTGGTCCTCATCCAGCACTTTCATCGCGTTGTGGATCTCAAAGTTCTCAGCGCTCCTCTGGCCCCACGGAATCTGCGTTAGCCAGTCCAAATAGTTCCTTGTGACGTTGAATTCAGATGCTGCTGGTTCGAGATGGGCGAGCTTGTTGATTTCGTCATCGAACACCTTGCGCACAACCTCCGGCATTGCCAGTTTGGCGGCCTTTTCCTTGAACCTCTCGACCAGCTTGTCCTTACCGTCCGACTCGATGCCCAGCTCGCGACGAATGCCCTTCATCTGTTCCATCAGCCAGTACTCCCTTTGCCTCTTGGTGATCTTGCTTTCAACGTCCTTTGTGATCTTCGACTGTAATTGCGCGTTCATGAGCTCTTTCTTCAGAACGACAAGTGCCTTCTGCATCCTCTCCTCGATATTCAAGCTTGAGAGAACCTCCTGGAGTTCCGCCGAATCCCCGGCGCTGACGGCGGCGGCGAAATCAGCAAGCTTAGCTGGCTCAGCTGTTACATTTCCGGTGGACTGGCTCATCGAGAATGTCGATATCTGGTCACGAAACAGACTATTCATCTGGGCGACCTCTTTAAAAACATTAACAATCTCGTTGGTAACAGCGCGAATGACTGGACTCTTCGGGTCATATGGCTCGTCGGTCAGATTGTCGACATTGACCAAGCTGACTGGGTACTTTCGCAGGAATGATGTCGGCTCGTACTTCTCCGCACCGCCGTCTGCCTTCGATGCAACGGCGCTTTCCTCAAAGCTCGCCACGACATCACCCTTCTTAGCAAGCGAGGCATCCTCATCGGCAGACTTTGGTGTCGGTATCACCTCTGGATCTGCTTCCGGGGTCACATTCGCAGGCGAAGTAGGGGTATCGGAGGATTCGGCCTTCTTGGCATCGCTCTGCCCGGGTGGAATCAGTGTTGACAGCTTGATACGTCGGTGTGGGTACAGGATGGCCGTCAGGCTGTTCTGTTCGCCATGGACGGGGAAAGCACTCGTGATCTGGGCAAAGACACCCGTATCATACACGTCGTCTGCGTTGTGAATAACGTCGTCGTCTGCGTTCTCGTCTTTGAACAAGAAAGCTCCGACGTAGGGTTGCCCCCGCTTGATCATGTCCGTGACGGCCGCCGCGACATTCGGATCCTTAATCGTAATAGCCTTGTAGAACCCGGGGAAGAGTGGCCTTCTGGCGATCGGGATCGCCATAACCTGGGGGTATACATCCGGCACCGTTGGCTTCTGCAAAGCTCTTTCTGATTTCCGCCCCTTGCGGCCACCGTCCCCAGAACCATCGCCGCCCGGTCCAGAGCCAGCCGCACCACCGGCAGCACTGCCTTTGCCGTCAGCGGGGTACGATTTGCCTTCGCCGCTGCCAGGACCGTCGGCGCTAGACGACTTGGCTTCACTAATGTCCTTTTCTAGCTCTTCGGTTTGCTTCTTCAAGTTCGCCTTGGCCTCCTCTTCTGAAAGAGGCTCGATCGCTTTGTCAAAGAATCCTCTTCCTTTCTTGTCGGAGAGTGCCGCAGAGGTGGAGAATGCAGATCTCGTTATAGCTTGAGGGCTTGACCTCGGGATCTGAGAGTTGGGGATAAGCGTCCTGCCAAAGCGGCTCGGAGCATTTGACGAAAACCCTGCTGAATGTGAAACGGTAAACGCTCTCTGCACGCTCCTGGAGAGCTGGCCTGGAGTGGCTGGCCTGGATACTCGTTGTCGGAGAAGCATTGCTGGTCCTGAATTGAAGACGGTGACGAAAACGATGACGCTGAGGAGAAAGGTGAGGCCAAGGAGATGAAGATCCTGAAGAGGCAGGCCACGATGTACCACATGCAACACAGGAGCACCACAAGGAGTACGAAGTAAGGTCGGCTGTGGACAAGCGGTACTGGATGAGGGAGGAGGCGACGTCGATGGCGATGACGCTGGCGATGACGCTGGCGCGGAGGTATAGGCGGTCGAGGATACTTTGGACCTGAAACTCCTAGTTTAGTACCTATTTCATAGGTGCTGTGGGTGGGGGTAGGCTTTGTGCGAGTGGGTGCTCGGTGCTGTGGCCGGTGGGTTTCGGAGGTGGCGGCGAGGTGGAAGGAAGTCAATGATGTACGCTGGGAGTGGGTAGGAAGCTTTCGCCAGCAGATCTTCGTCGGTCGCTGCTTTCCCACCGGCAGAATAGCCCCACTGAGCAAGGTTACATGTGTAGTAGGCGGTGAGGGATGACTTACACGGGGCACGGACGGCGGCGTTGGGTCCATCGCGGGGTGAAGAGGAGAGAAGAGGACGAGATTCAAATTCTATTTCAGGAGACTTTTCCTTATCTACCTTCCCACTCACTGTCCTCCCTCCTGCCCCCTACCTGTGCCTGTTAGCTCATGTCTGGAACATGTGTTGGTACTGTTTACGGAGAAATGTATAGGTCGGCACTTTCCAACATCTTCCAAGAGCTGCTTCTGTGGGCTTCACCAGAGAGTACGCGCATGCAAACCTCGTGCGCTTGCATTGAGACCAAGACCGGCGACTGAAAAATACCTGCGTAACTAGGTAAATATATACGTGCGCAGGAATCCAGTTCCACAGGTTGGATCTAGCTTCAGGCACATGGTTGGTATCCCAGGGTGCTTGTGGATGTTGATTACTCCCCAAACTGGGGTTGACAAGGCGTGTGATCTGTACGAGTGCTGATGTAAGGCAATCGACACCCTTGTATGTACGAGCTGGGGTCTGAGAACCTGACCCTGGAGGAACATCATTCCTTCCGATGGTGTAGCGCCACCTAGGTACTCTGTACCAACCTCGTGGCTGTGGATGTACCTCACCACTATACTCCGTGGCCCCCGCAACACCCACACCTGGACACTAGTCGAAACTTGGCTCGGACACGGGCTGTTGGTGTGGAGGAGCCTGCCAAGAGTGGCCTCACCTCGAGCAAGGTGATGCGGGATATGCTGTATGACTTGTTGTAGCACGACCTCTTGCAGAACAACTCTTCAGAGAAATGTCTCCCACAACATGGCTCCTATGCTCTGTGGGGTAGTTCCAGAGACTGCGCCTGGTCGGAAGTACCATACCTGCAAGGCCTCAGGACTTCTCCGAAAGACGGCGATTGAGACAGTCATGCGCAATTCCAAGAGCAATCAAAAGACGCCTCCCTAAACCGTAGCACTGAGTGTTGAAGTGCCGAGTCGCAATGTGCCCATGTCTACATGAGAACCTGCCCGGGAGGCGACTCCTTCGGGCCCTTCCAAGGATATTTGTTAGGGTCCCTGCGCTCTCTATCTTATCGAGTCACAGCCGAGCGAACTCCCCAGATTTCGGCCCACCCACCAACCCCACTGTGAGCCACTGCACTTGCAACGGCCTGCCTTGGCGAACCAGATATATAAACCTCATGCAACCTCACCAGGCCAGCAGTCCCCGAGCTGTACCTGCTTACGACCCAGCGACGTCGTAATCACGCACGCAATAAAAGCGATCCCCCCCCCCAAAAATAAAAAATATCTTACAACAGACACCGCGGTGATTTGTATGGCGGGACTTGGTACCCCCGAACCTGTTGTCACTTGGCGGATAAATCACTCGGGGGCTTCTGCAAGACGTAAACTGCGCTTCACGCTCGCCCTCGACCTGGCTTCTCGGCGGCCGCTCTAATCACTTTGCTAGATTATATCCAGTGTTACATATCTATGCGTTCACCGACACACGCCTACTGACGCCAATTCACACTGTCTCCTTGCTTGGCGAGCGTGCAACTTGTTCCAATCCGCTCCAAGGTTCTTTCTGGCCCTATATTTTCATACATACGACCGCCTTGCCAAGATGTCTCCCGCAGATTCGAAGAACGACGTCTTATCCGGTGTCTCGAAGCTGTCACTTGACACACAGAACGTCAAAAATGCAGCCAAGCCGAAACAAAAGAAGGAGCCGGTCGCCGATTCTTGGGAGGACGAGGACGTCTCCTCCGGCACCGAGACCGAAACGGAGGGGGCCAGCAAACCGGGCCCTTCTGAGGGGAACCCACACGGGACTTCCGCCCCTCCACCGACGCCCGTCACTCCGAGCTATCTCCAGGGCACATTCTCGCCCACGGACCTGTCCGGGGGCTACCACATACCGTCCGGCTCGTCCGGCGCCCCCGCTGCCCGGCCGGAAAAGACAGACGCCGTCGCGAGGAGGATGATAGCGGGCGCGCTGGGCATGCGGGCGCCCAAGCTGACGGAGGAGCAGAAGAATTACGACAAGGCCGTACGCGAGAAGGAGCGCAAGCGTAGGGAGGAGGAAAAGGCCGCGCAGAGGCGGAGGGAGGAGGAGGCAGCTAAAGCGAAGGCGGCCATGTGGGACGACTGAGGGCCGTGTGCCTCTGGGTCCTGTTGATTTTGATGACATGCATTTGGACCATGAGCACGAGGACTGTACTGTTTGAGTTACAGGCATGGCTGTTTCAAGGCCTTATTATGAAGGCTCCCCTGCCGCTTGTTTGTCGTTCAACCTCTCTTGATGCAAGGTCATAGAGCTGATAATTGTCAAATCCGAGTCCGAGGAACGCTGAATTAGTATCCACTGCATACAGTTGAGATAAAAGCATTTTTAAATGGGTTCTGAGAAAGAGGCTCTCCACCGTACCCATGTCAAGGGGCCCGATGCCCTCTGGACTCTCACACAGCTTTCATTGTGGTGACCTTTGCATCCCATTTATTTTCCCACTTCCCTGCCGTGCAATCCTAGAGCCCCGATTCGCATCCCCGAGGATGACATGCCGCCCCTTCCACAGCATCGATAGATGTGACTCCCCCTCCCCGCCGGCGTGCCGCATGCCCACCCCCAGGCCCTCCAGCCCCTCCTCCTCAGCCCTGCGGTTCCACAGCATCTGCTGGACGAGCCCTGCCCTCGTGCACGAGATGAAGCACATGGGCCACCGGCTTCGCGCGAGCGAGTCCCTCACGCCCTTGGTCGCCGGCTTCTCGGTGACGAAAACCCCCAGCACCCCGTGGCCCTTCCAGCCGACGGGCGCGCCAACGAAGGCGCCCTCGAGCTCGCGCACCAGGTTCGGCGACGACTTCCTCGCGATGGCCTTGCACTGCGCCAGGACTCGCAGGGGCTCCCGGGAGGACGGGACGCGCCACGTCCCGAGCAGGTCGATGCCGTAGTCTGAGTGTCCGCCCACCCTCTTCAGGTAGAAGCCATACTGGGAGAGTACCTCGGCGACCGTGTACTCGTAATGCGTGCCGACGTAGAGTGTGGACTTTTGGTCGAGCCCTGACCTGTTGGCGTATGCGAGAAATGAGGGCAGGTCATAATGGTTGCTGGTGGGCGGGTCCGGGTAGATCAGAGTTGAGTTGAGCCTGGTGGACGGCCACGCCGAAGCCAATGGGTTTGCTGACCGGGCAAGGGGCGAGGAGGTTCGTATGCGTATCAGCAGACGAGAATGCTGAGCGCTCAGCCCATGACGTGGGGTCGTTCTCATCACCGTGACATGTCGCTCGTTTTTGTGTGAAATCTGCCACAAATCCATCCAAGCCCGGGTTGAATCTGGCTACAAAGTCGCGCTCTGGCATGCCCCTGTCCAAGTGCACCGCGCATCCCAGCCAGCCTGCCAGCCCAGCCTGCACAGAAGGAGCTAGGGCCACTTTCACCCCAGTGCCCGCCCACCCCTGCCGGACTTCGGCTGCGTCTGGCGGGCTTGAAAGCCGACAACTTGCGCAAGTCGCAACAGAGCCTCTCCCGGTTGTTGCGCGAAGCTTGCAAAGATGGGTGACAGATTGACACAGCTCCAGGATGCTGTTGATCAGGTAAGGAGCAGCTTCGTGCAATTCAACCAACGTACTGACGCAGTCCCAGCTGGCGCAACAATTCGTCGCCTGCATCCATTTCCTCCATCGCTACCATGATCGCGAGATACTGGGCCCCAAGGACCAGGTCAGAGAGGTGAAGCCGGAGGAGGATCGCAAAGAGAGTGAGGATCGGCCCAATCGTCCGCGACCTGCCTCTCCTGCCCGTCATCTAACGACCCCTCGATACAGTCACGCCGATCCCAGCCGAGGAGTTCAAAGCCGGCCAGGTTGAGCTCGCGCGGGACCTGGTGCTGAAGGAACAGCAGATCGAGTTCATAATATCCTCGCTCCCGGGGCTCGAGAACAACGCAGAGGCGCAGGAGCGCTGCATCAGGGAGCTGGAGGAGGAGCTGCGCGTGGCCGACACGCAGCGCCAGGACGCGATCCGCGAGATGAATGAGGTTCAGGCTCAGCTCGACCAGGTTATTCGGGGCACGAAGCGGCCTTGAGCCGAGGTGGGCATACGAAATAGCGATTGCGGGGAAAATGCGATGTATTACATATTACGGCGTTGTGAGAACACGGCGTACATGGCGTTTGAGGTTTACGGATACCCCCAAGGAAGCTAGACGGTTCGGAAGATTGGTCCGTCTTCGGACGTATCTAGGGCATCATTCTGCAGGCCTGTTTGCCGCACTGTCAAATGAGTGCTGTGAAGAGGGTACCAGCTGGAGTGATGGTACTATGCCAGTTGCAACTAGACAAGCGTGGTAAACAAGAAACCAGCAGGAAACAACCAGTCACCAACCTCCCATAATGCAGAGTGATTCCAAATTGTCATCCAGGACCGATACTTTGGAATTCTCGCTCCCAATAGCTCTTTCGGTATTCTTTCCTCTTAGTCCCAACAAGATCTAGTTCATGGGTATCTCTATGTCTATGTACAGTTCTGGTCTATCCATCTATGCCTTCTTGAAGAACTGGGGGAAAACGGTTCTCAGGTCCTCTAGGTGTCGTATTTGGTACTTTGCCGCTTGCATCTCTGGAACCGGAACATCGTCTTCAACGAGGTGGGCTGTGTTCCACCCGAATTCTTGGGCCTTGACACAGTTGCCATAACTGTCATCTATGTTATGTGAGTAACGTGGCTTCCTGTCTTGGCTCTGGAAGGCTCAGGGGAAACGAAGCCCCCGAAGAGAGGATGGGATTCACACTCACCAACGAAGAAGCAGTCCTCCCACTCCTCGACTCCAGCCTCCCTCATTGCCTTCACATACGCCTCCTTTTGCGGCTTGCACACGAAGGGGACCTTGGAGTAGTCACAGTACGTCACGCCCTCGAACATGCCCTCGACCCCGAGGAGGCGTATGACCCTGTGAGCATGGTTGACGTAGGCATTGGTGAAGAGCCACAGCCTGATCTTGCTCCTGTCGATGTCCTCGAGCAGCTTCTTGAGCTCCGGCCGTGGCTTGATGACGCCGTCCAGGGGCAGGGCGTCGTCGACCTTGGCGTTGTACTCCAGAGGATCGATCTGGTGGTGCCGCACAAGGCCCTCGATGGCGAGGCCATAGTTGGTATAGTACTCCTTGTGCAGTCTCACTGCTTCTTCCCTGGGCAGGTTGAGATGCTTCTCGAAGTACGTGTCTATCAAGTCTGCCATGAGATCATGGACCTTGGCGCCTGAGGTTTCTGTCAGAATGCTGCCTTAGCTATTGAGAGGTAGTACTTACTCTTCGGATACAGGCAGTTATCTATGTCACTGTTGTGCTTGATCAGAACGCGAGGGTTCAACCGTGGTTTGCCATGTGTTAAACTTACAAAAAGAAGACCTGTTTCGGTGCAGTGGCGCCATTCTGAACAGGTTCACGGTCTTCCGATGACATCACGCTTGTTGTGAATCTGGAGATGGATGCCGAGAGGCGCCTGGTAGGAATGTCGGCTGTGCTAGTCTTGAGGGTGAAGGAGGAAGCGGCCAACTGTCTGTTTGAGCAAATGGGTCTATTGAGAGCCGGGACAGGGTGGCCGATGATTTTGAAACTGGAAGCTGCAGCGTGGTAAGAATTGAAAATAATAGAGAATTGTCTCGTTTGGGTGAGAGGCAGGCTTGCAAGATGGAGTCTCATGTCACGTCTGTGTACTTACGCGAGTGAGGCGTGTGTGCACGTCGCCGTTGTCCTTTTATGACGTCTAGAAAGTGCATGGCGATTATAGCGAGCTAGACTAGAAGAGTTTCTAGAATTGAGTCAGGCCGGCGGACGCCAGCCTGTTCCATTCCTAAACCGGGTTCAGGCCAAGGCCGTGCAGAGACGTCCGGGTTGTGATTATTCAACAGAATCTGGAATAGCCACCAAAGCCTTGCACGGTGTGACGGCAAAGGTAGCTCAAGGCAGGAAAGAATGGAGCAAGCAAGTGCCCAGCGTCCAAAGGAATCATTTTCTCGACACTCTGAAAGCAGCAAAGGTGCGTCGACCGACCTCGACTACCCCTGCACCCACTGCTGTAGAACTACCTAGGTACATACCTAGGTAGGTATTATCTACTACGTCCCTAGGTCGATATTCCCTTGGCCGCCTGCCGCAAGAGGGTTCGGGATGATGGCCTTCTATCTGCCTTACGTAAGTCATGACTGGTGCAAAACTCGCTGGCTAAGTGGACGAGCTGCAATTTCCCTCCTTCCATGCCGCAGGGCACAGGAGGACAGACAGCTTAGCAACAGCAGCCTGGATGTCTTCGTATGTCCATCAACATAATCCCTTCCGCCCTCGATACGCATGCTAGCTGCCCCCATTTGCACACGGCCCTGCTCAAGCGGCGTATGAGGATCGCGGGTCCGCCTTGCTAATGCACGTCCTTTCTGACGCCGAAAAAGTAGAAATTCTCTGGTTTTGCCGTCGAACCACCTACAGACCGCTCGCTCCATCACAATGGCCCAGGGCCCAATCACCGCCCTGCAGACAGATCCGGTGCCGTCCATGGCATCCAAAATCCCAGCTGCGCTATCAGAGGAGGAGGAACATCAGTTAAGGGAGTGCGAGCGCATCTTGCAATTTCGGGATGAGGTGCTGTCGGGTGCTCACCCCAGGATCAAGGTGCCGGCGCATTTGGTCGCTGCAAAGAAGCGCAGTGAATCTCGAAGTCCCGGGTCGCTTGCCGTCGCAGCACCGTCTGGTCCGGCTGCGTTGATGAACAACGTGCCTACAGGCCCCAAATCCACCACTGCAAAGGTGGCGAGCCCGGCCACCGGGTCGCAGATTGCAAATAATTTGCGGTCGTTCAACGCGAACTCGCATCGTTCTGTCGCCGCTGCTTCGAACATTGCCTCTGGCCATGATTCGTCCTCCGGTTCCACGAGCACTGTACCCGGTGTCCCGACCGGCCCCAAGTCTGCTGCGCCAGCGCGATATCGCGAGCCCTCAGGGAGTGCCCAATTTGACCCCGTACTTCTCACAAAGTCTGACGACCTCATCAAGGCTGAGATACAGCTCCAGAGGAAGCGTCTCGAGAGTGCGCTCAGCGAGCAAGTTCAACAGCACCGCGCAGCCAGGAATTCGCATATGGCAGAAGCTCCGGTTGAATTTGACCTCGCTGACGTTCTAATGAAGGCCCTCAAGCTGGTTCAGACCTCTGCCCTTCCACACACTGATGCCAATCTAGCAGCTAATGCAAGCGGTACCGATGGTGATTCCTTTGACGACGATACCTTTTACTCTAGTAAACACGACACCCCTGAATCCCATCAAACGCACCGCTTGCTTGATCGCGATGAGTCTGGGGACCCCCAGGCCCGCGAAGATTCTCACTACGAGCCCCCCTTGGTTATCCAAGCCAGTCCAGTGCCTGAGAAACAACCTGCGGTAGCTTTCGTCCTGTCAAGTGCAAATGCAACTCAACCTCAGCAGCACCGAGAGCAGCAAGCATTGGCGCCCGACCCGAGCAACCGTACAGCTGCCACGTACTCCGGCGGCTATCAGACCGGGGCGGAGGCCGCAGGTACAGGAAATACAAACGATGTGCCAATGGAAATAACATCGTCGCAGGAGAGCGGGGAGGCGAGCAGCTCGAGAGACTCTGGCCAGGCTGATGCTAACCAGCAAATGGCTCGCCACCATCTCGAGTCTGTCACACAGCAACTGATCGATCAGGGCTTTGGCCGCCGTCAGTCGCCGATTCTTCGTGCGCACAACCTGTCTCCTATTGCCCCTCAGCCCGCACATGTCTCTCCTTTGGCTACTGCACGACAGCCCCCAGTGCTCCGACCTGACGCCCCCTCAGCTCAAGCGACTCCTGCGCAAGTCATGGCACTTAGAAACGACCGCTCCAATGGCTCGAGCCCCGAGAGTTCTCCGCAAGGCGGCAAAGCAAGCAAGAAGGGCAAGAAAAAGAACAAGAGGAAAGCTGATCGCATGGCGACCAACACTGTGCCATCGCCATACATCAAGCCAGAGCCGCGCTCTCCTTCCCCTCTGACTGCGCCGCAGTTTACAAGACCCACGAAGCGGCAGAAACAAGCACAGCGGCCAGCACAGCCAGGCTATGATCAGGCTCGCATTGAGGAACCCGTCGAGGTCGTCGCTCCACACGACTATCCACGAGTCTATAGGGAAGAGCGAATCGCTTCGGGTTATAATAGTCCGAGCGGACAGCGTCCTCGCCAAGACGCCCGCCATATGATCGTGGCAGAGCCATCTAGGTATGAGAGGGACTACCACGAGGTGCTTCGCCCAGCCGAGGCTGTTCAATACGTCCGGCGTTCACCCGGCGCACCAGCATATCCATACGGGCCTGGTGAAGTGCGAACCGTCAGGTCAGTGTCACGTGCTGCCATTGAAAGGCCGTATCCATTTTACGACGTTCGAGACCCTCCACGTACTGTAGTTCGGCAAGCGACGGATCGTGATCGGTCCCGCTCGCCTGTCATGGCCGAAGATCGCTCATCGGCCATGATGGGCCCTCCACGCTTGCCGCGTTCAAGGATCGTGCACGTTGACGAGTTTGGCCGCGAGTACTTGGATCCTGTTCCAAGACCAGAGGACGTGGTGACCAGGCGCTCCGTTGTGCCAAGGCCGGTCTACGATGGCCAGGAAGAATATTACGAGATGCCCAGGTCGACAACAGTGATTCGACGTTCTGTTGCACCTCTTGGTGCTTACGGTGAGCCTGAAATCGTCTACCAACGGCCTCCCCCGCCAGTCCGTGCCTCCTCTGCTATGCCTGGTGGCCCACAGCGATATGACGAGGAAGTTGTCTACCATCGACCAGCTTCTCCCTCGGGATATGCCACCACCCGCCGCGTGGTGGCCCGTCCGGCAGAGTACGTGGTTCCTGAGTACCGGTACTATCGCGAGCGGGACTATCAAGGCGCCCCCCCCGCTCAAGCTGGCGATGATTACTACGAAGTCCGGAATGTACATGAGAGGCGACCAGTAGAGGAGGCCACGCGGGAGTATCGAATTCGGGCCACAACGGTGCGCCCCGAGGCGGGCCTGAGGCCAGAAGTGGTCAGGATGTCCAGCGTGCGGCCTGAGCACGTACCCGGCGGCTACGGTGCCCCGATTTCACTGGACGAGCGGCAGGCGATGGCGCCTCCCCGGCCGTATAGCACTCGGCCCATTGCGCCTCCGCCCCCACCACCACCTCTTCCTCAGCAGCAGCAGCAGCAGTACGTGCGTCCGTGGCCAGAGTACGAAGCCCGACCGTATCCGGATCATGTTGAGGAGGTAGGTGATGACGGAGGCGTGACTTACTTGGAGAGTGCTCCCAGGGAGATGTACAGATGAGGCTGCCTGTGGAACAGGCAATAATTGACTGTTTCTTGGTAGCGGAATGAAAAGAAGATGAAGCCAACAAGTGTCAAACCCCAAGTGACACTCGCCGTGTCTTTGCACAGCTGTGATAGCTAGCGGCGGTTTTGCCTTGGGGACAAGACCTTGATCTTTGGTCCGGCTGTAGAAAGCTGGCTTTAGTCAGCCGCTCACGAAGGGGATCAGGTAGTAAAGATACAGTTTGAGACTGTTAAGGAATAGCACGACGATGCATGGGGTGTGCCCTCCTGCAAACGGACGGACGCATTCTCACATGCAAAGTCACACGGTCGCTTATGCTTTCCCGCATGCCACCCCCGCCAAACACTCGGATCTGGCGACGGGACCCTCAGTCTTGAATCAGGCAGTTGTTAGTGCAGTGTCCGAGCCGGCCACTTTATTTTCTTATTTTCTTGCACAACGGACGCACGAACATCTCTTTGCCCTCCCACTGCATGCGCCGAACCAGTGATGTCAAGACCCCTCCGACCAGTCCCCACGGGCAAGTTTAGTATGCATGTGTTTGTGTTGTGTACACTCGGGCGCTTCGGAGTTTATTTCCAAGAGGCAGCGCAGGTATCACGCTTGCCACGACTACCGGTAGCCCGCCGAAACCAGGCTGCAAACTCTAATAAATTGGTCCCCAGTCTGGGGGGCGGGGCGGGGGCCGGGGGGCGGTGTGTTGCGTTATGTGCGTGAGGATGCGTGCGCGTGTTACCAGGCGTACAAGAGTTTGATAGTGAGTAGATGAGTAAGTAGATCAGATTACGGTTAGCTGAAGAGGGCGGTGGCCGCACAGGAGCGAGCAATGCACACTAGCTTTCAACCTGGAATAGCGTGGGCGAGCGGGAGGCGTTTCCTCTGGAACCGCGTGGGGCAAAAGGAGAGGCTAGGCGTGCATGGCGAGGATCTGGGCACAGTATTTCCTGTTGCGTGCTCCTGGTGTTCTCCCCACTACGGTAACGCATCACGGACGGTGACACTTGGACCAAAAGTGGGCAGGCGATTCCTCCCGAGCCTCTTAGCTGGCTCGGGCGACCGCGAACACATGGATGATCGCGAGCTCGGCTAACCTATCTCGCTCTTCGTTGCCCGTCGACGAAGAAAAGAAGCACTGCGCGGCAGTTCATGTCATGCCGGGCTATAGTGCTGACCATGCGGATGCCCTTTCACGTGGGGGAGTTGAAGATGACCGCTTTCTTCATGCACGATGGACGGGTGGGAGTGGACGAGCCGAGTGAGGAATAGGTGAGTAAAGATTCTGTCGGCAGAAGGTTCCAATCCTGCGAAGAGGCGGCGGCGGCGGCGGCGGCGGCGGCGGGCGGAGGGTCGAGCGGACTGACGGGCTGACGGGTCAGAGCGAGAGCATCCGGTCGGTCGAGGGAGGTACACTACTCTGCCCATTGGGTACAGGAGCATGCAGGCCCGTAGTTCGCGCGCGTTGCGTGGTTGTTGTTGTTGTGTGGGTGGGGTGGGGGTTGGGTTTTCTTGACGAGCTAGTGCAGTTCTGTGTAGGCTGTCCAACGACGGGCTGAGAAAGGTAAACTTGTCCTGTCCTATCGTGACCTGTGGTTCGTCAAAGGGCTTTTCTTTCCTCGCGTCGGGCAGGGCGTGTCTGAGACAGCAATCCAATGCAAAGTCTGGGTCCGGCCCAGCCGAGTCGAGTTCAATCCGACTCCCCCGCGGGCTTTGTCAGCGGCTAGTTCGAATGCGGGCGATCTTGGAGTAGTATGGCTCGTCAGTATTCGGGAGGCCGAGATCCTGGGGTCTGGCGTCCGGCGTCGCGGTCTTTGCAGGAAGAAGTTGGGATGAAGTCATGGCTCGTATGAAGCGCTGGCCTGTGCGCCCGCATGTAACCATGCTGCCATGTTGGAAAGCGAGGCGCATCCGGTTCTGGATGTCTCAGCCGGTGGCTCGTGGAGTCGGTTGTCATCTTTTTTCCACATGCTAGCCCGCGGAGCGTTTGGGTTCCTGAGATTGCCGCAGAGAGTCGCCAGATAATAGATGGACGGACTGCTTCTCGAGTGGCTGTTCCTTTCCGGTCCTGACTTGCCCAGCACAGTCGGGCTCTGTAGGCAGCGCGGACGGGTGGGTGGATCAATCAAATTGGTGTGGTGGCAGGTGGTGAGGGCGACCACGCGTTGTGGCTGTGGCCGTGCGGGCAGTGATGGAATGGGCCGTGGAATAGACCCATGCGATCGTCATTTTGTTTCCAAGCCCTGCGCCTGGCTGTGCCCCCCCCCCCTCAGGTTTACCCTCCCCCCGTGCGTATACTGTGCCACTGTGCAGCGCAGCCACCGCGAGCTGGAGAGTTGTGGGTTCGTCGCAGGGACGTTGTTGAGGGCCCTGTCAGCCCATGACTACCAACCATCATCGATGTGTATGTAGTGTCGTGGTACGGAGTATCAATGGGCAAGGCTCTGCATCAGGTTAAGACGGGTTTCTGCACTGGCATGCCCTGCTTGGTAGCCGGGCCACTCCGGCCAACGTTCAAGATTCCATACGCAGCTGACAGCCTGCCAGCTCGACTCGACTCGGCTCGACTCGGCCTTGACTGGAGAACTGCTTGGACTGACTGACTTGAACACTGACGGGCATACTGGCTCTTGTCCCGACTGGCTGATGTGCAGTGCCAGCCCAACAAGGGGCTCCACCTTGGCACATCCGGGACTGGGGGAGGGGGTGGTTGGATGGCAGGGCAGGATGGTGGTGAGAGGGGGCGATAGGTACTACCCTCTACTCCGTATACTGCATGCAACTTCTTTTACACTTTCAGGCTCAAGCGCCTCATTATTATCATCCAGGCAGTCGGTCCAGCGCTGTGCTGTGCCTTCCCCACCGGACAGGGCTGGTAGCCCGGGTCGGTACCCTCTGGTTGGCGCTGAGCAGGCCCCTCGCTACCGTAGGTACCTGGCAACAGTGGCCCGATGCTACCTGAAGGCCTGCACCTTGGAACGCTTGGGGTTATCTACCAGCTTCTTTGGTCTGACCATGCGGGCGAGTTGCTGTCACTGTCAGTGCAGTGCAGTGCAGTGTGTTTCTGGGGCCCCCCCCCTTGCTCGAGGCGTGTTTGTGCTCCGCCTTGGCCGGCTCTGCGCTGCCTCTTGCCTCTCTCTCTCGTGCCTGTTCGCCTAGCCGTAGCCGTGTCCGTGTCGTGTCATTTTGTTATTCTCTAAAACATCGCTACTATTGCTGCTGGTTCTGCTGCTCCTCCTATACTATAGGTAGGTAGCTTTGCTTGCTTACTGTGCCACGCCCACCCACACCTGGCTTGCCTTGCATCCTGATTCCTCCTCGAACTGCATGGCAAGCCTCTCTCTCCTGTTCTCCCTTCTCCTCCTTCCCACCTTGAACTCCCCACCGGGTCCATGTGGAATTGATAGAGCACACAATTGTTTTTGTCGTGCCTCTCTCTTCTTGGCCCCCCTTTCCCCTTCTCCTAAATCCAGGTCCCGTGGCGCGCTGCTGGCTTTATCATCCCATCCATCCCCATCCCACCACCCTTTCACGCCATTCCCGACTCCGTCATTCCGTCCGGCTCAGCCCAGCCCAGACCCAGCCCAGACCCAGCCCGTCACTGCCGGAACTGCTCTGCCCCCTCCCCCGTCCTTTCTCATCATCTCTGCCCTCACCCACCTCAGCCTCTACACCTCGCCAGGCTTCTCTGCCTCTGCCCCCTCCGTCCCATCTCCAACCTCAATTCTCGTCCTCGTCCCCGTCCCCGTCCCAGTCCTCACCCTCGACCCCCGACCCTCGGTCAGGACCTCGACAACCTCCCCACCCCCGACAACCTGAGTCTCGACCCGGGTTGCCGTGTGGCCTCATCGTTACCCATGTGGACATCATCATGAACGCCATGAACAAGATAGCAAACATGAGAAACTGGTCAGAGCGGATGAGTCCCGCCTTTGGCATGTCTTCAAGGCCCAACCTGGGCATGTCCATGCAGGGTCTCCATCCTCACCACAAGATGGCGCCTCAGGGTGCCTCCCCCATAACTCCACCCCAGATCGGCGACTCCATCATACACCACGCCTTCAACGTCCCATTCGCATCCGAGCTGGCCGGCCCCGACACCGAGGACATCCTGCATGCCACCACCGACGCCGTCCTGCGCTGGACACACCCTGCCGAGGCACCCGACGATGTCCCCGTCTACGAGCTCCCCGTCCACACCGACAACCTCGCCAAGCTGAGGAAGATGTGCAAGGACATCACCACCAGCCCCCTTCCCATCGAGGCCCATGTCATCTCCACGATCCCCAAGCACGTCAAGGGCCAGGTCACCACCGTCTGCCTCTCCGGCTCGCACGAGCTGGTCTGGCAGACCCGCGAGAAGATCCTCAACGAGACCCCTCTGTCTCTGGTGTGTACATGCCCGCCATGCTCAACTGCTTTTCCCCGCCCTCCCGCCGAGACACGTCTCGACTGACCCCTAACAGCGCTGCACCACGGTCGACATTGACGGTGACATGGTGGCCGATATCAACGCCGGCTCCCTCAAGCACGTCGTGACCGAAACAATCGACAAGATCTCCGCCTTCTGCGGCGTCGACATCTTCCTGCTCGGGCCCAAGCTCACCCCCATTGTCGATGGCGTGAACGGTGATATCGAAGTTCGAAGGGACCAGCGTTGGCGTGTCGCCATCTACGGCGACATTCTGTCTTCTGAACACGCAAAAACACGCATTTTAGTCTCGATTGACCAGTGGGTAGGTCTCACCAAAAGAAAAGCCCGTCTTTCGAGGGCAGATTGTGCTAATTTTTGGACAGCTTGGTCGAATCATTGATATGATACACATGGACTTCACCCTACAGCAGGCAATCTGTGGTCGTAACCGGAAGAACATCAAGCTTATCGAGTCCGCCACCGGGACTGCCATCTACTTCCCTCCGCCATACTCGAGATACTTTCGGTACTGTCCCAAGAACGCATCACCGCGGGATCCGAACGAGATTATCATCACCGGAGACAAACCTCGGCAGATTGAGCTTGCGAAGCTCAAGCTGGGCGATTTGCTGAATTGCTGCAGGCTATATGTCAAGGATGTTCCCATGCCCCCGGAGAAGGTCGACACGATTCTCTTGACTCGGCTGGATAAGGTGCGAAAGATTGTCGAGGCCAATGGTAGTTACATTCAGTTTCCGCCACTGGGATCGCGGTCGACTCCGGTCCGAATCCAGGCTACTGAGAATCCGCACATCGAGCGAACCGTTCGGGAGCTCATGTCTCTTGTAAGTGTACTGGTGGGCTGCATTCCGTTATTTTTGCTGACGCGGTTTTCAGGCTGGTCAATTCTACAGCGGATTCTGGGCAGCTCAGCCGGACGGCCGGAGGCTGCCGGAGGATAACGACATCAGACTCATGCTTGGAGACATCTGTGCGAACTCTGATGCCGAGATTTCATTTCAGCGCCTGTCCTTTACCATCGATGGCTCCGACGACGCGGTCAAGGCAGCGCTACACGTGATCTCTCAGATCAAGTTTGTGACACAGACACAGTACACCATCAGAGTCAAGATTGAGCTAGCGAACGAGCACAAGGAGTTCGTCAGCGGCAAGAAGAACGGCAAGATCAACAAGATCATGGGACAGAGTACAACCCCTCGAGGCCCACACCTAATCTGATTCACGTTGAAGCTGTGACTGACCAAGGACACAGGTAACGTTCAAATCATGTTCGAGAACTTCGGCGAGTACAACTTCAACATCGACGTCAACGCCTCTTCCTATGACTCGATGAAGCAGGGTCTGGGCCTGGTGGAACAGGAGATGCCAGCTTCAATCTCGTTCCACGTGCCTGACCAGTACCACAAGCGGATCATCGGCATCGGCGGCCAGCACATCCAACGCATCATGAAGAAGCACTCCGTCTTCGTCAAGTTCTCCAATGCTCAAGAGCGCAGTAAGTCCATGGCGTGATAGCGTGCCTGGAACCAGGGCATCAAGAAGCTGACGTTCATAAGACGGCATGATTCGCGAAGATGAGGACAACGCCCTGGATAACGTCATCTGCCGCACCCCCGCGCGGAATGCCCAGAACCTAGAACTTGTCAAGTCCGAGATCCTGGAGATGGTCGACCGTGTCGACTCTGAGTTCACGTCCCAAGTTGTGCCCGTCGATCGTTTGTATCATCGCCAGCTGCTCGCCCGTCTTTCGGATATTGCGATCATGGAGAAGAAATGGAACTGCAAGATCATTTTCCCCAGCACGGAACAGGCCAGCGATGAGGTTACTTTCACTGGGCCCCAGTGGCAGGTGCCTCTCTGTGTGGACGAATTTTTAGTATGTCTTGTGATGCCGAGAGTCTCATACTCATCAAATCATATATTAACCATCTCCAGGGTATGGTTCCTGACAACCACGAACTCGTTCTGGCTCGCACGCCGGCTTTGATCAAGTACCTGGAATCTCCCGAATTTGTCAACGAAGTTGTGCAGAAGCTCAAGGCACAGCATGAGGTCGACCTGACCGTTCACCAGAACCCATCGGAGCTCACCGAAGATGGCAAGCCGACGGTCACCCTCCTCTGGACTTTCACTCGGAACAACGCTGGTGGTCTGCGTGATGCAATAGAGCTCCTTCACGGGTACTTCGCCACTGCGGGTGTAGAGGAGACTATTATCAAGGGATCCATGCCTCGGCCCAAGTCTGACACGTTCGAGGAGTCTCTCCAATACTTCGACTCCAAGCTCCTGCAACACGCCCCGACAACGGTCGCCACCGACTCGCCCACAAAGACTGCCTTCGGCGACGAGGTGGCTCGCGAGCGCAGCACGATCTTTGACAAGCTTCGAAAGCCTGGAAGCATGTCCTCCATCTCATCTTTCCTGGACCGCCGCAAGAACAGTTCTCATTCTGCCAGCAACTTCTTCAAGGGCTCTAGCAACGTGTCCAAGTCATCCCTCATCTCCATTGAATCAACCCGCAGCTTCAATGCTGAACGTAACCCCTGGAACGACAGCGGTGTAAACCTTCCCGACGACGACAGCCCATGGCCAAACCGTCCCTTCGGCAACGGCGCCGAACACAAGCCGACGCCCAACGGCATCGCCCAACCCGGCGATGTCACCCCCCGTCACAATGCACGACAGTCCGCTGACAGCGGGCGTCCTTCCACTGCTCATTCTACGAATTCTGGATACCCCGGTCCTATTGGTGGACCATACCATTAGATGTCTTCGTTTTTAGAACCACTTGCGTCAAAATACCCGGCTGGATATACCCTGGCGTAGAAAAATACCCGGAATGTTGTTGCATTTTGGTCGGCCCGATTCGTCTTGATTCTTCTGTTTTGCAAGTTTGCCGCCGCTCGAGTTCTGGCCTTCGTTCTAGGCCTTGCCTGTTATTGCGCGTCCGCTCTTCATTTGAGGACGCGAGCTTGGAAGTGGGCAAAGCCCATGGCTTGGCCTCGAAAGGTCGTAAGTGGGCCTCGCTGTCCTGCTCTTGTTCGATTTCTCTTGGCGTTTTTAAGAGACCCAGTCATTTGGTTTTTTCCTGTTTCTTTGCCTTTATTCTTGCCTTTTTTTGTGTCCCCCCCCCCAAGCGAAGATTCCAGTATATCATGCCCTGGTCGCCGTCATCTCTATATGCCCTGCATGGGACAGCCAACAGGCAGATGTCTTGTACTTCGACTACTTACTAGTTGGCAAGAAATGGGAAGGTCCCGTTGAATGGTGGAACGCTACTGATGATACCTGTTTCCGAGACGGATATATGGGAGCGAAAGATCGATGCCTGTATGAAAGGGAGGGAAGTGTGGATTTGCGACTCGGGAGCGGTACATGGACGCCAAGGGTATGGAGGTGCAAGGGAAGTTTCTTTTATGGTTTTACCTATAGCGATGGCAGAAATACAGATGATACCCACTCACCACCTTTCATGTGACGCCGCGCACAAGTGACCGAATTGTTCTGTTTGGCTCGGTTTTCACAGGTGGTAGTATACAGTGTTGCACGGCAAGTAGTCTGAGCCCCGTATAGAGGCCATCATGTGTGGTTTCGTGAAATGCTAAATGCGTAGTACCACACCAACCACCAAATATGTTGAGCGTTGCCAGAAAGTCGACATGCAGATGCCTAGCGCAGAGCTTTTTAAACAACAATATATTCCCTCACTAACGATCCAACCACAAACATTGCATATTCATTATTCCATACCGTCCGGCAGATACCCCCACTCCCCCCTTCCCCCTTCCCCCCTGGGGGGGGGGGAGAAAAACCAGATTGAAATCAAAATGACCAGATTGGAAGTCCCGAACACTCAAAGGACCCCCTGCCCTCCCTTCCCCACCGTGTCCAGATCATGCGGCAGGCTCTGTGTGCTGGTTGGCATCTCTGCTCCTCTCCCTCTGCATGGAGATGATCAGATCGGTCAGCCTGTCGATCTTGGAGCTCAGCTCGGCGATCTTGACATCCACGTCGGACGGGGCGTCCATGTCATCACTGGCGATGTCCGGGTCTGCGGACAGGGCGCTGATGGCCGGGGCTGAGACGGGCCGTAGCGTAGGAGCACCAGCGGCGACAGAGCGGTGCTGGCGCTGCTGCTGCTGCTGGTAGTGAGCATACGCGGAGGACGACGACGCCGGACGGATCTTGGCCCGGGACAGCATCCGCTGGGCGGCGGAGCCGCCGCTTCCGCCCAGGGCGGCCTCGAGGCGGGGGCCCTTAAAGCCGGAGAACTCGTCGCTGGCAACCTTGCCCCTGACGAGCTCGTAGAGGAGAATCACGCCAACGATGGGGAGGTGGGTTGCCTTGAGGAGGAGGATGCGGGATGCGCGGAACTTGTTGTCCGAGGGGAGTACGAGGCGGAGGGGCCGGAAGATGACGAGGGCGAGGAGGTTGAAGGGGGGGTAGAAATGGGTAAGGCGGTTCGAGGTGGAGGCCTCGAGGACGTAGACCGAGTAGACGTAGAGGTACTCCTCACGGGCGTGGCTCATGACGCGGGAGAAGGACTGCAGCATTGGGAGTTAGCTTGTAAAGCGTCGAAAAGGCCACAATCTGGCCATTGCTTTTGGTACAGGCTCCACGAAGGAGATTGTTCTTCCCAAGCAAGTTAAAAGCGTCTCTGGAAGCTTGCTTACGTTCGAGAGCATACCCGTCAGGCTGCCCATCAGGAGGATGCTAGAGAGCGTCACGAATATGAACATGAGCGGTGGGCCGAAGAAGGGGTCGATCTGGTTCATGATATCAAACCCAATGTAGCTCGAGCCGTCTGATGGAAAACCGGTCAGTGAGTGCTTCAAACAGAGGACCCGAAGAAGTGGAGTATAAGAAAGGAGCAAGTCGCTTGGATGTAACAGTCGATATGACAGCGGAGCGCTGGGGGGTTACTCACAAAATATCTTGGCCAAGTTCATGGTCATAGCAGCGAGAGTCTGCAATGAACGGTAAGCAAGATGCCACTGGATAGGTCGAAAGAGAACGCATGGGCATACGGAATACTTACAAAGGTTTCGCGGGCAACTAGTGTAAAGGTCGTCAAGAATCCCAGGTACACTATAAAGACGAGGACCATGAATTTCACGAAATCCTTGCCCATCTCCTTCAGGCAAGGGATAAGTGTGCCCCAGTAGGGAGATAGAGATAGAACGGAGCAGACGCGCGGGACCATAAACAGAGCCAGCAGGGCCAGGACGTCAAAGGACCGCCCGATGAGCTCCTCATCGTGCTTTGAGAGACCGATGATCCCTTTCGTACAATATTAGCATGGCGTTGAATGCAGGGGTCCATCTGACTTACTCAGCACAGAGAATAACAATCCGATAAAAATCATGGTAATATCGAACAGGTTCCATATCTGCGGTTGAGAGTGGGTGAGCAGGCTGTGTCAAGACGCGTGACTGAGCGGAGTGACTGACATCTGCAGCGTAGAAGATCGACCCGGCATCAACATACTCGCTGAGCTCGTCATAAGCAAAAGCCAGGAACCAAATGTAGAGCAAGACCTCGTTGGCGCTGATCTTCTCTGGGTTCCTCTCAACCAGGACGGAGTAGTACAGAAACAGGAAGATGACGAAGAAGACGACCTCAAATGACTTGAGGTACTTTGGAACGCGAAGGCGCGAAAACGGGTCGGCGGTTGCCTTGTTGTAGAACCGGGGCCGTTTGTCCGAGTCGACGGCGAGCTGGTCCCAGAAGACTATGTCCCCATTCCAAATACCAGTAATAATCTTCTGGACGACATGTTGACTGAGGAACCGCTTGGCATCCGCAACAGCAGCAATCTCGAGGGCGTTGAGCGTGATGAAGGGCTTGGTGGGGTCCTCTTCGTCATCCTCCTGGGACATGGTCAGGCGCGAGATGGACTGCAGCAGCTGGTAGCGCTTGTTGCTGCCGGTGTTTGTGAACGTCTTCTTGGCCGAGCTGGCAGTGCCGGACAGACTCTGGGCGAGCAGCGCCGTGTTCTCGTCGGCCTCGTGCGACTGGGGGCCGTTCTCCTCGTCGCGAGGCCCGGCACCAGCACCGTCCACCAATGCGTCGTCCGGACCTGGGATCTCGTAAAGACAGCAGTTCATCACCTCCCTCTCAGAGAGGTCTGCGGCATTAAGAGTTAGCCTTTACGGTACTGAGGAAGACGTCTGATCAAAACACAGCGTGGAATAGGCCACACCGTGGCCATGGCTTGCTTTTATTGCATAGGCTCCAGGAAGGAGATTGCTGTTCCCAAGCCGGGTAAAAAAATAAAAATAAATAAATAAATAAATAAATAAATTGGCCTCAGGAAACTGCTTACGGGTCAAGAAGCGCCCTGGGCGAGAACAGAAGTCAGCAATTTCTCGGAGCACGGTTGTTGGAGTAGTGTGAGGCCAGGGGCAAGCGACTCACATGCGACGATCTCGGCAGCATTGGCGCGGGCCTCGTTGACGCCCTTATCCTCTGTTGCAGCCCCATAATGCCATCTCAAAGCCCTATGATATGTCTCTCAGCAAGCCGTATAGTGAGCGAGTGGTGAGTAGATGGGTGCCCGCGCTATGCAGACGAGCGTATGCCCGGATGTGGAGCCATTGCGGATCGGGACGTCGAAGACGCCCCACAGGACTTGCATGCTGTGGTCCACAGCAGACCGTGCAGAGGGGACCCATCACATCGGCATGACTTACAAGAGGGCATTGACGATGGCAGGGTGCGAGCACTGGGTGCTGAGATGTTCAACCAAGGTCCTCAGGCCCTGACCTGCACTGGTAGTCCGAAGCTGCTCGAAGGTTACGGGAAGCACAACCACGGCATTGAAGTAGCTGCCAGGAGAGACATGATTAGTGTGTGTTCGGAGCAGCGCCCATGTAAAAACCAAGACTGGGCGGTTCCTGACGTACACTGATAGCTTCTTGATCGTTTCCCTGAAGGAATCATCTTGATTGATGTCAGGCAGGCAGTAGCCGCAGTCGACCCGCATGCCCATTGGGGAGGGCGAGCGTGGGGGCTCGTCAGCCCCAGGCTGTTTACGTGACTTGACGCGTATGGGCATGCTGATAATGGGGCTCCCCAGTTGAGGTCAAGGACGACCGGTTCCAGAGAATAACAAGAAGCAACGGCTCGAGGTCTAGATAAGGACCAAGTTCTGGTATACACAAGGCTCAACCCCACACGTGCGAGGCCTGGCTCCTGGGTTCCGTGCTCTGTGCCCCAGGTTTCCAAGTTTCCTTCCCAGGGGCCTTGATACTACTACACGCTACAGCCCCGCCGGCCTTGCAAGCGTCCTGGTCTGGTCCTGAGACCCCTGGTCCTAGGCCTCGAGCCTCGACGCCATCTTCCAGCTACGATCCCATCTTGGCTAAATTATTAGTCTCACTCGCAATGCTCTGCCATCTGCACCCTCCACGGCTGTCAAGCCACCCTCCATCAGGTGACCTAGACTGCCCTAGGTGGGGCGGGGATCTGAGCCAAGGATCCTGAAACTGACGCCAGCAATCGTCGTGATGGACGTGCTGTCGTACGGCCGAGGAGGGAGGCCACACGCACGACCGTCAAGGCTTCCCAACTCGCGGCCAGCTTACCGCAGATTCTGAGACGTGTCGCCGGGTCACACCTCATAGCTCTTCAGGCGGCCAGATTCACAACCTCGCGTGGTACAAAAATATAACCTGATGGCGCTCACATCACAGACACAGGCCTCTGGGTCACCCCTAGTCCAGGTCGCTCGCTGCCTGTGGAAGAGTCGATCGCGCCAACCATATTCCGACCACGGCTGCAAGGCTTATGAACTGTCAACACGGCTACATGTCTCTCTCAGGCCAGGGGTGACCAAGCATCCAGCATTATCTTTGCATCAAGCCCTACTCACCTCACCATGCCCGAGCTACCGACGGCACCGCTTGTTTCAGCATCGACTCCCAACACCTCCAGTGGACCTTTGCGCTCGTGGCCATGCGAGGTACACAAATCAGTCGTGCACACTCTCGGCCACCCATTCGAGACTCACAGTGCAACGTCTGACTGCTCTCGGGTGACTCTTGCCTCGGAATGCTTGTCTGTACACCAGAACCGCCGATCCACCATCAGACAAGGTGAGCCACAAGCTATCGCTACCGAAGAGCCAGAGGTACCATCCTCGGCCAACAGAGACTGGCTGGGGAACCTCGACCCCATCCATGCCTTCCACAAGCGTAACCCGTCAGGCGAACCAGCGCATGCTTCTTGATTCCTTTCGCTCAAAGAATCGGCGACCAACAGTAGCAGCATGTGGTGTCTCAGCACGTCAGGAACATACAGTCTCTGTACTTGTGGCCAGTGAAGCATGCACGCATCGAGCATGCACATCTGCGGTGCAACTCAATACAACATTCCGAACCGGCATGTCGTCCTACCAAGAGAAAGACAATGGCCACATGATGCCGGAGCTGGTGATTCCACGCAGGGTCTCCGATCGATATCCCGCCAGCTAGGCAGCCTGCTACCAACACGTCTTGGGAAGAAAGAACGTTCAAGGCCTTCGAAGCCACCAAGATAAAAGTGACAAGTGATAATAATAACGACGAATCCCAGCCACATTGCCCAACAACGCTGTTTGCCGGGGCAACGCTCTCCTCACGGCGCATTTCAGCATGTCTTTTCAAAAAGTCTATCCTTTGTGTGTGGCGCAGTTTCTAGCAGATATCGTCCAAGAGGATCGCGATGCTCAATGCGGCCTCCTGGGGAAAAGAAGAAGAAGAGAAGAAAAAAAAAAGAATCGGCTGGCTGACAGCCGAGCCCGCGCCAAGGCATAACCACCTATACGACGCGAGTCTTTGCGAGGTCGATCTCCCCCGGAGCCGATGCCGATCTCCGCTCGAGAGGCATCCGGGTGGTGGCAAACGCTGAGGGACCAACCTCTTGCTGGGACATTTAGTTGGAGACAATCCGGTTCATATACGGGCTACATGACAACCCGGACAAAGCTGACATCATGGTGTAGCACTGGCCCGGGGGCCCTTTGGGCAAGTCTCTCTGACTGCTTTGGGAAAACCCACGAATAACCCCAGTCCCTCGGATCCTAGGCACGATCTGCAAGCCATGGTGATCATGACATGTGAGACACGAATCGAAGTCTACGTGAGGCATGGGCCCACCAATCATCTAGTCATTAACAGATCACCGGATTCCTATGCAATCTGCCCGTGGCTGCCCTGCTGCCGTTGCTGTTCTGGACCCCGAATACTGGAATTGTCCTCGCGAGTGCCACCGCCAGGAAACGGCCGGACGACAGATGACAGCGGTACACTACACTAGACGACTGTAGCCGTGGCGTGGCGATGATCGGAGGGGGGGAGGGGTGCGCGCTATAAAAAGCAGCAGGGGGGCATGTCATCGCCACCTCTGCCGTCAGCCTGCCAGCCTGCCAGCCTGCCACCCTGCCAGCCTGCCAGCCTGCCACCCTGCCAGCCTGCCACCCTGCCAGCCTGCCACCCTGCCACCCAGCCCAGCTGCCCAGCCAGCCAGCCCGCGCCTGCAAGCGCACCAGTGTGGCTGTGAGAGCTGACAGCTAGCATTTGACAACGTACTACCAGACTATGTCCCCGGAGCCCGAGCTGCTGGCTTCGCGGATCTGCCGAAAGCCGCGGCACTAGTTATAGCAGGTCGGGAGCAGGCCAGACTATTCCTCGCTGCTCTTTCGGAGAAGCTCAGCAATGCACACATCGCACACAGACGAATTGCTGCGTTAGGCGCCTAGTTCCATCCATCCTATCCACCAAGTGCAGCAGTAGATGGAGACAAGTGGAATCGCGTTGTGCCGCCGGGCGCCTCGACTAGCTCTCGAGGACCAACAGGGCAGCAGGGGCAGCAGCCCGATATCCAGCATCACAATGCAGCGACGACGAGACTACTCCACCATCGCTACAAGCCCCTGGGTTATTTCTGCACAGACAGCACGGCCTTCCGCGCTGGACTCTCCGATGTGCATCCATTCCTGAATAGGACCGCCAGTCGACGCGATACACAATTGAGGGCTCTTGGACAATCCAGGCAATCGCATCATCTACACTACGATAGGTATAGTAGGCATCGTGGGCACTACTACACTACGGCCCCCAGGTCCAGGAGACCCTTTTGGACCCCTGCGCCATCAACGGCAGCCCTGTGCGAGTGGTGCGTATGTGTGCCTGGCCCTCGATGCATATATTGTATGCACTGATCCCTGCTGATGCGCCCATCGCGGATCCCACCCTGTCCTCGCCGCCACTCTTTTTAATCCTCACTGCCTCGCCCGCTCTGCAAGCCTGCCAGCCTGCCAGCCCTGCGTACTTGTTGGACCTATTCTACCGTTTTCCCACCTTCGCTTGTCCATTTTTGTCTCTTCTTCTATTTCCCTCTCAATCTTTGACAGACCCTTCTCAAGTTGCCGTCTCGATTCTCGAATCTTTCGCCGAGGCCGGTTCTGCTCACACTCACTCACCTGGGATCCAATCCCCAGCCACCAGTATATTCCTCGATGCCCCGGCAACGCAGGTAAACAAACCTGTGCAAGATGCTCCAAGACTTCTTCGTCAGGCTGCCCAAGCCAACGGCGACACTCATCCTCTCTAGCCTCTTCGGGGCAACCTCTGCACATATCCCTCGCCAGGCACCAACGACAGTTCCGCATCGGCCGTTAAATGTCGTCGCCTACCCGCCGATCGCTGCACCTACGTCACCACCAGTCGATCTGCCCACGTTAAGCGAGCTCCTGAGGAGGCAGGAAACCAACACGATATGCGGCTACATAGGGGGTGATGCAGACCTGCCCGCAACCTGCTCGGCAGGGTCACACTGTGTACTAGACGCAGAACATGGCGCTGTGGGATGTTGTCCGAACGGGGAAGGGACGTGCAGCTCGGGCGTGTTCACGGGCTGTGTCGACCCAAATAGTGGGCCTCAGACCGAGGTAAACCCATATGTGTTCACCTGTACGGGCAGCAACGTCTGCTACAAGAACACGTACGAGGGAGGGTACTCGCAATTCGGGTGCGGCACAGCAAGCGACCTGGCAACGGTTGTCTCAGCTGGCGCAGCTGGGGCGGCCGCCCCTGTCACACTGCCAAGCGAACGCATCAGCTTCACGCAGAGCCCGAGCAGCCTCGCAACGCCAACCGACCTCGGGTCGGCCACCCGGAGCGACTCGTCATCGACTGGGCGCGCCACTGACACATCCAGCTCATGCCTCACCACCATAACAATACCAACCCCCACGAGCAGCAGCGGCCCGACCTCCTCAAGCTCGCAGTCATCATCGTCATCAGACAGCACGCCGGCCAGCACCGCAGCACCAGCTGCAAGTGGAGACGGCGGTGGTGGTGTGAGCCGCACGGGGGCCATCGTGGGAGGCACCATCTCAGGGGTGGCCGTGCTCGCGGGCCTTGTTGCCATCGGCATCTACCTCTGGCGGAGACGAGCCGCAGGGAACACGCGCAGGGGCCCAGGCCCGAGACCGGGCGACACGCAGTACGTCAGCCCCATGTCGGGTGCGGCATTCGCGCCGGTCGGCGGGGGCAGCCCGAGCCCGAGCGGAGCGGCGAGCGTGCGTGGCAAGCCCATCACTCACGTCACGGGAGGTCCCAACTCGCGCAATACGGTGTGGCAGACGGGCGGGATTGGCGATGATCAGTACCAGTACCCGGTCCAGAACACAGCGGCGGGGACGGGCGGCACGGCGGCGTATCACGGGGCGTACGCGAGGCCGCCCCCCGACGGCGGCGATGGCGAGGACGAGATCCCGCTGCGGTATGGGTCTCCGGAGATTGATGACTTCTCGCGGGGCTTCCAGGACGCCCTGAGCCGCATCGGGGAGGAGGATGAGGAGGACCTCGAGTCGCACGTCAACGGCAGCGGCATGCCCGGGACGAACAATGGCGGCGGGGGCCCCGGGGGCACCGGAGACCTGGGCGAGAGGCCCGTGTGGCTCCAGTCGCGGCGCCAGTCGCGGAACCAGTTCTGGACATGAGAAACACGAGAAAAGACGCCTGGACTATTGTCATGAGACGGTGGTTATGGGTTGTGCCCGTGTCAAGGGCCGTGGGGGGGTTTGCGACCTCGATAATACGCGAATTCTATAGACGACATGAGCGATGTTCTCACGAAACTACGGCGCCATACCTAAGGTCGAGGACTAATGAATGCATATAGGCCTCGAACGGAAGATGCATATTCTAAGCCAAGCTTGGGTTCTCCCGCAACGCGAGCAGTCGTTGAGCGAAGCGTGATTGACTGAATGACTCTTGGTTCTCGAGGTGTTGTGACAGACGGGTGGGCCAAAATCTTTCCACGGGATATTTATTGCGGACGGCCGAGAAAAAGGCCAACGAGGAAGCGAGCGATGCCCGTCGAAGGTTGGTAGGCTAACAACCAAGACAGCAAGACTGTGAGGCGGGACGGCCGAACGATGGCATATGTCCTGACGTCAGAAGGCCAGAGTGGTTACACCGTCGCCTCCAGGCGGCAAGCTCTGCCCCTCCTTGCCCTGGCCGTAGCGGGGCAGCCGTCGAGCTTGACCGGCCCTCCCCTTGTCATTGATTCTTGCATCATGACGGACCAAAGCCTCGGTCCACTGCTCTCTGGGGGCTCCAGCCGATCGGGGCTTACAAATGGTACGGTCTTTCCTATCGCCCATAGGAGAAGCCATCTATGCTGGCTGTTGTATAAGAAGGCTCGGGCCCAAGATGGACATGTGAAGAAGCTGGTAGACACACACAGACATACAGGCCATCATCAATTGATTTACAATTCAACCTCGACCAATCCTCCAATCTAGCTCAACCATAAACATCACACCACTTGTTGTCGCAACTCGTCCTCTTCAATACGCGGCCATGGCTCCCAAGATTCTCGTCGTCCTCACCTCCCACAACCAGCTGGGAACCACTGGCAAGCCTACCGGATGGGTATGATATTTCCGCCCCCCCCCCCCCCCAAAAAAAAAGGACCTGTGCTAACAAGACATAATCCGCAGTACCTTGTAAGCTGCCCACATGCTGTTGAAAACAACCCGGCTGTCTGGTCGGGACCCATCAGTCAACTGACCCTCCCACCTTCCAGCCTGAGCTTGCGCACCCCTACGATATCTTCGTGAAGTTCGGCGTCGAGCTGGAGTTCGCGTCCCCCAAGGGCGGCGTCGCTCCCCTCGACCCCGGCAGCGTCGAGATGTTCAAGAAGGACGAGAGCTCCGTCAACTTCCTCAACAACCACAAGAACCTCTGGGAGAACACCAAGCCCCTCTCCCAGTTCGCCGACGCGGCCGCCAAGTTCGACGCCGTCTTCTGTGCGTACAAGCTCTCTCTCTCTCTCTCTCTCTCTCTCTCTCTCTCTACACAGCCCCAAAGAAGAGTCTGACAAAAAACCCCCCCCCCCACCCACAGACCCCGGAGGCCACGGCCCAATGTTCGACCTGGCCACCGACGCGACGTCGCAGAAGCTCATCGCCGACTTCGCCTCCAAGGGCAAGGTCGTCGCCGCGGTGTGCCACGGCCCGGCCGCGTTCGTCAACGTCAAGCTGGCCGACGGCACGCACCTGCTCAAGGACAGGGAGGTCACCGGCTTCAGCAACGCCGAGGAGGACCAGGTGCAGCTGAGCAGCTACATGCCCTTCATGCTGGAGACGGAGCTCGACAAGGTGTCTGGCGGCAAGTACGTCAAGGCCGCCGAGCCCTGGGGGGAGAAGGTCGCCGTTGCGGGCAACGTCATCACGGGGCAGAACCCGGCATCGGCGCATGCCATTGGCGAGGCTGTCATCAAGGCTCTCAAGGCCTAGAGGGGTTTGCTCGCCCGGGTCTTTGGGTATCAAATGTAGTAAATATAATTCGCCAGAGCAGTGCTCGGAGGATCCATGGTCTGCAGTGTGGGTACCGCGTTCATATCCTGGAGATCCTGACGGAGCTTCTAATAGCAGTTCACCCACCTCGACTACCTGCCTGTCAGCAATCACAGGCGTAACTTTGGGAGAGCAGACGGGATCCCGTATATCGTATATAATTGTGTCCACTTCGTATGTGCCAGTTCCAAGGGTTTGAGAGTTTATATTGCCAATCCGAGACACCCAACCGGTGAGACTGGGCAGGGCCAATCCCACGTGCTTCTCCGGGGTGCGCTGTCTGAGGTGAGTCTCGGACCACGCGCTCACGAGTCCTGGATTATTGTAGGCTTTGGATGCACCAACAGACCCAGCCAGTCCCGGGTGATGTGAAGTAAGCTCGGATATGTGTATAGCATGTACGTATCATTTATAAGTGCTCGAGGCTGTCTGGCCTCAGTCTACGAGACTCACCATGTTCTATTCACATGCGATTCTACGTGACAAACTATCTCTCACGAATACCACAAACTGAACCTCATCAAAAGTGCGCCGCCCTAGATTCAAAAAGGAAACCCCCCCCCCAGGCGAGACGCGTAAAGGGGGGGGGGGAAGGCTCAGAAAAGCTCCCAAAGCGGACGAGGGAGCGCAGTGCGTATCTTGAGGTCGACGTCTCGCACGCCGACATAGACACACCTCCGCCCCGGGCTCCCCACGGTGACAGACCGCGATACGAGCCCGTAGTAGCCCGAGATGGAGTGCGCAAGCCACCTCTTGAACGCGCTGCTCCCGTCGTCGTCCTCGGGCGACGAGTGGAACACCATGCCGCGGTCGACGGCCGTCCCGTCGTGCACCTCGCGGTGCGCCGACTTCCAGGCGGGCGGGGCATCCCGGGGCCCCGCCGCCGCCTTCTTGCGCCCCACAAAGACAACCTCGTCGTCCGACTCGTCCGACTCGTCCTCGGCCACGGGCGCCTCGCCCGCGACGCGGTGCTGCTCGGCCAGGAACTCGCGCACCGGCTCCTCGAGCGCGCGGAGCCAGCCCTTGACGCCGGGGGTGCGCTTGACCGTGTCTCGGAGCTCACGGGGCACCCTGCCCGCCGTGTTGCCCGCCCGGCTGTTGTTGTTCTTCTTGTTGTCGCTGCGCGCCGCCGCCACCTCGCTGAGCCCGCGGTCCCAGAACCCCGCGACGTGGTAGGGGACGTGATGTACCGGGTAGACGGGCCGCGGCTCCCAGTCCCGCGGCTCTGGGGGCTCGACGTTGGGCACGTCGGTCAGGCGCTTCATGTCGTAGCGCCTGCGCTGCCGGGAGCCCTCCTTGCCCTTTAGGAGGAGCTCGCGGCGGCGGAGGGAGTCGCGGCGCGGCGGGGGCCGGCGTGGCGGGGTGACGGCGTCTATTGTGGCGTGCTTCCCATCGGCTGCGGCGATGATCACTCGCGCGGTGGTGGTTGTCGCTTTGGGGTTGTTGGCGTGCTCATCGAGGGGGATGGCGAGGGGCCTCCCTGTCGTGCCGACCGCGGCCGGTGAGACGCTTAGGGCCTCGAGGGCCGAGATGGTCCACGCTTCGATGTCAACTGCGCCGGAGGCCGCGGAAGCAGGCTGCTGCTGATGCTGCTGATGCGACGAGGCATTCTGGTCCAGCATCAAGAGTCAGCTTTTAAAGAACCAAGGGAGAAGCTTCATTCAAAGACAACGCGGAATGGACCACAGTGTGGCCATGGCTTTCGAGACATGGGCTCCAGGGAGGAGATTGTTATTCCTAAACAGTTTAAAAATATATATAAAAAAAAAAAGGCTCCAGAAGCTGACCTGCGGATGGGCGGCGGGCTGCGAGTGCAACGCGGGGGGCGGAGGAACGGCACTGTAGATGGCCATCTGGGAGGTGTTGAAAGGTGTTGAGAATGGCAACTTCGACTTCAAGATTTGAGGAGTCTCGGGTCGTAGGAAGATGGCCCTGATCTTTGTGTGCAGACTGACACAAGTGACACAATGCGATGGACCGGGTCAGGCCTATAGAAGAGCAGCGCACAGGCAGCCAGTTTCCGTCAGAAGGGAAGGAAAGAGAACAATGTTCGAATAATTCGAGCCCGCCAGGGACGGTCGGCGACGAGTTGGTGGTTCCAGACCAGCGCTCAATGACACATGCCGGAGTACTTCATGGTGGGCAGTAGTGTAGCCTACGTCGACCCCAGTCACTCGCCCAGGCGAGATAAGGGATGCCACCCATATCAGGCCAATCGGAGCGATTGCAGGGGCCATGCACGCCCGCATGCGAAGTTGCGCAGCGGTTCAGGGGCTACTAGTGCATGTACACTACTCCGTAGTGTATAAGCCTCTTTGGGTTCGGCCCTTGAGCTGGCCACCACGAACAACCTCAAGCCACCAGGCTCAGTTAGCAACCTACCCGCGTCTTTTGGCAACGTTAAGAGACACGTGTCGGCTGGAAACCCTCTTCTCTGTCACGATGGTATTTCACATGGATCAATCCTTGTATATCTTTGTGAGGAACTGCATGTAGGCTCCATCTGGCCTGACTGTCGGCTTCGTACACAGGCGGCTTACGCTATTGTAGTCCTCGATGTGGAGAAGGGTAGGCATATGAACCTGATATAAATGGAAACTGCCCACCCAGGCCGGCAAGGCGAAACACCCAAGACACTCAGGCCCAATGTCACAGACAAGATACAAGCACAAGTTATGAGAGGTACATGTTGTAAGGTGCTCAAGCTGTCCATGCCGGCTGAGACTTCTTGAGAGGACACCCTCGGGCCTTCATGCGGTCTAAAGGGCATACTGGCCATTGATCCTCTCGTACTTGAAAGGTGAGAGCTTCTCACCATTCCTGGGTACAGGTTGGCGTATAGAATGTTGCTAAACTTTGTAAACGGGTCTGCGGACCGCCTATCTACTATGACAAGCTGTATACCTGTCCTGGTTCCCAGAGGGCTCAGGGGCTAAAGGATACCCGACCCTGAGAGCCTGAACAACCATGCGGCAAATCGCCGATGGACCATGGCATACGAACCAACACCCCTGGTTCAGATTTGACATGCTCGTCCAAGTTCAGAACAGATCGCCATGTGGTGTAGTAGGCACGGGCGCCGACTGCTACTTGGGCTTCAAATCACATTGCTATGACGGCATGGCTTGATTGCTCGGCGGAATCTTGAAGACTCCAACATGTTGTGTGTATAAAAAGATCTGTTGGAAGTGAAGCGAATAGTGGTTTTGTGTTTTCCAGCACCGTGCTAAGACCTGCCACTTCCAATGCCTCCTGGTTTGAGCAGTGGCTGCCTCTCGGCCGCAGCCTCGCACTCTTGACGATCAATGATGTCGCCCAGCTGGTCGTTGGAGGTGGCATACTGCTCTGGGTGCCCCGAGTACGTAGTCGCGGTATTCTCGTCCAGGCCGTTAGCATATACGCGAGAATGCGAGCGACGGAAGCCGGGCCTTGCCGTGCTTTCATCCGACCCCTCGGAGAAGATGTAGTACAATGCCATGCAAAGCAGGATTCCTTGCATGATTGCAGTTAATAGGAATATTCCCCACGTGCTCCAGCCGGCCCAGCCCAGCCTCGCAGCAAGACTCGCAGCAAAAAGAAGACCGCCCGGGGTCTGAATGCACATCATGGGGATGCTCAAGCTCCCGACATGCTTCAAGTGGTATGTCATTGTGATCTGTGGGATGTACTGAATAGCGGCGAGGCCAGCTGCGAGGACTCCATTGAATACAGCCCAGCTCTTGAGATACGAGGGCAGGGCGAGGGCGAAGATGGCGGTCAGAACTATAGTGAGCAGGATGTGGACGAGGACGACAGTAGCGACCATGACGGCAGTCTGCCAGTTGGGCTCCTCCTCGGCATCTTCAAGCTCCTCCTGAGGGATGCTGGCATCGCTGTAACGGAAGAAGACCAGAAAGAGTACGAATCTGGGTCTTGGGGTCAATAGGAAGCGAGTGTGGCATGGTGACTGGCGCTACTGACATGAAGGCGAAGCAGAGCCACTGCACGCCTAGCTGCACGATACCCAAGACACCGGCCACACACTGGAAGGTCTCGAGCTCTTTGCAGCACCCGGCGTCCTGAATGCTCTGGGGCAGTGTGAGGATGTTGGCGAAACCTGCGGTTGCCGAGGTGGTCCCAAGCAGGACAAAGTAGGGTGAGATGCCCTCCGAAGTGCCTCGGGAGATGATGCGATAGTGCTGCGGGAGATAAGAGATCAAGAGACCGACGACGATTATGCTAGACCTAGTTAACGACTGCGTCCGGGTTGAGATTAAGGTGTTACAAGGTTCTGATGGTGGTAGGGGGCTTGGTGGACGTAGGTAGCACGTACATGGAAACCACAAGGTTCACGAAGTCCGGGTCACGGAGACCTTGACACTGATCCTCGGGCGGCTCCATGGCGACACAGGCTTCGGTTGCACGGCACGAGTCTCGGTCACGGGACGTGGCCAACGCGTAGCGACCGGGTGAAACGGAAAGAGTACTGGACTATTGCTGCGCGAGCGTGCAGTGAACAGAGACGGTCGTCGAGAGTCACAAGACAACGAGGCCGAGGGGTGGAATGGGCGGGGCTTCTGTTTATGTACTCCCGTACGTATCTCGAGCGGTTGTCGCGGACACAAGTCCAGGCACGAGAGACAAGAGTCCCTGGTGATGTCAGAAGACGGAGTCAGGATGCACGGCCGTCCAAAGCGCTAATGCTGGGCGTGGGGAAAAGGCGAGGCACGGCGTCGTCGACGCGTGCGAGGGCCCAGGACGAGACGCAGGGGCCCAGGCGGTCGTGCCCGACGATGATGGGATGCCCAATGCACTGTCTTGTGAACTGCCCGTGTGGACAGGCAACAAGCTCTGTCTCGACAACAGCGCACCGTGCGTGACGTGGACACAAAAAGCTGGCACGATATCCTTGCAGGGGTTCCTGCGGTTGTGATGAAGGACAGAACGGCCACCACACGTTGGTGATGAATGAATGAATGAATGAATGCAGAAAGCAGATACGGATGAGGCGTAATGCCCTGAGGAGGGTAGCTGCAGGAGGCAGGAGAGCAGGGAGGAGGCATTGGGGTCAAGGCCGGGACTACGCTAGTGTAGCATGGGTTCCACCAGGACATCGGGGGGGGNNNGGGGGGGGGGGGGGGGAGGCCTTCAACAGCTGACCCTGGACCCCCGTGCGCCAAGCGGCAATTGGCCACGCCCACATATGAGACCCACCCAAGCAGCTTTACGGCATATCGAAAGCTTCGGCTCACATCCAGCTTCACCTTAGCTCACCACCAACCGCGGCAGTTCTATGTTAAGCTACCAATCAGGTGGCGGACCAGACAATGGAAGGGATCATATGACCAAGATCCGAAGCAGGGAGCCGTGGCTATTCCAAAATGCCAGGCGTGGCACCAGATATTGATCTGGTGGCCTCCTCCACGCATGGTTACGGGCCAGACACATCCAGCAGGACATCATCAAGATGCGGTTCCCCAGCCAGCCCAAGTCACAATGATGCCCGCACATATTCGAGTCCCCCCTCAATATACAAGGCTGCTCAGTGGTAAGTCGCAACAGGGCCCCCCGTCCATCGTGGGCCAGAAGCTGAACAATATTCCTCAGGACCGCTGATGGAACCACCGTCATCGCATCCACATACCACAGCCAACTCTGCAGCTTCATCATCCCCTCGGACCTGCTTGAGCCCCGGGGACATCCTCTCGTCCTCCACCCTCAGCAGACTCTTGACCTCCCGGAGACGACCAATGTCTTCGCGCCGGCCCCATATTTCGCCTTGGAGAACCCGGACACTCACCATGTGCTCGTCGCCTGCCGTGATCATCCAATCCAGATATTCCGGGCTCTTCCAGCTACACTAACTCCACGTGGCGAACCCCAGGAACCCCACCACCAACCAGACGAGACCAGCTCCCTCTTCTCGTACCGCCTGGTCTCGCCCCAGACCGAGGCGTACCTCCCGGTGCACTCGCTCGTCTGGCCGCCCCCCTATGCATCGCCCAGCGCCTCGTTCTTCGTCGGGAGTAACAACCTCATCGCACAGTTCAATCTCCACCGGATAGGCGAGGGCCCCCAGCAGGTGGTCCACACCATCCCGTCCAAGCGCCACATATCCAAGGGCGGTGGTGTCGGCATGCGTGGCACCGTGTCTGCGCTGTCCATGCAGAACGACGAGAACTATGTGCCCACTGGCCTGCTCGCGGCCGGCACCTGGACACGGTGGGTGGGACTGTACGACTTTGCCCGGGCGGGTGAGCGCGTCGCCACCTGGAGCGTCGCCGAAGCGGCCGCATCCGCGCCTGTCCCAGACTCCCCTTCAGATTCGCCAGAGAAACCTTGCCTCCCAAGGCAGCGCCCGACGGCAGCCAGGGGCAGCAAGCGGCCGCTCCCAGGCATAGGCGGCGCCGGCATCAACCAGACGGCATGGTCGCCCGACGGGCGCTACCTGCTCGTGAACGAGCGGCAGTCAACTGGTATCCTGATCTACGACGTCCGCGTGACGAACAGGGTCCTCGGCTTCCTCGCCGGCCGCGACGCCCTGACCCACCAGCGGATGGACCTCGCCGTGTACCCGGACTCGGAGGGCGCCGGCGGCTTCGAGGTGTGGGCCGGGACGAGGGACAGGACGGTCAAGGTGTGGCAGGGCGTCGGCAACGACGAGGGCTGTATCTGGCCGTCCTGGGACTTCTCCACGGCGGGCGGGGCCGACGCCGAGGGGACGCCCGCCCCGTCTGCGGTGGGCTCCGTAGCTCTTCACAAGTATGGCTCCGTAGTCGCAACCTGCACCGGGAGCTGGAGGGTTCCTGGTGGGGATGACGACGATGACGTCTCCTCCTCGGCCGATTCCTCATACTCAGACTCAAGTACCGATTCCCCTTCAGATGACGGGTCCAATAGTTCGTCCTCGTCTTGTTCCTCATCTAGGCCGAATCGGCATGTTGTGGGACGCCATGACAACCAGACATTTGATAAATCATATCTTAACATCTGGAGCATTCAAGCAAAAGCGACTGGTCCGGCCAGCCCCGAGGCAGAGGCAATAGTTTCCTCTGAGGCAATCGGCGCTAAAGCGGATGACCATGTAGGCATGTCTTACCGAGATGTCTCACGGGCAGATGCCCCTCCATAGGATACTGCCCTAACTACACTTGAGCATCCTGGATATGGAAATGCTCGCACAGGTGACTGGTACTAAGCCTGACGTTTTGGGATCGTTTCCGGAAAGTATTTCATTTTCAACTGTACGTGATACCTCCACTGAAATATTACAATGACGCAAGGCTCTGGTGTTGAGAGCAAGTAGATAAGCCCCCTAGGAGCCATTTGTGCCACGTGTAAATCGCGAGACGATATGCGACTCATAATCGCCACCACAGCTCCGCTGACACTTCGCATCAGGCTTTGTTCCAAATCTCATCCACAGTCTGGCTGACCCGCTCCAGGACCAGCGGTCCCACCATCGGTCCAAACCGGCGCATCCGCTCACCGCGTGTCATAGTCGTGAACGCGGCCAGCCCATGTTGCCCACGCGGCGCATCTTTCTCCATTTTTGGCACTTTCACCAGCGCGGCCACCATCTGAGCTGCGTAGACATTGAAACCAGCCCTTCGTAGCCAGAGCTCCCAGAGAGTTTCGGCCTCGATCAGACAATTCTGCGTGTTCGAGTCTGATTGACCATAACGACACACGAGTGAGGCAACCCATCTCGACAATGTTTCGTCACCGCCACCAATATAGTATACCTGAATGTTGCATTCGAGTCCACTCGCAAACCCTTGGAAATCTGTGAGCGCCGCCGCATCCGAGGACGCAATCCCTTGAAAAGAGTCATCAGGGCCACCCTGACCTCCTACCAGGATTATCAGCCGGTGATATCGCAGAGAAATCTTTTCGATACTCTCTTGTAGGCCATTCTTGGCTGATTGTGGGCGTGGCTTCTGACGAACCATGATCATGGACGTGGTAACAAGCCCTGTTGACGGGGACAGAGTGAGATCCGCATCAAATGCAAGAGGTGGGACTACCTCGGTGCGGTGAACGGAACCTGGACTCCAGACCGAAGTATTGTGTTTGTTATAGTCGCGCTCCACCAAGGTGATGCCCGGGAGGAGGCGCTCAAGTGATCGCATCAGGTGCCTCGGGGCGTTCAGAGAGATGAAAATTGCCGGAGGAGTGGGCATGGGCTTGATAGATGGACACGGCGCCGGTGCGGCTGGTTTTGAGTGTGGTACAGCCTCCGCATTCTCCGCGATCTTGGGCTCGCCCGGGCCGTGGGGCTTTTCAGTTGATTGGGAGGAGGCCAGAATCACGGCTGCTGTATCTTTTACCGAAGGGAAATATTTGCTGACGGACCACTTCTTCTTCGGTGCATGAAGCTCCATGAAGTTGCTCAGAAGCTTTGCAGAAGCCCCTGGTGAACCGCCCAAAAGCAAAGACTGGCCGTTCTCACCTGTGTGAATTGCAGAGGATCGCAGCTTTTTGGAATTGGTGTTTTCCACTGCATCAAATGGTCTCTTTCTTCCCACGTCAAGTGCAAAACTGTTGCGCCTCTTTGGTTTCTGCACCTGGGGCTCGATCTCGTCATCTTCGGTATTATGGTCAAGAACCACCAGCCTGTCTCGTTTCTCAACGAAGCCGAGACTGCTTGGGACCTCACCATCGTCGAGAGGTGCGATGAAGCTTTCTACCAGGGCATCGCCTGCTTGGATTTCCTCCTCCGCTGAGAAAGCTCCTCCGCCGGAACCGATTGGCTTCCATATCATCTTGCTCTCGGTGGCGCTGTCTCGGGGCCATTTCGGGAATCTAAACAGACTGTCGTTGCCGCACTGTATCCACTTGAATATGGCTTCTCCGTTATTTCCCAGCCGAGTCCATTCCGGCTCAGGGATGGAAAAGTCTATGATGGGAACCGGAACGCGAGCTATTGCGTCGGCTGCCTGGAGCTGTTCCTGCTCGATGGTCCTCATCGTTGAGCCTGCCACATTCACCAACTGACCTTCGAAATTATCATCCGAAAAATTCTCAACAAACCCGGTAGTCAACTCGCCGATATCCATCTCCTTGGCCACGAAAGATCCGAACTTTTCTAGATCAAGGAGGGACTTATCTTCTGGTGAAACATGAGATAGTATCGGTAGATCGATTTTGTGGTCATCGAGATGCCTTTTTATGGATTGCTCCCGAGAAATTTCATTCAATAGTTCCCTCCCGTCGTCTTTCGAAAGCTTTGTATCCAAGAATTTATCGAGGATCGGAGATGTGGGCTCGCTCCAAGCATCTCCGAATTCTTCGAATAGTTGCTCTTCAGCGGCCTTCAAATCATCGGCGAATATGGATGAGCTCGGATCATAGGGTATGGGGATCAAGTGAGCGTCATTCGCAGGTTCGAATTTGTCCTGATGGAACAACGGATTGATGGGCGTCTCCAGTTTTTCTAATCCTGGGTTCTATTTTGTTACTCGTCAGTCTGGAAAGGAACAAGGCTATGAGTGTTTTGAAGCTACACCGGTTCTGTAGATACATCTCTGAATCATGTGCTGGGTTGCTCACCTTCACCCACTTGGTCTTCACTGCCTGTTCCATGAGAAAACTCGACTGCTCCTCCTCGGTGTACTCATCCCTGACCGCATTGGAGAGGAACTGTAGGGAGCTCCTCGTCACCCCAAGCTTCTCGCCCTCGAGCTTCGTCAAAAGTTCCTTGGCCTCTGACCTGGCGGACGCAGAAAGCTGCATCCCCTCGCCGTCTTCCACGTCCACAGGGTCGAGAGGCAGTCGGTGGTCTCCAATGTTGACTTTCTGCCTAGATGCAATCTGCCTGCGGAACTCCCTCAGGTCCCTCTCGTTGTCCGTCCGAAGCATTGGCAACTCGAGTTCCAACTTTCTGGTGTTTCCGGGATCGGTGACGTCTCGTGTGAGCTTCTCGACTTCGTCGTGGGTGAGCTCGCAGCGGGTCTCATGTACGAGCTTCAGGGCCGAGTGGGTAATGCTCAGCAATTCGCCCCGCAGCCGGGGTGCTGGGAGCTCCAGGTCTGGAAGGTGGCTGCAGTCGGTGAATCCGCTGTCGGTGACCGTCGGCAGCGTGCTGTGGACAGTTTTGGTTAGGAGATGAGCGATGGAGAATGAACTCAGAGTGTAGTCCCTTGTCAGATCGTTCTCATAGGCATATTGCCGTAAGGCTTCGTCGGGGGCGTAGGCAGGCTCCTCTTCGTGCACATATTGTGCGTCTGGTGCAGCCCCGGCTCGGGCCCCGTCGTCGACGCCCATAGTCGATGCTGTTTGATCCCGATAGATCACGGGAGGCCTTTGTGCCAAAGAGTGTACATCAACGAGAAGAGCCAAGTAGAGATACAAGTGAGGGAGGGACAAAAAACGGTTGAGGGTGGCTGGGCTCGGTGGCAGGTAGACCCTGGTGGGAAAGTGTCTGAGGATGCAACTCAGTTGACGGAGTTCAAAATGCATACTCGGGAGGGCGGGAGGCGCCCCATCCGTATCAACATCACAACGTGCCTGCCCTCCATGCGCCCGCCTCCTTGCCCAATAGCTGTGCCTCAGCCGTGCGCCCGTCTGTGGGCTGTGTGGCTCGAGCTGAAGACAAGAGAAAAGCCAAGGGGATTTTCAGAATTGCTCTGCCTCGCTGTCTAACACCATGCATACTTCTCGTTGGCAACCCAGTCCACCGCCGCCGTCGGCTCGTCGCCGTACCACATCAGACTAGCGATGCTGTCCTTCTCCCTGTCGACAAGCTCATACTCGATGCCGCTGCGATCCACCGCCCTCTTCAGGAGCTCCGACGGGTTCCACATCTGCAAGTCGAACGACCGCCACTCAGCAGCCTCGGCCTGCGCGATCCGGATGATGGCCCTGAAGCCCTCGGCCACGTAGTCGTCCTCGCTCGCCTCGTCCTCCACCACGAACCTGAGGATGTGGAACGTGTTGCCCTCGATCTTGTCCAGGCCGCCGTAGTAGCCCCTCGTCCACACCGCCCAGATCCTCCTGCCCGGCTCGCCGAACAGAGCGCCTCTGACCTCGGGTGTCTTGTGGAAGATGTGCTTGGTCATGAAGTCCTCGCGCATCAGGTGCCAGAGGAACTGGTCCAGCTCCGGCACCAGCGCCGCGCATACCTCCTTATCGCCCGCCGGGAGGCCCCTTGCCCGCTGCTGCATCTTGCCCCTCAGGAGATTCTCGTCCAGGTGGCACAGCATTGCGAGGTCGTGGTAACCCAGCGGCCTCGCACTGGGCGCCGGCGCCGGCGCCTGGCCCCCGGCTGCAACCGGCTTGAAGCGAAGGTGGGTGCTCTCGAACACTGCCCACCCGCTCTTGGCGTAGAAGGTCTTGCCGATGTCAGAGTAAAGCACCGAGAACAGCGAGCGCGTGGTTCCGTTTTCCTCGACCTGGCCCGCACTGGGGCCTTTTCTCCCCTCCGACCACTCTGCCAGCTTCGGGCCAAGCTCCTTCATCATCCGCGATGCGTAGCCCTTGCCGCGGTACCGTGGGTTGGTGAAGACAGACGCGATCCCGTGCGCGATACCATCCTGGACGACCGGCCCATCTGTGCCAGGCCGGCTGACAAGTGCCCGCTTGCGCAGCGACTCACAGCTGGCGTAGATTAGTCTGTTGTCCGGGGCAGCGTTTCGGTTGGTCAGAATCCAGTGTGTAACTCCACCACTCTTGGCGAGAGGCACTGTCATCAGGAACTCCTCTCGTGCGAGATAGTCCTCGAGCTTCAGTGCAGGGCCCCACATGGGATGATGCAGCCCCCAGACATGTTGCAGTTCAGCCTTGGTTGACTCCGCGAGCACCAGATCTGGATGCTCTGCAGGGGGTAGTCCGTCAATAGAGGAACCCATGTCTGCGGTCAATTCTCCCGGGCGTGACGAGGCGCAAACGACGATTTATCCTTCTCCTTTCTGTTCTCCCTTCTGTTCTCCTTTCATTTGCCAGGACGATGGCAATGGTTGTCTGGGTTCCGTCTTGCAAACGAGCTAGGAGTATAGTACGGAGTATCTTATCTCTGGCTTTGGACCCGGATGCCAAAAATTCCTGGGCCGGGCCGAGTCAATCGGTCTGTAGTGACTGAGGCTAGGTAGAACCAAATATGGATAGCCCGTCTGCTCAGCCAAGGGGCGCTGGGCGGGGGGCGGACGGGCTATTTGTGCGTGTTCGATACTGCCGTTCCTAACCTGGAACTACGAGACAAAAGCCAGGCCACGAGATCTCAGTCCGGCGTGGAGCCCCCCCTGCATTTGGCAGAGCCCACATTCCTCGGCTCCCGTACCAGCTGGTCTCTCGGATTCAAGCTTCCCTGTCCACATCTTCCCCAGACTCGTAGGCACCCACGTTAAAGGGTCACGCAGGTCGGCGACTCAGGTGGTAAACGCAGGAACAGAACCCTAGGCCCAAGAGTTGATCATGCGCGTAGTCCTTGGGCCAGTTTCGAAACGTAAACTTACGTCAAAGTTAGCATCTCGAGCCTCCATGGACTTGGCGACCCCGGTTGCTGGGTGCCGTTGCATTGCACAAGGCCAGCCCGGGCGGTGCGTAGCTCACGCCGGGTCAGACGCCAGGCCAAGCAAGGAACGACGCCGCATGCCTAAGCCGCTGGTTTCCGGCCTGCGGGCCTTGGAGACACGGGCGGACCACCGCAAGCTCACTGCCAGCCCGGTGCAGGGTTCTTGATGATCTCGAGTCCATTCCTGTGTCAGATGGCTGCGGGGAGTCCTCAAAGGATTGCATGGCCTGATACGACCGTACATCCAAGTGGGTCCAATAGAGACGTCAGCGTAAAGGGAGAGTAGTATACCGGCACCCACTATACATAAAACCTTCGATAAACAGCACGGAACCCGGCTCTGATTACAAACGGAGATCGGCTCTCACTGTAGTGTACACGCCCCGTACGAGTCATGACCACATTGCGCCAGCTACTGTACTCGTTTTGTTGTATCACCCCGAACGCCAGCAGCCCAGCCGAGTGCCTCCGTCTAGTGACCGTGCCCGTCGTCCTCCTCGCCCCTCTGCTCCGGATCCAGCCTGATCAGGGTATCGATACGCATAATGCTGATGCAGGCCTCCACCGCACTCTTGAGTTGCCGGATCTTGCTCATACTAGGCTCCAGGACACCTGCCTTGATCTCGTCGACCACCTTGCCCTTGGACAGATCCAGACCGTAGTTCTTGTAGCTCTTCTTCCGCGCCACCGTCTTCTCGTCCTCGTTGGCATCGCCGTCCGCAGTGCGTTGCGATAGTGCGTGTCTCGACCGCAGCTGGGCGACCAACTCTGAAGCGTCCTTGGCGGCGTTGACGGCGAGCGTCTTGGGGATGACCAGGAGGGACTGGGCGAACTCTCCTATGGCCAGCTGCTCCCGGGATCCCACTGTTCCGGCAAACTCCTCGAGATAGATGTGAAGAGCAGTCTCGACCGCACCACCGCCTGGCACGATGCTGCCGCTTTCCAGCGTGCGCTTCACTGCCATCAGGGAGTCGTGGACTGACCGCTCCATCTCGTCCAGTTGGAAGTCGTTGGAACCACGCAGGATGATCGATGCGGACGAGTGCGCCTTGGTGCCCTTGACCAGGATGCACTCGTCGTCAGAAATGCGCTCCTGAGAGACCTCCTCCGCTTGGCCAAGGTAGGATGGTTCGAATTTCTCGTCGCCGTTCAGGTCCGAGAGGGTGCTCAGCATCGTGGCGCCGGTGGCCCTCGCTATCCGTCGCAGGTCCTCCTTCTTGCATCTTCGAACGGCCATGGCACCCCTCTCGACGAACATCTTCAGGCAGAGGTCGTCAATACCCTTGGTGGTAAGGATAACGTTCGCGCCAGCCTTCAGGATCAGCTCCACCCGCTCGAGGATCATCCCAGACTCCCTCGCCCGGATCTGCTCAAGCTGTTGAGGGTCGTCCACCGTGATCTGCACACCCAGCTTCATACGCTCCTTCTGAAGGTTCATGTCAAGCACAGCGATCTTGGCATCCTTTACGCTGGTTGTCATGGCCTGCGAGGCAACGGTACAGTTCAAGGCGTAGCCCTTGACCAGTACGGACTCCGTGGCGGCCTTGCCGTGTGCCTTGAGAATGTTCACCGCCTTGACAGGGTACTTTGTCTCGTTCCTGTTGTTTGTTGTCTTCACCGCCTGCATGGAATCGACGACCATGTTACTGAAGAATTCGGAGTCGGCGCCGATGACCTTGGAGGACATGGAAGTCTTTGCAATGTTGAGGAGGGACTCGCGTCCGAGGTTCTCGACTTTAACACTAATGTTCTCGTTCATGTACTTGACAGCCTCGCGCAAGGCCAGGCGGTATCCCGTAATGATGGTCGTGGGGTGTATCCGGTTCCTCATCAGCTCGTTCGCCCTGCGCAGAAGCTCGGCCGCGATGAGAACAACCGAGGTCGTGCCATCGCCGACCTCACTGTCCTGCTGTTGTGCGAGGTCCACAAGAATCTTGCCGGCGGGGTGCTCGACGTCCAGGAGGCTGAGGATAGTAGCGCCGTCGTTGGTGACCGTCACGTCCCCGATGTCGTCGACCATCATCTTGTCAAGGCCGCTGGGGCCGAAGGAGCTCTTGACGACATTTGCAATAGCTTGTGTTGCCAGGACTGGGGTCGGACGGGTCAGCCACGCTGTCCGGACCCGTGCACATCATCGTCTTGTCTGGCAGGTGCAAGACTCACCGTTCTGGTCACGAATATCAGACCCTGAGATCTTTTGGCCGCCCAGAAAAAGGGTGCCGTTCCCGCTCTGCTCGAACATGGAAGCCATCCTGACCGAGTGTAGTTGATCGACGGGGACGCGTTCCAAGAAAGGTGTGCAGTGTGGGGGGGTGGTGAGGACGTTGGAAGCTGGAACCTCCTTTCGCGTTCACTGCACGTCCAGCTGGTTGACCAGCTTCGACACGACACTGCCAGCAGTCCAGCAACTTTTCCAACGGCTTGTCAGGTTCTTCCAGACCCGCCATCCCAGCCCACGACTTCATTGGCCGAGCCCCGGCAGGGTGGGGGGCCCAGTGCTCCACCTTAGCTGCTGGCTGCCCCTCGATTAGTACCTAAGCACAGCTCCGATACGCCCCTGAATGGAGGGGCTATGAAATCAGCTGCCACCGGGGAAGGCCAGTCGCAGCTCCAGCAACAACTCCATGTCTTCGATTTGCACCATGTTCGAGTGCAGCATGTGCAACGTAAACTGCACTCACACATATTACATGCATAAATGAGGAAATTAACGCAGAGGCCACAGTACAGCCTGTCCAAGGTAAACACTTGGTGTCTAATGGGCGGGAGCTGATATTCGTGAGTCGCCTTCGACATGGCTCGATATTACGTTTGTCCTGCACTTGAAGAGGGACCGTTACCGGCTAGGTGTGACTTGTATTTGGGGACCAAAACATAGGTGGTTGTCTCCGAGGCAGATATATCTCGTCCAGTTCATACCCGTAGGATCGATCGCTCACGCTCTGGTCTCATCCTTGTGATCAACTTCGTGCACCTCCGTGACGCCGATAGGCCCCAACTCGAGCTGCTTGTCAACGTTCTGCTGCACCTTGTCTTGCACCTCCTTGCCTTCGAACATAAAGGAGAGCTCTTCCAGGGTGCGGTTGTGGGTTTCCGGGAACAAGAGATAAACGGTGGCAATCTCAACGAGGATCCACACGCAGTACACGATATAGTACTTCCACCCAATCCGGTCGAGAGCGATCGGGTTGACGTAGGTGTTGAAGAAGACGGCAAACCGGACAGTCAGTTGCTCCAGAGCAATGCCCTTTGACCTTTGTGCATAGGGGAAGATCTCCACTAGGTAGGTATAGGCCAGTGCATTCCAGCCAATGTTGTAGAACCTGGGGACAGTTAGTTTCCAATACAATGCCCCTCGTACCCAGCAGCACGTTGACTTACGGTGAGTAGACAAAAATAAAGACAAGTACAGGAATAGCAGCAGCCGAACTCCCATCTATGGCGAAGCGGGCAGAAGCAATGGTCCACACAGTGTCTGTAACTTGTCAGCAAGCTGTATGGGCAGAAGGATCTCAGGGCTCATCACATACAGACACAGGCAGTACCAATCGTACAGATCAAGAACATGACCCGGCGAGGGTACCGGGGCGCAACCAGCGCAATCGGAACCGCGTTGATAAAGCCCCAGCAGGTGTTGCTCAGGATGAATTTCTGGACCGTCTGGTTATCCGTGATTCCGACCAGGTTGAGGATCTTCTTCATGTAGAAAGAAAGAAGGCCGTTCCCACTCCACTGGGTGAAGAATCCCATTATGGCAGCGAGCATAAATCGGCGTCTCATTGGAGCATCTCGGAACACGTCGGCCCAGACAAATGCCTCTGCCGTATGTTAGCTCATTCTTCTCCTCTGAGCCTCGTTCTCTTTTGACGAAACGCCGAGACCCGTCCAACTGGTAGACAGAGAAGCCCGCTGGGCTAGGCTTATACGTACTGGCAGTGGCTTTCTCCTGGGCAATGGTGCTCTGGATTTGTGCGTACTCCAGCCGAACGAATTCCTCCCCATCGCGACCTTCGCAATGATATTTCTGAAGAATGGCAAACGCCTCATCTCCACGATCCTTTGAAATCAGCCAACGTGGACTTTCGGGGCACCATGTCATGAACCCAAGCTGGCATGCGCTGGGCACGAACTCTGGCACACGTTAATCACCTGCTACGGGTCCCAAGGCGATACATTCTGGAACATTCTAGGCACAAATGGTCGGGGAACTGTAGCAAGACAAAAGTGATACTTACGGAGGAGCGACGGCAACCTCCACGCCCACGTGCTCTTCATCTGGAAAGTCCCATACGTAACGCCGGCGGCGATGATGGCACCGACAAACCAGCTGGCATTGAACAGGGAAGTCATTATGGGGCGCTCTTTGGCGTAGGCGAGCTCGCCAATAAGGGCCGAGGCGTTGACGATGGCGAAAGGGATCCCAAAGCCGAGGACCCAACGGGAAGCGAGGAACATGTCGACGTTCACTGCGCCTGCTTGCATTCCAGCGCCAAGGGTCATCACGAGTGAGGCCGCGACAATAGTCCGCCGTCGTCCGAGAAACTGCGAGACGGTGGGGATGAAGGGAATGGCCATGAGGGCGCCAAGGGAGTACATGGCATTCAGTAAGCCGAGGCGGTCTCCGGAGGGATTGCCAAAATCTTGGAAATCGAGCTGTTAGCCAGAGGTGTAGCATTCCGCGCGGCTGCAAAGTGAGACTCACAATCTACCCATGACTGAACTGCCTGTAGAGAGTTCATCATGGACGAATCGAAACCAGAGGTCCACTCAACACCCAGGCACGTCGGTACCAGGATCAGGTACAAGAATCGCAGGTTTCTCTTCTTGTACCATTTTATGGGATCAGCACGGGCAATGTTGCTGAGCCTCGGGTCGGCTGCGTGCTCTTTCGTGCTTCCAAAAGCCATGTCGTATGATGGGCTGTGAGCGCTTGTCGCTCACGTATTTGTCTAGGAAGTTACTGAGGTCAGTCAGGCAAAGCACACAGATGGGAAAATGATGGCACGAGTCTCCATGTCTTTAATGCATTATCAAGGCCAGTGGGAGCCAGCATGGCGGGAACCAACCCCGCGGAAAGCAATAGACAGGTGATAGCAAACTGACCAGAACATTTCATAATTGGTTACCGGCTAAATATTGCGGCCAGGGCGTGCTTTTCCAGATCCTTTTAGCCTTGGGTTTTGCTTGGCAGGTGAGAACGAAACAGAGGTTTCCCCGCGCAACAACTGTTCAACTGATGGCTGACGGCCGAGGTCAGAGGGAACTCCCAAGTAATCTGCAATGTCCCGTCGGGAGGTAAATGTGGTGTAGTGTAAGTCGTGAGCGAATAGAAGGGGGGCAGGTGGAGTCGCCAAGCAAGCCATCTATCATAGAATCCGGGGTAAAGACAGGGTGATCTGGGGAAGACGTCGCCCACGGCCTTCTTAGAATGGGTGGCTAGTGACTGCGGTCCCTGAGGCCAACTGGCGCAGTGTTATAAGATGTTGTAAGACAGGTTCACCCAGCGAAGTAGCCGAGCCAAAACCAGACTTGAGATGAGCCCAAAAGGTTACCTCCCACCTTAGGACACTTCGCTTTTTGTCAGGCGCTCTCGGTTCGAGCACAGCCTGGTGTGGGCTTTATTCCCCCCTGCTCTATTTACAGTTATTCATTTACATCCTGTCGGACGTATGCCGTAAGGCACTGTGTGAATCAGCAAAGCTCCTCAGAATTACCTAGGCGACCTGGGAGTAATTTGCCAGATATTGACTCGTCTTCCAACGGTACAAGCAGAGCCCGCCCTATTGAGATAATAAACCACATGGCCTGTCTTAAAAGCCACGAGCTATAGCTCAGCACTTGAACATTGTTCCCATTCAACTCCCTGTAGATCGGAACTATGGGGAGCGGACGTGTCACCGCTTCTGGCTCGTCAGGCCATTGCTGAGCTCCAACGGACGGCCAGCACGTGAGATGTAAATGAACTGCTCACACGCTCTTTAACTGTGACTTATCACAGTTGCTGTTCGAGTCGCAGTCAATTTGAGAGTATATGAAGACCGCACCTCGTCAAGACTCCATCTTCCCCCCAAGCGCCATGCCTCAGGCGAGCCACGATGCTCAACAGATCCCCACCTACCTAGGTACTTACCGCCTGCATTCTGCTCAGCGCTATACCAGGCACGATTCTGTACTGGCCATGAATCAACAATACTTTGAAAAGGTCCCCTTCACTGAAGACCCTGAGAGAAAAGAGCTGACGTCATATGCGACTTTCGCTGACACGCCATATACCCTCAAAGATTGTGAACACTACAAAAAAAGACGAGATGTTCTATAGGGTGGAAGATGAAACTTCGAAAGACAAGAAGGCCCGAGAGGCAAATAAGGTCAAAGACTCAGAAGAAGAGGTCGAGTGGGACGAGGGCCTGATTGAGCAAAAGGATGTCTACGCCTTTATCGAAGACCTGCTCAAAAGGGAGGGCCGGAATCGGAGGGGGTACTGGACGATACAGGCAGAAAACCGTAACAAGTCGGAAATCCCTCCAATTCCGGTGTTCCAGTTCGGGACGCTCGGCCTCGAGATACACGCCAGAAACGAAGGCACCATCCAGCGAGTTCACTTGAGCGGATCTCCAAGCTCAGCTAGCCTTTCACCTCTAGAGCTTAGCTAACCTTGACATGTACAAGATTAGGGACTTGGGACGTGGAGATCATGCTGAATGCGTGCAGTGACTATGAGCCGGGCAAGAAAATCATGAACAAGGTCAGCGGCAAAGGGATCTCTGGTGGAGGTGTAGAGTTTCGGTGGTGCTTGAGAGGTCCTGTGGTCGACCGTGGTCTTCATGCAGGGCCAATTCCCAGGCGGCTCATCAGGAAGTGCACGTCATTATTCCTCAAAAAGGGCAGTGGGAAGGGCGCGAAGGGTAATAGTGCTAAGGAAGATAGTTAAATACGCCAAAGACACTGCCAAGCACCCGAGTGTAGAACATTTTCAGATATCGCAAAGTTTTGGAAGCTATTAATTCAGGCCGTTAATTTTCAATGAGATTGGCCTCTCTGTGGCTGTGCTAACTTTCCAGTCACTTGATATTGGACCTATGGATGGGACGTGGATTACAGGAATACCTCCTACTTGAGTAGGTAGGGAAATGAATATAGCTCGGGAGTTCGCAACTGCGAGGATGGGGTAAGTGCTGCCACCACATTTCTAATGCATACTTGATCGGAAATTTTGGCAATCTTGATCCTTCTACTAATCCTGACGAAACCGTCTTGGGACACGTCAGATTATTGGATGCACAAGTCGTACCTATCTTCAGGATTCTGTAAGCGGTGGGCCGCGGATAATCCACGGTTCGCCGCCCAACGGTCTGGATGGGAGAGACCCGTGGTGTATGTAGGTAGAGAGGAGCAACAGCTTTCAGGAAATATAAAGACAGCCCTTCTACTGACCAAGACACCGTATCTCTTGCCGCATTCTTTAGCAGGATTCTCAAAAAGCTTTTATCCTTACTATCCTTAGTTATTTGCGAGAAACACTCGTCACCTAGGAATCCAAGGTCTACACATATACATCTACTTGAGAATCTGGCATCATGCACGCAGCCGTTGTCACAGAATTCGGCCAGGCCCCAAAATATACCACCGTCCCTGGCCTACCACCTCCATCGCCCGAGCAGCTCCGCCTGCGCGTCCTCGCCGCCGGCGTGCCCAACGTCGCCAGGATGATAGCAGCGGGCCAGCACTTCATAACCGCCTCCCTCCCGTATATCCCCGGAGTTGACGGTGTCGGTGTCGACGATTCCGCCAGCCCGCCGCAGAAGTACTACTTCTCCACCCTGCCTGGCAATACGGGATCCCTATCCGAGTCCGTCAATGCCGAGCGCAGGTCCACGGTTGCCATACCGGCTGGGAGCGATGAGACGGCTGTTGCTGCCCTGGTAAACCCGGCGCAGAGCAGCTGGATGGCCCTCCGGCACCGCACCGGTAGTTTGCCTCAAGGGTGGTCGGTAGCGATCCTGGGAGCCACAAGCGCGAGCGGCCGGATCGCTGCCGGGGTTGCGAAGGCCCTAGGAGCCGGGCGCATTGTTGGCATCGCGCGGGGCGAGGAGGCCCTGGCAGAGGTTGACGGTCTGCAGGAGAGGATTGTTTTGGACGGCACCGACCCAGCCAAGACCGACTTCTTGAAGCTGGGTGGACATGTGGATGTGATCCTGGACTACGTCTACGGGCCGGCCATTCTCGCGCTGTTTTCAGCGCTGAGACCTACGGCAGAGGTTCAATATGTCCAGATTGGGGTCCTCAGCGGGGCGGATACTGTGCTTCCTGCTTCCCTGCTAAGAAGCAAGATGATCACCATGAGAGGGGCAGGCCCGGGCTCGTGGACAATGTCGCAGTTGGCGGAGGAGACCGCGGAATTGCTCCAGGCGGTGGACGGGCTGAAGGCTGATCTGTTGCACACCGTAAGATTGGAGGAAGTGGAAGGTGTGTGGAACAGCCCTGCTGTGAAAGGGAAGAGGCTTGTTTTCGTGCCTTGAGTTGCTATTGCACAAACATGTGGATTGTAGCACAGGTATGCAGTATGGCAGAAGGGTCTGCTACAATCCATGGACAAATATGGCCCCCACGTCCCTTTCCACGTCTCTTGATTGCTCATAACCGTGTTTTTATTGCACACGAGCCCGTTTGGGTCCTATGCTGAGACCCGTGGGCGGCTTCTAGCCGGACACTCACATGGCACGACCATATGCGTCCTTTTTAGGCTTAGCCAATGTGAAATATATCCCAGAGTCAGAATTGGAGGGGAAAGACAAAAAGAAGGCATGATTGTCAAATCCAGACAGAAGCCACCGTGTGAGGCCACAACCACACTCAGAGGTGTGGGTGCATCCATTTCTTCTGTTATGCAACAGTGAAGCTACTCCTGCGACTCAACACGTCCGTGTGTGCGGCAGGACCGAAAGACTGTTTACGGACCGGGCTGATCCGTCGATGTCTGCAACCTGCTCAGCGGAGGCTCCTGAGAGGAGGTTTCAGGAACATAGGGTATGCAGTGAAGCGGAACAATAAAGGCCTGGTATTGCTATCTATGGCCATCGATAGACAGGGATGAGGCTTGTTGTGTGACCTGCTTTTGTGAAAACACAACCCGCACCCTCCAAGAATACTTCCTAGTTCTGATGTACATCCGGCCAGACTCTATCTAAGTCACCCGGGCAGCCACGGGTGGTCAAGTCAATCATGTGCAATAGGTATAAAAGCCATAGGATTCAGTGCACTCACTATAGTATGGCAAGTTGGTCACAGGGCAAATCAATACTTGTCCATTTCGCGAGCCTTGCGTTCCACGGTGCCGCAACTGTGCTCTGAGCGATGACTGCGGGGCCCGCCCACAGGCCATCAAGGCCCAAGGCCGGCATTTTGTTCCATGAGATAGATCCAAGGGGTCCGAGGTCTCCAGAGGTTTCAGTTTGTTGTCCTTTTTGCTGACTTGGCGCTACGCACGTAGATAGGCGAGCTTCATACCAACTGGCAAGGAGTGACGTATCCAATGGGCCCGAACGCCAGACCCGAGTACGCGGATTGGCTTATTGGAATTCTGCAGAGTATGTCATGAGGAAATTGAGGCCTTGCATCATTCCCAGTGTTTTATTGAAAATGTTGGCGGCTCTTGTAAGAGATGCACGCTAACACTTACACATGCGGTGGCTTTACAGCTTTACACCAAAACACAGTCGACGGACCCAGAAAAAACAGCAGAGGTTTGTATTCATCGCTGTATTTGTCCGTCATGATCAGACGTCATGAGAATGCCAGGGGATGAAATGGCCGCCGAGTGAACCCTGTTGAGTGCGCATGTGGTGATAGTGAATTTCTCCGCGATTCAACCTCATGTGTAGGACAGCGCAGGTCTCATGGGTCATGGCTTCAACCCCCCCCCCCCAGGCATACATAGAATTCCAGCAGCCTTTCATACCTGAGGTCACGAGCAATTCGAGGCATTACGGCGTATGCATGTGCTGCTGCGTATTGAAGATAGGCAAAGCGAGTCCAGCCGGAGCTTCGGGAGCCCCGCATTTCGCACCAGCCCCTTCAAAGGACTGATGCAATCGGCACGCCCTTCGAGTAAGCAGGGCTCAAATCTGCCCTTCCACTCTTCTGATGCTGCTTTTCTGCCGTGCTTATTGACGTCCCTTGACCCACACGAGTGTCCACGCTCAAACCGCCATGGCCGTCATCATATCAGCCGCCGCAGCGGAGGCGCTGAAGCCTGTCCGTTTGCCGGACGACGCGGCACTGGTCACATACGATGACGGCCGCGTCACCTGGGCGAGTGAAGCTCAAGCCGAGACGAGGAGCATCGAGGCGGAGGAGATCGTCCTCATCGCAGAGGTCTCAGGCGGAGGCTATCTCATCCTCACCCTGAGCCAGGAAGAAGGCGACGCGGAGCCCTTTCAGCTGTCTTCGTTCAAGACTCGGGTCCTGCAGCAACAACTGCTCGACCGCTTCCTCCTGAAAAGCATTCCGGGGTACCTTTCAGCTGGCGCGAACTCGAGCCTGGACGTGCTTATTTCATCAAGATCTGGGACAGGCCAGTCCCAGAAATTCTACGACGCGGTGCTGCAGCCTTTCCTGGGAGCATTGGGCCTCACCAGCGACGGAGCATCGGCAGTTGCTAATTCTCCGACTGCTGGCAAGGTTTACCAGGTGACTGTGACAAAGGATGCAGACAGTGTGAAGGAGTTCTCGCGACAAAGATGGGGTCGTGGCAGACAGTCCGCCGGTGACAGTGGGACAGTCATCCTGCTCTCTGGCGACGGGGGCGTCGTGGATCTCCTCAACGGAAGCACACAGCCTGCCCAACCAGAGCACCTGCCAACCATCGCCCTCATCCCGCTAGGCACTGGGAACGCGCTATTCCACTCCCTCCACAAGCCCCACTACGCCGCGCCCGACAAGCCAGGCCCGTCGCCCCTGGTCCTGGCGCTGCAGGCCCTCCTGAAGGGCAAGGCCTCCCCGCTGCCGACCTTCGACGCACTGTTCACGCCTGGGTCACATCTGGTCGAGGAGAAGAAAGAACCCACAGGTTCCGGCCCCACGCCCATCTCCCAGCTCACGGGGGCCATCGTCGCCAGCTACGGGTTCCACTCCCAGCTCGTTTGGGAGTCCGACACGCCCGCTTACCGGAAGCACGGCGACAAGCGCTTCGGCATGGTGGCGCAGGAGCTGATCAAGGAGGAGCATGCCTACGCTGCTTCTGTGGAGACTTCGTCCTCCTCTTCAGCTCTGGGAAACACCACGCGGTTTAACTATATCCTTGCCACCATGGTGTCGAACCTGGAGAAGACATTCACCATCTCCCCAGACAGCCAGCCGCTCGATGGAAAGCTGAGGCTGGTTCAATTCGGCGATGTGGGCGGGCAGAAGACCATGGAGATCATGATGGCGGCTTACAACAACGGGGCGCACGTGGGGATTGAGGAAGTGGGTTATGAGGATGTGGAGTTTGTCGAGGTGACTACACACGAGGAAGAGCCGAGATGGAGGAAGGTCTGTATCGATGGCACGATCGTGGAGGTCCCGCAGGATGGTTCAATGACTGTCAAGAAGAGCCCACAGGCACGGCTTCAGGTGCTGGTGCTGGGCGCTTGAAGATGACGACTTGTGTTCTGGTAATGCTCGAGACAGGGAGTTGCGTGGCGGAGTTTACTCACTAGGCCCCAGGTACCTTTATGACTCCATCAACCTCCTTGCCCTCTTCTCCATGAGGTTTTCAAATTCTTGGACACCATTTTCGAGCGTTGTGAGTATGCCGCCCTTCAGCCTACACACGATCCTCCGTCTCGAGCTCTCTTCTTCGTCCTTCTCATCCGACTCACTACCCGGGTCGCCAATGAGACCCTCTACTGCACCTCTCATAAACCATCTGTCGTGAGATACGACAATCACAGCACCGACCCAGTGATTTAGGGCCTCACGCAACGCGGTCACCGTCTCATCTGCAGGATGTTAGTAAGCCACATGCCTGTTGGTGTTTTTTTTTTTTTCTGTTCTTTTCTTTTCTTATTTTTTGCACGGATCAAGCACGGGGCCAGGGAATCTGTCCAGGTTCTTTTCTTCCAGGCGGGAGGTAGTACTCACAGTCAAGGTGTGTCGTCACCTCGTCCAGCACCAGGCAGTGTGGGCGCTTCCACAAGATCCGGGCCAACTCGCACCTCACCAGCTGCCCACCGGAGAGCCTGGTCCAGAATTAAGAGTCAACTTTTAAAAGAACCAAGGAAGAAGCTTCATTCAAAGACAATGCGGAATGGGCCATGGTGTGGCCATGGCTTTCAAGACATGGGCTCCGGGGAGGAGATTGTTATTCCTAACAGTTTAAAAAGAAAACAAGGCTCTAGAAGCTGACCTGTGGATGGGAACGTCAGAGGCCAGACGCCCAGGGAGCCCCAGCGAACCCCAACATGCCGCGAAGCTCGCCCTCGTCCAGCTCGCCCTCAACCTCTCTGGATAACAAGGCCAGGGAGGTGAGCTCGAGCTCGGAGCGCCCCAGCTGCTGGAGCTGCTCGACAGCGTGCTGGCTGTAGTAGCCGAGCTTCAGCCGCGGGTGTGTCGTCAGGGTCCCCTTGGTAGGCTTCTCCTCGCCGACGAGCAGTTTGATCAGCGTCGACTTGCCGGCACCGTTGAGCCCGAGGACTCCAACACGGTCTCCCATGCCCACGGTGAGGTTGATGTCTTGCAGAACCGCCCGGGGTGATGCAGTGGTCTTCACTCTTGTGGCGTAGCGGAAAGTCACGCCTTCTGCGGAGATGAGCGGTCCTGGGAAACGTAGCTCGGGCGGCTCGGGCAATGCGATTATTGGTGGTCTCTCGTCCTGCGGGATTTCGACCTCAGCGCGGCTGCTGAAGTGGTAACCTACAAGATCTCTATTGAGTTTAAACCTCCCACCCTTGGCGCTGGTTTCCACGCCCCAGCGGTCATCGAGCTTCTTCTGTCTCATCTTTGCCTGGCGGACTGAGTATCTGTCAGTCGGTGTTTTGGCCCGTACCATAGAATGGACACCTCGGGAGGTAGCAGTGACAGGCCTGCGCCACCGCTATATCTCACGAGATTTCCCTTCAAATCGTCTGACCGGTGTGAGGATGACTTACTTCGATTTTCGTCATCGTTCTTCTTTCCATCCCGCATATTGCGCTGGATAGTGGCTGAAATATGGGCCTTTTGTTTATCCTTGGCCTCCTTGACTTTTGTGAGATGGAATTTCTTCTCGGTCATGCTGGACTCATACATCTGGAAGTCGCCATGGAAGTACACGAGGTCCTTGTCCTTGATGATCAGCAGATCTGTGCATAGTGATGTGAAGTCGCGGTCGTGGGACACAAGAATCAGAGTCGAGGGGTCGGGCAAGTCCTCGAGGGACTCGAGGTACCGCTGGAGCCAGATTATGCCGAGAAGGTCCAGGAAATTTGTCGGCTCATCGAGGATCAGGATGTCTGTCTCCTGTAAGAGGGCAATGGCCAGTGCTGTTCGCATCTTCCAGCCACCCGAAAGCTCAGACACAGCTTTTGATTTGTATGCCTCCGTAAAATCCAAGACCGGCGAGGATTTTGTTGGCTCGTGACTTGATGTCGGCGATCTTTGACGGCTCTACTTGGGCCTCGAGCTCCGAAAGAAGATCTGTGGCCTCTTGGACCTCAGCTTCCACTGCCTCGTTGGAGATCTCCTCATCCTTCTGCTCTTGTCTGCGCAATAGTTAGTACTCACTGGACCCGGCTGTGAATTGGTTTAGGCGAAACTCACAACGCCGCCGATTCTGCTACCGCTTTCTCAAACGCGATGAGTTCCTTGCGGGCCTGGGCTCCTCGAGCGCCACTTCGCAACCTTGCATTTTTATCCATGACAAAAAGCTGCTTCTGCAGCCTCTCATGCTTGACTTTTCTCAGTGCCTTCACCGCCGCCAGTCCTTCCGCGCTGTTGACTCCGTCGGCCAGGATGGCGATCTCTCGCTCGAGCTCGTCTTTTGCCGTTGCCCTGTCTATGACCTCCCGGAGGACGGTGTTCTCCGCGCCCGGGACCACTGCGTTATTACCTGGAGCGAAGAAGTCGGCATTGGCATCATCAGTATCGGTCTGCTGCAGCATTGCGACCCGAGTCTGCTCTGGTATTCCAGGGATCAACCGTTCCCCAATAGCCCTCAGCAGCGTCGACTTTCCAGAACCGTTCCTGCCCACAAGAGAGTACCTTTTGCCGGCCTTGAGTCTCAGCTTGGCATTTGACAGAACTTCGGTTCCATCGGACTTGGTTGCTCTCGCCTTGCCTTTGCCTCCCGGTGGTTTGGCACCAGGAGGGGCCGCTGAGGCCACAGTGATGTTGAGCCCCTCGATATCCAGCTAGCCACGGCTCTTAGAATGACATTTGGCATAGATGAAGCTGATGACTTCTTATGTATGGGGCCCACTTTGGGGCATACCTCTCGGTAGTTTGGGCTTTCAATATGAAAGCGTGTCTGTTTGCACGAAACAAGGATCGTCGCCACGGACTCAGCCGCCATGGAAGTCGTGGTAAACGAACGGGAAATGCCGGATTTCAAAAGGATTTCAAAAGAAACTGACGATACGTTCAGTGTAGCCTTTGTGAGGCCGGCGGGCGCAAGATTAGACAGCAAGTAGGTGCGCGTATTGTCGCGTTTCCAAGTTATGTGTTCCGGGAAGCTCGTCTTATACCCGAGTCAAGCATGAGGGCGAAACCACATCCCTTCCCGTGTGGACGGGATGGCCACAACACGGCTCCCCCCGCCCAGACAGGACTACCCCTTTTGGCACGCTCTCCAGTGACAGTGCGGCTGAGAGGGTGTGGGGTAGTGAGTCACACCGAGCGAAGTCCTGGTCGTTCCACGGCCGTGCGCCCGTGGAGTGGTCGACTTCAATCAATCTTCTCGGGCCCGTTGACCCCTTGCCGACTCGTTCAGCGGATACACCGATTGGGGTGGTTTCAGACGTCGAAACAGGCCCTTCGACTTCTCCAGCTTGACTGCCGTCATCAGGGTCCAACCTTGCGAGTGTGATGTTTGCCAGGAATGCTCAGATCAGCTCGAGCACTTGTCTTATTATGAATCACAGGTTTCCCTTTCAGCGAGCTCATTCCGCGGGATACCAAAAATGGCATGTGTTTTTCTCAGAGCCTGGGAGGGCGGTGGGGTTCGTGAGCGAGGATATCAAGACGTAGCTAATAGATTAGAGCGTTGGGACTAACGAGCATTCACAAAAGCCATCCGCTGACAATTTGAAAACTTACGAACAACTTGGATTGATTATTCATATCTGAGGAGTATCTTCCTCTTTGGACAAGTTCCTATACCGGCTTGACCACGAATCTTTCTAGCCGGTTTAATTCTATATACAATGCACTGCAGATCCCGGCCGCAAGGTGTAAGCACATTGGGCAATCATGCTGCTAGCTAGAACCGTGTCTGGCGAGTTTGATAGAAGCCGTAGTGCTGTGAAGATAACGAGGTCGTGGTAAACTTGAAAGGGGCAATAGAATTACGCAGACAATACCGAAGGCCAAAAACCAGAATAAGTTACATTCCCTTCATGCACTGGCCGGATCGCGATGGCGTCGAAGGTTTCTAGAGATTGGCTATACTACCATGGGTCTTGTTCATTTGGCATTAATCCTTGCTCATTCTAGGCTGATCCAGGGGATTCCAGCCCGGCTCTGGCTCGCCGGGTTACAACACAGTCAAGGCTTTGCGGTAGCAACCGGCACAGCTGCGATCGTCGACGACATGGCAAATAGCTCGTCCGATGTGAGTTCCACGGGCGACTTGGTCCAGCCCAGGTGAGTCGGCAGCCGGTCTCCTTGTACGTGTAAAAACATATTAGCAGTCATACTCCAAATGGGTCATGGCATCACAGGAAAAAGCTTACGGAAAAAAGAATCAACCCAGTCCCTTCTTGTCTGAGTGGCATTGACGCCTCCGAAGACCAGCATGTAGATGGCCGGCGCAAGCCCAGCGATGAAGGCGTTTTCTGTGAAGTTCGGGTTCTGGAAATCAAGGTCCGTCAGCGAATGCTTCCACTTGGCTCCAAACCCGTGGTAAAGTTACGGCCCGGGCTTCCAATCAATCGCAAACAGATGACTTTGATATTTTGACCGGCCCTCGGCTCCTCCAGAGCTGCGGGCTTGATGAGGAGTAGACCCCATATCTACTCACCGCTGCCATCGCCCTCTGTGTACGATATCGCCTGGACTCCGCAGCAGTTCGAATGGTAATGATGTCGCCCTCAAATTTGGACGAGCTCTGGTCCCAGGTTTCCTGGTCAAAGTGAATATTGTCGCCAAAGTACAAGTCCTTGCGGGACAGTGAGCCGTCAATCTCGATCTCGTTGTGGACATTAGAGTCCTCCAGGTTGAAGGTGGAGCTATTTCCCGTGGTGGAGTGGGCGAGGGTGGTGTCGAGCTCGAACTGGAAGGGTGCGATCTGTAGGTTCATCACCTCGAGCATGGCTACGGCGAGTTGGGCCAGGTCGATATTTCTTCCGTCGCGGGGAATGTAGCCTTGGTTGGCCAGACCGTTGAGGCCCGGGCATGGTGAGCGGCCTTATGCTGTCTTTAGTCTATTTGCCTCCAGAATGGAATTGGCCGGCTTACTGTCGCTGTCGCTGGGAGGAATATACTCATGCGGATCGACTGAGTATGCGCGACAGCCTATGAGGAGACCACTGAGACCACTGAGACCACCCAGGAGTGGGCTGACGAAGGAGGGGATGTGCATTGTGCGTGATCCGAAGGTTTTTTTCTTTCTTCTTCTTTAAATGTCGTATCAGTTGCTCAAACTATGGGGCTCAAGCTCCATCCCCTCTTACGCGCAGCAGCATTCTTTTATAAGGAATCCCCTCCAGGCATGTTTTGGAATCTTTCCCATAAGATGTGATTAGGAGCCTTCATCAGGCAATACGCGCATACGCTCGGGGCTAAAAGATTACGCTTATACGCTCGATGCAGTGGTTGCTGTGGGGTTAGTCTTACACTTATACGCTCGATCTACGGCTGACAAGCTTTATGCGCTGGAATCACGGCTGACGCAGAAATAAACTAAGTAGTCTTACCAGCGGTGCCACTTCCACATTGGTTGTTCCTTAGTCTCTTCGGAGGCATTCCAATCCCTTCACCGATGTGGCAGGCTAAGCCATTGCAGCAACACTGCCACAATATATCGACCCCCCCTCCCCGTCCGGCTGAGGTATCGGGCATTGCATTATTTCCACATACCGATACGCTGACTCTCTTTCATGGAATAGCCCACCCGGCTGTGCCCACTCTCCAGGCCTTTGGTTTGTCTTTGTAAGGACCTCATGCGTAGAAGGTGGCGGAAACAAGCTTCGGGTCCCGAGAAAGCCCATCTCGGACTGTGCCCACGCAAGCCTGCATTGGCTCACGCAGCACCACCTTGGTCAGGACCAGACGAGATCAAAGGAGACAGGCACCGGCCTCCCTGAGGGCATGATCCAGAGCGTGTGCAGGATAGTCTCGGGTTCTTGCGCCGGGTATCCCGAGGCATTGAAAACGATGGGCCAAGAAAGACACATGCGACCTCGAACGCACAAGAATATCTCCCTGTGCCCAGCCCGCACAATCCCCCGTGCCATCTCACCCAGGCTCTCAACCTCGCGGATTCCCGTGCAGTGCTCAAAGCCCCAGGCACGGCCGTCACAATCATCATCGCTGTCAAACCTGACCTGGAACGCCTGCCACCTCTGTGAACACAGCTCGGCAACGTGGCTGTCGGCGGCGCCCTTGGGCCCAGTGAAGACCATCACACCCGGGTAGCCCGGTCTGGTCATCCCCGACACGCTCCCCGAATCAGGTCCGGGAGTGAGAGCGAGCTTGCGCTTGTTCGTATTGAGGAGGTGGTGGAGCCAGATGACCACCCTGAGGCGGCGAGTCCCTCGCTGCCTGGTTGATAAAGTCTTGGAAGGCGAGTATGGAAGCATCCGGTGCCTCGTCGCCCTCGACAAGCGCCACCTGAGGACGAGGAAGCCCTTTCTGAGATCGTCTCCGGCGGAGGCTGGGGAGTACTTCAGTCCGCGGGCCTTGCTGTCGAAGGCGATGCACCCTGGGTACACGGCCTCCACATGTGCAGGAGCTCCAGCTCATTGTGCAGGCGCTCGCCCGGCCCATCTTCAGTTTCGGACATGTTTCTCGCCCTGTCGCAAGTTACGATTTTCGGCTCGCTGATTAAATCTTATCATGAGGGGTTCGCTCATGTTGAAAGCTTACTCAAGGCAGCTGTGATGTAAGGGGCGGAGCGCAAATCGTCTTACACCACCTAAATCTCGCACACCGGCATTGTGAGCGCCCAACTTAATCCAGTCACATCCTTATGAAAGAACTAAGTGCTCGTGATTGACTTATGAAAAACTGGTTTTGAGAAGCTGGGGTCTCATTATTTGTATACTTCTTGCAAAACCTTCCGTCCGGGTAGGGCGTCCTTGGGCCGTGGTGGCATCGCTGATCGAGCACTGGACGTTTGCTCTTGACACCCCCCCCCCATCTTCCTTCGTACAGGAAATCGATTCTTCTTCTTCTTCTTTTGTGTTGAGCCGTCAAACTGAGATGTGGTCTTTACATCAATACGGGATCTTGAAGCCCGTGACTCTCAATTTCTGAAAGACACCATCCGGATCCACCCTCTTCGCCACGTCTTTGAGGAAAGCAACATTCTTCTCGCCATAAAACGCGATGGGATTCTGATCAGCCCAGGCATAATTGAGGTACCTCCAGTCCTTATACACCCCAAGCTCCTTGGCATAAGAATCGATGTCATTCCGAAACTGCAGCGCGATCGGGAGCATCATGTCTTGCACCTCTGGCGTCTCGCACGTCAGGACGATAAGCCAGTTGGACGTGGGTCCGTCGGCCACCACGTCCTCAAGCCCGAGTATGTTGCCGCCGTTCGCCTGGCTGTGTTTGGCCATTGACCGAGTAAAGGGCTGGAACTGCACGAGGACGTCGTAGGTTATGTTTTGTCCCTGTTCTTTCCCCATGTCTTCTGCTATCTTGTCCAGTTGCTCGCCGTATACCTCAAGTCTTTCGTTGACAAAGACCATCATCCTCAGGTCGTCTTGAAACTGGCCCACCATCCAGTTGGCGCTGGTGCTACGGTGTTAGTGGTCTGTTGGAATTATAGGCCGCATATAATTGTACTTACTATTGACCGAGTGGGGTGGTTCCAGTGAACTCGGGAACTATTTCAGCAACGGCCGCGACGCGGGAAGTGCTGCTGATGTTGTTTATTGTCCTGTATTCATCGAAGGCTGGGGCATCGCTGATGGCATCACTGTTTGTCAGGATCCCTCTCAAATTGTAGCCACGGTGAGGACCCCAAGACATTCCTACGATATTCTGGCTTGCAGGATCCTGATCCATCTTGCCAGCGAAGTTGATATATGCCCCGAATAGCTTGTCTCTTTCCGCCCCACTGTACTGAGTGAGACCCCCCCAAATTGCCGTCGAGTTTACAACTTCTGTGAGGGCTGTGAGTTTCCCCATGTCCACCGCGATGGTCTGGAGACTCACTCTGATCGATTCTGGTGACAAACCCAAGGTTGCCGGAGCCTCCCTTCTGAGCTTTGAAGAGGTCAGCGTTCGAAGTTGAGTTGGCATTGACAACGGTGCCATTTGCAAGGACGATCTCGAAATTCGTCACGCTGTCACACGCGAAACCGTGGGCATTGGTATGGAAGGAGTACTCCAAAAACAATAGTCAGCATGGGAATTCAGTAGTAAAATAAAGGCGCCAGGAGCCAGTGTCCTTACACCACCGCCAGTCACGAAACCTCCAACGCCGACTACTGAGGCCCGACCACCGACAGCAGTTACATTCCCGTCGTCTCTGAGCGTTGTATATACCCTCTCCCAAGTAGAACCAGGACCTATCGAAGCCGTGCCGGTCACGCTGTTGTAAGTTGTCGTGTTCATATAGCCTGGAAATAGTATGAGCCACGCGTAAAGCTTCAAGTGTTCCTGAGAGATCTCCACGGTGATGCTGCTCACCAAGGTCAACAGTGATCCCATCCCTGGCACCATTGGCCCCCTTGAAAGCCGAGTGCGCACCACTCCGAATACCGAACGGGCACTGGTGTTCGGATATGACTTGGCAATGCGCGACACGTCTAACGTGTTTTCCGGGAGCACCATGCACCAGGCGGCCTGCGCTCGTTGGCTGAATAGTAAGACTGCAGACGATTGTCATATGTCACTGTATCGGGCAGGAGGACCTTGCTGTCAGCCAGGGTCCCGTATGAGGGCGACACTTCTCCGCTGTCGCCCATCAGCTCCGCGTCTCGATTTGTAATGAGCTCCCGGATGAACACATACAAAAGCGCGTCGGACTGTGGTATGCTAATCTGCGCTCAGTGCTGGGAGAGCAAGGCGGCACGCCTTGCCCCGAGCTGACTCATCGTTCAGTCGCGTCGGACTGAACCTGCGCGCGTGAAAGAAGGGGTCTGGGTGGCAATAACTTTGATCAAAATACAGGAAGATTATAAAGGCTCCCGGGGGGGGGGTTGGTGTTTGTGTGTTCTGCTCCAGGGGAACTACCAAGTCTCAACCATGCATCGGAAATGGATGACCAAGACCGAAACTCAGGAAATCGAAGGGATAGATATAAGCAATCTGGTTATCTGCTTTATGCAACGGGCCAGTCAACTATCCGCTACCCCGAGCCAAGCCTGTGGAGTGCATATCGATGCTTGCGCAAAAGTAGGAATCTGCCAATGAGCCGTTCGAGTATTGAAAATCATGAGAGATCACCCGCGCCAAGTGAAAAGGAACGGACAATACAACCAAAAGAGGTTGTCCTGGAGGGGGGAGCCCAACCATGCTAAGTAGCTCCTTGGATTCGGTATTTCGGCTCCCCTCTAAATCATGTCCAACACCATTCACTGTTAGACAGACAGGATGGAACTTGATGTTCAGCTGGCACGGTAGCACTCGGAGACGGTTGAGTGCCATTTTGACCTCTTGGTGTTCTATCCAGTCCTCTGGCACATACGCGTCTATCGAATGTCCTCGATAACGATGTATCCAAAATGCAACCAGCAAGTGAGTGCCCAGAAAAGAGAAAAAGATGCGCCGCTCCCCGAGACTCCGTTATTCCAACTGCTAAAAACCATCATGCCCCATTCGTCTAATGATTTCGTCACTCATGCGTATATGTGTCTTCCGTCCAGTGCAAATGCCCTGTATCAAACGCCAGCGGTTGCATTCTGATGTGCGCCTCTCTGGGCTCACCATATGGCGGGCCCAAAACGCCCACCTTCCGGAACGGTGTTGTAAGAGCAGGCCTGCCAATCGCAGCCTTGCTTGTACACCTCCGTGCCCCACCAACTGAAGTTCTTCGTCCAGCCTGGATAAATGAGCCCAAAGAAGACAACAACTATGCCAAACGCGAGCCCAGAGTCCAAAGCTGCGCTCAACGTCATCGTGTACTTGGCCCACCATGCCTGCGCTCTGTTCTTGATCAGGTAGTTAAAGAAGTAGCAAACGACGGCCCATACTGAGAAGTTCAGTCCAGTCGCAGGGGGGATCCAGCTCAAGGAACCGAACAGCACAGGGAGATTGATCTTGCGAACGATGCTCTTCTTCTTGTTGCGGCTGTAAAGATACAGCGGAATCGGTGCCACAGCTCCAAGGAGGAAACACCAGACCAGAGGCCGGTAGGTTGCGTTGGGCCCGAAGAATTCAGCAGGCCCAACAACACCCCACAGGATGGAACCGTTGAAGTGGACTCGGGCAAGCGGACACGTGAAGCCGTTGATCGCCTCGGGCGTGCAAATGCCGGGAACGTTGACAAACATCCAATTCAACACCCCGATTTGGGTCATGGACGAAATGATTGTCGCAACCATCTGGACCCAGAACAGTGTCCTGGGCGGGATCTTCATGTAATGGCCAAGCTTGAGATCAGCTGCAAACTTGATACCCTGCGACGACGAGATGTAGCCGTAGGTGACGAAGACCATATTGGCAACCGGGCGCCCGGGGAACACGGCACCACAGACCAGCTGGCAGATCAGATAAATGCTGCTATGCTGATTCGTGACAGCCATGATGATGCCGATGGGAATGAATAGAATTGTGCAGATCCCCAGCGCGAGCAGCAGTCCGTACCACGGCAGGTGGATTGGATAGTATTCGACGACAAAGATGCCCACCAATAGCATCGTCGCGAATGTGATCAGATACCAAGTGATGGGTGCGTCCTTGTACCGCCTCATGAGGCGATTGTGGACGTCTTCTCGATTCATCAAGCCCTCGATATTGGAATTCGAGTTCGACAGCGACATGCTTCGGCGTTGTCGCACGCCATTCTCATGCGGGCCTCTGGTTGTGGCATCCTCTGGTTCGTTCGCAAGCGGCTGGTATGCGGCCTTTGATTCCTCCTTGGCCTCTCGTAATGACCTGGTCCACTGCTTCCAGATGTCGTGGCCATGCCAGCAAGCCGTGTGGGTTAGCAAAGCTGCCAACCCGGCAAACTGAACACCATAGCTGAGCACGTATGTGATGGGAAGGAACACACGACTGTAGTTCAGGTACGCCTCCCTGTCGAAGACGAAGTCTTTTGTCAAAATTTTGCTGACGTCGTAGACTTTCCCGGTGTTGTCGAACACTGCTGCTGATAGGATAGGCATGTACGAAGAGTAGAGCCAGTTGCTGTAATAGGCAATGGGTGCGATGATCCACATGACAAGGACCAATCCACCGACGACGTTCATGGCAGCCCAGAAGGGCGTGAGCAAGGGGCTCCCGATGTAAGCTATCTGGGCCCAGTCGAACGTGACGGGGAACAAGCCGAGACCGGAGGTGACGCCGAAGAGGTTAGCCACCACGACATTCTTCGGCGCGAACCATGTGAGGACGTTGAAGTAGCTCAAGCAGGGCATCAACAGACCTGGGAAGAAGTAGAAGAGGAAAGACACGGTCCAGACGACGTAAAAGAAGTTCCACCGGCTTATGCGCCACCCGTCGGCCGGCTTGTTCTCTTCTTTGTGGAGGGTCGTGAACATGGCAGCCGACATCAGGGTGCTGGGCCAGATCATGCCGCTGGGTCGGACCAAGAAGCGTCTTGTCAGGCCGGCGAACGCGTAGCCCAGGATTTGTGTAGACAAGGTCAGGAGGAGCTGGTAGACGATGCTCGCTTCCTGCTTGTAGAATTGTGTCTGTTCGACAATGACATCGGTGGCGAAAGCAAAGCCAAAAGAGACGTTGCTGCTAACATAGACGCAGGCATGCTCCTTTTCGTTCCACCGACCTTGGGCAAGCCACAACCGTAGACGGCCGAGTCCAGTCCGCGGAGTCGACCTCAGGACAGGGTCGTCTTCATCTGATGGAACCGTGGGAGATTCGACGCCAGCGGTCAAGTTGCCGTCGACGAAAACCTCGGGAGGGTCATCGCGACGCTTCAGGGTCAGGTCCCAGAGCAAACCCAGAGGGTGAACAAGTAGCAGAGCTATGACAGGCGTAATGGAAACACTGGGGTATCTCAAAGAAAAGAACAGGTTTGTGGAAGATCCAAGAATCGAAAACAAAACGCTAAGAGTCCACATGCGAGGCGTTGATATTGAAAGGGTCGTGTTGTCGTAGGGAGCAACGGATGCGCGGACTTGTGGATAAGGCGAGTTGTCGGGAGGGTCCTCATCGCCGTCGGGGGGTATTGGGACACCGAGGCTGTCGTCGTCCTCACCCTCAGCGTCGAAGCCCTTTGAGTGGGCGAGGATGTCGCTTGCCAAGGACGACTCGGTCACTCCGTAGCGGCCTTCTATGCCGCCAACGACCGTGGAGCTGGCAAGCTCCCCGGACGAGCGCGAAAGCCGGCCGCGTGAGACGGACTTCCTCAGCGAGGAGTGGGACTTGACCGATGTTGCAGTGCGTGTGTCACTGGAACGGGTGTCTCCGTCACCCGAGCCCTCGCCTGCGTCGTTGCCGGCCTCGGAAGTGGCAGCGGCATCAGCTGCCGACCCGAGAGGGACAGCACCGTATGATGGCGACCGGAAGGCAGGCGAGGAACGCAGGAAGGGCGGCGCCTTGTTTAGGATTTGCATGGGGAGCTGGTCGGACGCTCGTGCGGCGGCATTCGGGCTCTCGTTGGCTGTGTCTCCAAGATGGGCAGATTCAGCGCTGGTGCCATGTGAGAGGTCGAGGGAGGCATCTGGGGAGGCAGGAGCGGAGGGTGTGTCGGTTTTGAAGCTGGGAGAAGGGTGGGATGGTGGGTCGGAAACGGCAGGCAGCGGACTGTCCCGCTGCTGTGACTGTGACGGAGCAGGCGTGGGGCGTTGTGTCTCTCGATCTGCCTGGGCAGTGCGAGGGTCCGTGGGCGTGTGAGTGGGCGTGGAACGGAGACTCGATGACCCCCCCGGCAGCTGGCGCAACGGGATGGAGTGGTGCAGCTGAGGCTGGATGTGATCAGCAGCAGCGGCGGCGGCGGCAGAGGTGGTGGCACGGGGCTCTGAGTCTGGGACTGAATCGAGTCCAAACCCAGGGGTACCCTCCGTGTCTATGCCGCCTGGATGCGTCATGCGCGCCAAAAGGCAAGACGAACGGGGGAGGATATACTAGTGTAGATCTAATCTGATCCGCCGATAGGAGGTGAGGCAATGGGGGCAAATGCATAGCATATGCAGCGCGCAAAAAGAATGGACCTGCGGCCGCGGGGGTACCTGCAGTCTGAGTCTGCAACCGCGGTCGGTGGAGCTGATGGGTACCGAGCCAGCGAGAGTGGACGGAGGCTTGAAGCTCGAGAACCTTGGAACTGTCGGCAGGGGGGCCAAGGCAGCGCAGCACAGCAGCCGACGGACGCGATGAAACGTAACGTAACGGGATTGGGTGTGGATGGGTGGCCTGGCAGCCCTGGCAAAAGACGAGGCGCGGGATGGACGATGTGCGCACCAGCTGACAGGGTGAGGACACTGACGCCGAGACTGGCAGAGGGAAGAGACACACCTTGATCTGGTGGTGTCGAGGCTAACTCGTGCACTCCGAGACTAGCAATGCTGTTAGGCGGGGTTCTGACATTGCACGAGGGAGGACATGTGGACCGATAGAGGGCGAGAAGTGGGTGATTTTGTGACGGCCAAGGGAAGAAAGAGATAGCGTCGGCGTGGGGCAGCAAGTGTACATACTTGCCCAGCCACCCGACAGGATGGAAACCAAGCCCGAGATGGATACTTAGTGTGGAGCTGAGGCTGGAGCCGGTTAGACAAAAGAGCAGCCTCGCGCTCAGCACTGTGCGACGACCTCTGCCAATCAGGCCAGTGCTGACTCCTGCGCGAGACAGATTTCAGGTGAGCCGACAGCATATTACCCTGGAAGCTGGGTAATAATAAACTTGACACGGATGCAGAAGCCCTTGTAGGGCTCCGACTTGATGGCGGATGTGGCGGATGTGCTAGTGTATACTGAGTTAGCAGAGGGGAACCTTTGCCTCCTGGAATGCGACCGGACTGATGAGATTGATAAGATAACTCGATCCCCACGCCTTGCCTTGCCGAGAAGAGGGCCTTCCCGCCTTCCCGCCTTCCGAGCTCCGATCGCTGCAGTCCTTTTTGCCGTCGTCTGATTCAACCCGGACCGTGTTCAAGACGGCACCGCAGACACGAGATATATCCCTAGCCAAATTGTACACTTGCATCCACTTGCATCGCGCGAACAACAATAATTCCCGGTACAGGCTTGACAACACGGAATTCCTTGCCGCTGCAACCCCGAGCTGCCCTATTCCTCTCCCCCGAGCGCCCTCACACAGAGTATATACCTGTCGCTGCAACAACAGGGCCTGTCTTGTTACGGTCGACATCACATACTATGTATGCACGCCATCCCCCCACCCCACCACTCACGTCGTTTCGGGGACCTGACCTTCAGTGTACACACACGCATCCTGCGACTTCGGACGCCGAGCCTCTCAACTTGACCCTCCCACAAGCCCGGCCACTTGCGCCTGTCTTGGCCCAGCCTGACCTTACCACAACATTGCACCAATGAGTGGGGAAGCCGAAGCCGTAGACATGAACCCCACCCTGTTCGCTGCCAAGCAGCAGTTACGGTCTGCCATGAAGCAGAGGCTGGCCGCCCTCCCGCACGACGCCATCCAGGAGCAGAGTAGGTCTAGCCCCGTGCGGCCAAAGGGCGCGCACCGCCGGAGACATGAATTTGGGACATGGCAAGTGCTAAGTAGGGTCCAGGCCACATCATACACACCAGATTGCTGAGCTTCGAGCCCTACCTCGGTGCACATCGCATTAGTGTCTTCCTGTCGATGCCTTCCGCAGAGGTCCAGACCGATGCCATCGTCCAGCATGCCCTGGCCTCGGGAAAGCAGGTCTTCGTCCCCTACCTGCATAAGTCCCCTCTGTCCACAGCAGGCACCAACACACCCACGCGCGTGATGGATATGGTCCGGCTCGACAGTCTCCATGACTACCAGTCCCTCAAGCGGGACAAATGGGGTATCCCCAGTATAGACCCTGCCACAGTACACTCGAGACAAAGGATATTGGGCGGCTCAGACGGAAATCACTCGGACCAGGCAAATCTGGATCTTATCCTCATGCCAGGGGTCGCGTTCGATGTTGCCCCTGACTCCAAAGAGGTCAGGCGGCTGGGGCATGGCAGGGGCTTTTATGACTTCTTCCTCGAACGGTACGCCGAAAAGCTGGCAGCCTTGGATCGCCAAAAACCTTGTGTATTGCTCTATGGCCTGGGCCTCAAGGAGCAATTCCTGTCCTCTGCTACGGACGAGGTCCCTGTAGGGCCGTACGATCAGCCTCTGCACGGGCTGATCTTGGGTAATGGTGATATCAAGACAACCGTACCGAATCAAATAGATTGATCTCCCCTTCTTTTCGGTTTTCCCCAGAACCCCAGCCGGTCATGCTCTGCTTCCCTGGTGTCGGCTCCCAGCCCCAAGGCTATCCGGATAGCTCCGTCGACTGTGCGGTTGTCCACACGGATACCCCGCCGCTCAATCATTTTGTTCCATTTTCTTAACCTGACAAGCTCTGAATCAAGGACACGTTGTCGCCTTTCAGTAGGATTTGGCCTGTGGGCATTGGTTAGCTCGAAGGAGATCAGCAGCACCTAGAAAAGGGGGGGGGGGGGGGGTGCGCACCAAGATTTTTCCTCTCCTCCTTGTCATTCGTCTTTGTGATTTGCTTGACCTCGACTGCGTCATCGATGACCAGGTTCATGAACTCGTCAAATCCTCGGATCTTGCCTTCTATGCGGATGGCGAGCTGTGCAGGTAACGCCTTCAATTAGCACGGTGCACCGCGTCTGTATTGTATTCCGAGAAGTAGGGGCTCCCAGACTATCCAGGGCTGGCATACCTGCTCGTAAAGCCAGATCTGGACAACAGAGTGCTGCTGAAGAAGCTTGAAAATGAAGTTGATGGGTGGCAGCAGCACTCGGCGTCCGCCTCCGCCTGCTCTTCCACCTCCGCGTCCCGTCATGGTTGAGCTTGGGTGATCTGGAGACCAAAAGGGGCGAGACTTCGGGAGTCGAGGGGAAAGTCGGTCGGGATCGGGATCGGGTGGAGTGTTGAAGGCTGGAAGTTGTCGCGTGAAAGTGATTACCGCTGGTGGTGTTGCGCGCAGCCTGTCGCGAAGTTCTGAGCTGGGCGGCCCGGGTTGCCTGCCCAGTGGGAAACGCAGCGGAGCTAAAATTATTGCTTGCCCAAACACAGCTCACAGGCAGACAGAGTTGGAACCCTGGGGGCCCCCTGCTATCCTACCACCCGCCAGAGCACATACCCAGGTACATAGTACACAGTAGTGTAGTAGGGAGTGCACATGCAGCTGCCCAGCGACAGGACCTGATCTGACGTGAATTTCGGAGGGGCACGCCTCCGCCGCCGCCTCTCTTTGGACATCTGCCCTCAAAGAAGACGACAACCACGCCCAAACCCCAACACCGCGAACTGACCGTGCTTGTTTCTCTTCCACACGCCTGCAAGTCAAAGTGGTCTAATCTTATCGTCATTGTCTGTTCCTCACCTGCCACCCTCATTTTGTTGAGCCCCGCGCCCGTCACCGCGACTGCTGGCGCCCCTCTCTTTTCAAGCAGCATAGCTGCTCCTCGTCGCAACCCACGCACTCGCACACCCGCCCAAAGCCGACTGCCTCTCTTGTGCGCCGCCGCCGCCGCCGCCTCCCGCACGACAAAAAGGATGGCTGCCAATGGTCCATCCGACTCGTTTGCCCCAGACACGGTTCTGGCGGCCATGACTACCATGCGTGGTGGGGAGCCGGATAAAAAGAAGGCTGCGATGGACTACCTGACCAAATTCCAGAAATCTGTATGCACAGCCTTGCGCCATATGCTCTGCTCGGATGCCACGACTACGATTCGCTTTGCTAACGCACCTCGCAGAAAGATGCCTGGACAACGACGCTCACGATCCTACAGTCCAACGCCGAGGCAGAGGCCATGCTGTTCGCGGCGACAACGCTGAAGGGGAAGGTATTACTCGACCGGGTGACGCAGCACTCCGCCGACCTCGACTGACATGCCATCGGCAGATTACCTACGATCTTATAACACAAGTTCCAGAGGGCGACCTGCCTGCCCTTCGCGACCAGATCCTCCTGCTTCTTAAGAAGTTTGCAGCTGGACCAAAGCCCGTCCGGGTGCAGCTCTGTGTATGCCTGGCAATACTCGCCATACAGCTGAGGTCCTGGAAGGATGTTCTCCCCACTGTTGTGGCTGCCCTTGGAAGCGATGTCCAGAGCGCTGGGGCTATCCTCGACTTTCTCCGAGTTCTCCCAGAGGAGGTGACCGAAGGCCGTAAAATTAACCTCTCTGTATGTGGATCGCCAGACGACAACCCGGTCACCCATTCCGACACCACTGTGGTAATCTAAAGGACGATAACATCTAATGAACCTGGAATGCTAGGAAGATGAGCTCTCTGAGAGAACTGCTGAGCTCCTGGCCGACAACGCGGAGCAAGTCATCAATATATTTATCAACTACGCCCAGTCATCAGGTTTGTCGAGGATACAAGAGCTTTGTGTGGCTAACGTCGTTGCTGATCATCTCGTAGGAGAAGCTGCTCACAACCCGCAGCTAATGGAATGCATAACTTCCTGGCTTCGCGAAATCCCCATCGACACCATCGGGAAGTCCTCCCTCCTCAACATAGTGATCAGCGCTCTGGACAATGACAACTGCTTGGAGGCCGCGGCCGAGTGTCTCGCTGCTATTTGCCGGGAGACCAGGGACGTGGACGACAACATCGAGATGATCCAGATCCTCCTGCCCAGGATCGTTGCATTACGGCCACGGATGCAGAAAGCTGCCGAGGAAGAGGACACCGAGGCGTTCAAGGCCCTCACGCGTGTGTTTGCAGAGGCAGGCGACTCGTGGGTTGTCATCATCGCTCGTGAACCAACACATTTCCGGCCTCTAGTCGACATCATCCTGGAATGCGCCGCGAGGGACAAGGAGAGGGACGTCATCGAGCACACCTTCAACTTCTGGTACGAACTAAAGCAGATGATTGTTATGGAACGCTACATAGACGCCAGGATGCACCTGTACGACGTCTACGCCAAGCTGGTGGATATTCTTTTGAAGCACCTCGAGTATCCCACTTCCGACAGTGGGAACGAGCTTGACCTCTTTGATGGCGACCGCGAACAGGAGGAGAAGTTCCGGGAGTTCCGTCATCACATGGGAGACACACTCAAGGACAGCTGTGAGGTACTTGGTGTCGCTGACTGCTTGACCAAGGTTCTCCACGCCATCAAGCTGTGGATGCAGAAGTACGCAAGCGAGGCGACCCCGACATCGGTGCCGCACTGGCAAGAACTCGAAGCCCCCGTCTTCGCTATGCGCGCTCTGGGACGGATGGTTGACAAGGATGAGAACATTGTCTTGCCGCAATTGATGCCGTTGCTGGTGCAGATGCCAAGCCATGAGAAGCTGCGCTTTGCAACGATTATGGTCTTTGGCCGCTACACCGAGTGGACCGCACAACACCCTGATTTCCTGCAACCGCAGTTCAACTACATTGTCACATCTTTCGAGGCGGATTCCAAAGACGTTGTGCGGGCCGCCGCTCAGGCCATCAAGTTCTTCTGCCAGGACTGCAAGAGCCTTCTGAGTGATCAAGTCGTCCAGATGCAGTCCTTCTACGACCAAATACTCGACAAGCTCCCTGTGATGAGCCAAGAAGAGATCACGGAAGGAGTCGCCAGTGTTGTGGGCGTTCAGAAGAATGAAGAGGTCTACAGGCTTCTGAAGCTCTACTGCGACCCACTAGTGAACCGACTGATGGTAAAAGCCAACCATGCCTCGGATGAAGCGGGAAAACTGGCGATAGCTGGTAAGCTCATTCTTAAGCCCCAACTGAGGGCATGATTCTAACATCATCATCACAGACCACGTGCAACTCCTCACGCTTTTTGTCCAATACGTGGTTCCCCTGGCGGAAGTCGGCCAGGAGGACCCCGCTGTTAAGTACTGGCAAGAGGTCTTCCCGATCCTGTCCACCGTTCTGGACAACTTCTCCGACTTCTCGCCTATTTGCGAGAGGATCTGCAGATGTTGGCGCAACATGGTCATCTCGTACCGCACAGGAATAACACCCCTGCTACCGGAGCTAGCTAACAAGCTTGCGGACGGTTTCGTAAAGACGAAGCAGGGTGCTTTCCTATGGGCAACTGGCGCCATCCTCAGGGAATTCTCAGAGGACCGCGAGCATGTGAACGACGCCATCACCGAGAACATTTATCAATTCTTCGAGTCCCAGGCGACGAGCGTACTCAGGGTGATGAGTGATATCCCTCCAGCGGAGTTGCCCGATATCATCGAGGATTTCTTCCGTTTGTTGACTGATGCTTTGCTCTACTACCCTCACAAGTTGATCTTCTCACCACTCCTCGCGCCTATCTTCCAAGCCGGCGTCTCTTCTCTGGCACTGGAGCAGCGCGACCCACTGTCAGCCACATTACATTACCTACGGGATCTGCTTACTTACGGCGGAAGCAACCCCGCCTCAACCATGCAGCTCGGACCTGCCTCTGATCAGATGCAAGCCACCGTCAAGCAGCTTCTCCTTGCGCACGGTGAGCCACTGGTCAAGGCGATCCTGGCAGGCATGATGATCACATTCCCCCGGGACTGTTTTGCCGATGGCAGCGGCGTGCTCCTCGAACTGTTCGACCTGTTGCCTTCTGAGACGACGGTGTGGGTGGAGCGGACGATCAAGATGCTGCCCGAGGGAACCATCAGCCCCGTCGAGGCGGACAGGCTCATTACAAAGATCAAGGAGAAGCTATCGGCAAACGACGCTGGAGGATTGAGGCAGGTCAGAGTGCTACTGCAGGACTTTACTAACACGTACCGGCGGCGGTACGTAGCCCCGCGAGACGGGTTGGGGCAGCTGGAGGGGGCTCGCTTTCACTATGAAGGATAGTCTCCTTCATTCGAGACGGGCATTGTAATACACAAAGGATTTTTGGTTGGGAGAGGAGGGTGTCAATAGAATTAGTTGGTGGTCTTCCCGCCTAGACTTCGACGTACTGAAGAGGGCCGCGCCGCGGAGTCGAACATGCTCTTTCGCGTGGAGGTGGGGATGCAACAAGATGGGGGCCGCAACTTGTGAGACCAAGCCACCAAGATTGTGGATCTGAGCCTCCATACGATTTGTAGTCCGGGGCAGGATAGACTACCTAGGAAAGATGTCCCCACGGTATCTTTGTGTGGTGATGACGTGGAAGAGAGGTGATGCCTGGGGTTAAGGAGATTGACCCAGGGCAAGGGAAGGCGAGCACCAGAGAGAGGCGCACACACAGAGGAAGCGAGACAGGTACAACGCTAGAACAGGAACGGGACGTAGGTGGATGGATGATGGGATTAATGATACATTGGCAGGGGAATCTCGAATGGATCGAATAGACAGACTCGACGTAGCTAAAAACTCAAAAAAGCCTCTCCAACTATCTACCAGTCACGTCGGTTGCCCACTGCCCTGTTTTTCAAAAAGATTTTGGCCATACTTGCGTTCGCGTCCAGTCCATTTTGATTGCGGCATCCACCGAGTCGGAAACGAAGCCGCCTAGGGCCAGATGCACCACCAGGAAGGTCGCTTTGGATCTTTCCATTGTGCATTTCCTCGAACGATGGGCCAAGGACTTCCGAGGCAATGGTTGGTTTGCGTGTGATGACTGTGGCGGCCTCGTTCAGAACGTGGGCACATACAAGTGGCAGCCACAGTTTTGTACCCCAATAGCCGCGAACTGATCGCATTCGTACCCGCCAGGCCTTCATGATGCCTTTGAATGATGAATGGGGAAAAAAGTCAGGGCTCCTCTCACTGTCCCTTGGCCCGGTTCATAGGGCCCCAGTTCTCCCTCGGGTTGGTCTGGTACCTAACCAGCTTCCGCTTGTCAGGGTCCCGGCCGAGCCTCTCGTCAAAGACGACCTCGGGCTTCTTCTCTACCTCCGGCCCGCCCTCCTCCTTCTTCTCGCCCTCGGGGGCGGCCTGGACACCTCCCGCTGCGGCCTTCTCCTCCTCTTTCTTGTCGAGGCCCAGGATCCGGTACCCCGGCGAGCCGGGCTTGATGTTGGCCTCCTTTACGGGCGCCTTCTGCCGGATCCACTCCCTCATTACGTGCCAGATGACCCCCCACGGCGCGTCGGTCTTGACGCTGCCGGGCTTGCAGTGGCTTCGCGTGACGCGGTAGCCCAGCGATCGCAGTGCCCCGCGGATGGCGTCCTCGGGCGGCGTGGCGCAGTGGACGGTGCGGGCGAGCGCGGTGGGCAGGAAGAAGAATGGGTACGGCTCGACCTCGGCCAGGGCGTCGTCCTTGGACCTGCGCGGCGCACCGCCCTCGGCGTCGAAGGCCGGGTCCTCCAGATGCTCCTCGAGCGCGGTGGTCAGCATGCCCCTGACGCGCTCCGTGGTGCCGTACACGGACCTGTCCGCCTCGGGGAGCTTGTCCAGGATGCGTTTGATGAAGTCGGGCGAGTGCAGCCGGCCGCCGAACATGGGGCCGCCCAGGTGCATCCTGAGGCCGCAGTGCTCGCATTGCTGGTCGGCGGTGGGGCCCTGCGCGAAAGTGTGCTTATAAAATGTGCCCGATCCGCTCTTGTTGGCTTGTGCCTTGTTCCTGAGGAGGAACTGCGTTGTCCAAGCGCCGCAGCCGGCATCGCAGTTGTACACAATCATGGTCTTGCCGGCCGAGAACTTGACAGCTGCAGGTGATTTCGAGACCCTGACGAACACGCGCGCATAGAAGTCGATGGAGAGTGAAAGGAGCGGCTCGATGGCCAGCCCGTAGCGGGCAGCCGAGGTGGCGATGGCGTGCAGGATGAGCCGCAGTCCAACCTCGTGCGAGTGGAGGCCCTTGATCGGCACGCCGCCGTAAAGGGCGAATGCTTTCTCCGGGTAGCCGTTGGACGCCCAGACGCCGGCATCGGTGCAGGTGACACACAGCAGGCCACCATCGTCGCGCACTGCTTGCACAGCTGCGTCGAGGAATGTGGCGGCGGTGCCGTAGGGGTCCAGGTCGACGACATCGTACTTCTCGCACTTGCCCTGCGCCTTCTGCTTCTCGGTGAGTGCCTGTTGTGCGGCTATCTTAGAGTACATGTGGACGATAGCGTCGCCATGGTTGACCTCAATCTTGCCACCCAGCTTGTTATGGACCACGTTGAGTTTGATGGACTCCACCGCGGAAGCGTCGAGGTCGTTGGCGGTGATTTTGGTGATGAATGGCATCTCTTGGGCATATCTCAAGGCGCGCAAGCCAGTGGCAGACAGGGCATCCAGAATAGAGAAGGACGGTGTGCACTTTTTTGCACTTCTCTGGACATTCTCGCCGTTGGCACCTTGGGTCGCCTGCTCGGACTGACCCTCGACAGAAGCATCTTGAGTAGGAGTCTCTGCGCCTTGTTGCGCGTCAGAGCCATTGCTGTTCGCCGCCTGCGCCATGGAAGGGTTTGCCTCCTGAGCTCCAACCTCGGCCGCTGCTTGTGCGTCTTGATTGTTATCTCGTACAGCGGGGCCGGCGGCCGTCGTATCGTCCAGTTTGGCAGCTTTGCTCGGGCGGTTCGCTTTCTTTGCCTCCAGTCGCTTCCTCTTCTTACTGGCTGCCAGTTCTCTCTTTTCCTCGAGTCTCGCCTTCTTCTTCCCCACCATCTCTTCTCCATACGCCTTTATCACAAGGATGGTCAGGTCGCGGTTGAATTGCTGAATGGGGTTGTAGAAGACCGACTGGACTGGGCCCTCCTTGTTGCGCGGGTCCTTCTGGTCGGCCGCGTCCTTTGCGTTCTGGGGTACGAGAATGTAGGCGCAACCCTCCTGGATCGTCGTGTATCGCTTGCCAGCATGGTCGACGAGCTGGCCAGCTGCGGGCGGGTCGTGGATTTGTCGGGCTGGCGAAGCCATGGTGTGCGATGGAGAAAAGGGAAGCGTGGTCTGTTTTGCCAATTGAGCTGCACACAGCGCGCGTAGCCTAAAGAAAAGAGTCAATGAGAGGCGCGAGAGCATATGGGAAGCAAATGGGGCTGGAAGCCGACCTGGAGAGCGAGGCAGCTTTCCCTTTGCTTGGGTTTGGGGTAAGGGTCGGGAAATTTCGTCACCCAAAGGCGCTGCCGATCTTCTAGAAATTAAGTTCTGCCGCTGGGCGGTCAAGGTGGGATTTGGCGTTGAGCACAGGCGCTGCTGACCCCAGCGCTGCAGGTTGACAGCGGGAAGACCCGAGATTTGTGGGGGATCCCAGCAGGGTGGGTGCTGCTGATCAGGGTTCTGCTCAGGCACAGAGCTCCAGGATGGGATTTTATAGATCTGGCTGTGTGATTGTACCTGTTCGGTTGTGGTGAGCTATCTGCACTATAAATCACATGTACCTTTTTTGCCCAGTTGGTTCTCTCCGTCGCGCCTTGTCAGTTGTCCTTTTGTGTTCACGGCTCCACATAGTAGCTCTAACTAGCACCAGGGCTTGTGACTGCCACCCTGTCTACAAAGAAACTCCGACGCTATCCACGGAGCTGTGGTGTCGACACGATCAGCCCACGAGATACTTATTTTTGCCAGCCTTTGCACGTCCACAATTGATCTGAGAGATCCACCGACCACAAACGTACTTCAACATCAACCCGAGACGAGATCTTGTGCAAAAGATCATGTGTTTATACACAGGCACCATCATGCAGCACAGAGTACGCCGGGATCTCGTTGTTCAGAAATGGGACCTGGACTAACACGGTCGGCTCATCGCTGGGGAACTCCGTATAATGCCCGGCAACAGTGCTCATCGAAGAAAGGTCGGTGGCAATCAGGAATGATGAAGAAATCGTGCCAGGCATCGCATATGCAACGCTTGTTTCGACGGTATTGTTGGCACCTGGAGGTACATAAGGCGCCGTGATGCGAATGAGTCCGTTCAGGACACCCGTCAACCTGCAGCAGCACAGCACGCGCATTAGCAATGCCGTCGAGGACAGGCGGTTACGCCCTCCACAAAGTAAATTCTCGTGGTGTACGAGGATCAAAAAGAATCATCGGAAGCATACTGCACCGCCGGCGCCCACGCCTCACCGACTGTCGTCCTGGGCTCGATGATGGACAGCTCCGCCTGCGTGGTCTCCGCGCTCACGATCCAGTTCAGCGCCGACCTCGCGTCCACCGCCTCGACCCCCAGCTGCCAGCACTCGATGACCGAGTAGCCACCGCGGGAGGTCAGGGCCGTGATGTTCAGAGCGCGCGTGTTGTCGATCGGCAATCGGTCGTGTGGCCTTCCACGGGCCATCGGGGCGCCGGGCGCGCTGGACAGGACACTGGTGATGGCTGATTTGAAAAGCATATTGGTTCAAACCCGAAGATGTGAGGCTTGACGGACAGCTGTGATGAGCTCAGTCCCGCATGTTGGTCTTATCATCTCGCAAAACCATATTGCTTTCTCCCCCAGCCAGCCACTGCGCGCCAAGATCGTGGGCGCGTGAGAAACCGACTGGATTGGCTGCAAGCCATAGCCCAAGGGGGATTGCGACTCCTAGGCGGCACGCAGCCACCCGGCCCAACTGGGCAAGAAGCCGCAGGAAGTAAGGGGGGACAAGATGCCATTCATCATCCGTCCCGAACCCACCATGTTTCTTAATGCTCGCGTGAAGGCTTTGGTCCCTGCTATAATAGATGAAGAAGATAGCCGCCCCATTTCATTTGATTGCATGTGTGAAAAGGAGAACAGCTCGCGAGCCCGTAGGCTCCTAGAGTGAGTGAGGTCAAACACAGAGTGTTGAAGCCCAGGGAATTTGGTAAGACTGTGCAATGCTGAGCTGTATTTGGGCCTGAAACCAATGAAAAGCCCAGGGCGAGCCGAGGGGTATCGCAGACTAGCAACAATACTACATGCTATTAGTATACGGTGAAATTAGATGCATCTAGCATAGTAGACGCCGTGTGGTATCAACCCAACCATGCTTCTCTCCTCAGATTCATAATCGTTACAAAGCAACACTCCAATCGCTCTCATAGTCCACCTCAAAAGGGAAAAAAAACGTCATCGTCAGGGGAGCCTCCATGCGCAAGCATGCTTCTTCGCTGCGTGGAATGTCTTCGAATCGTAATAAAGCAATGCCACTCGACAGCCAGCACCGCACAGAGGTGTGTTTTATGGTTGTGTTTGCATTTTGTGCTCGCGCAGGGCTGAATGCGACGGTCTTGCCGTTACTCGTTGTCCCGTTGTAGCCTAGGTCGAAGGAAGCCTGGGCGCCGAACGACGAGCGAGGTCGACCAAGGCTACAGGAGCAAGGCGAGACCAGCAGCACCAAGCAGCGCCAGGAAGCTAGCAGGGCTTGCAACACCTGCGCCATTTGTGGTCGAGCCAGTCGCAGACGCAGTGCTGGAGCCGCCTGCACCGATCGTCTTGGTCGCGGAACTACCGCCCATAGTGATGGTACCGGACGCCGCGGCAGCTGTAGTAGAGTTGCCGGTCTCGAAGAAGATTCCACCGCTAGGCGAGGCTGGAGCACTGGTCATGACGGAAGATGAGGCCGACGAACTGGCGGCAACGGAGCTGGAGCTGGAGCTGGTGCTGGTGCTGGGCGTAGCCGAACTGAAGACCTTGGTCTCGAAGTGAAGGCCACCTGCGACTGAATACTTGGAGGCGCAAGTTGTCAGGTCTGTGCCGTCGGGACAACATACGGTCTGGCCGACCGAGTCGGCTGCACAATAGTAGCCAGCCTCGCAGGAATTTCCCGAGCCATCCAGACAACACGCCTCTTTAGCGGCCGAGTTGTAGCAGTGCATCTGGTTATCGGTGGATGCGCACTGCGAGAATGAGGAGCCACACTGTTGACATGTCAGTTTCAATGAAACCGAGAGACTGGTAGGAGAGGAAATGTCCATACAGCCTCAGAGCACGTGGCAGCCATTCCACAGACGGACTGTTTCGGGTGGTAGACATCGGTATCGCGACGACCCAGACCAAAGATGTCACGAGCAGACAGGAAGGCCTTGGCGGGCCGGTGAGGCAGCGGCTCGGCAAAGGCCTGGGGTGCAATTGCGAGGAGGGCGGCGGCGGTGAGTTTCTTCATTTCTGGGATGGACGAATTTGTTTCGTTTTGTTTTGTTGGGAATGAATGGTTGTGTTTATTACTGTTGCCTGGCTCGAGGAATCCGGCGATCTCTGAGGTTGCAAGTAGGTCAGGTGAGAGTGAGAAATGTAGACGCGACGGTTGGAAAGAGTGGACAAGCCCCAGGGAGGGACTCAGCGTAAAGACGCAACGGCAGGTATCGCGAGTGAGTATCGATTTGACTCGATAGCAGTGTGGGAAAAGAGCGGAGACGGTGTCAGACCAACAACGTGAGACGTGTGGGCCCGGACGGGGTGGGCTATAGCGCAGATATACAATGTAGGACTTGCGACCAGAGACTGTAGGAGAGCAGTCTCCTTAATCTCACTGGCCACTTGGACAGGCAGGCCTTGTCGGGATCGTCACGACCGACCTCGTTCCTGGGCTCGGGATTGGACAAAAGAGGCAAGAGCAGCATTGTGTCAAATTGAACAGGCCCCGATCTGGCTGCCGGCTGAAAGGCGCCTGGCTGGATGTGTCCAAGTGCGTGAGGCCATCTTGTGCTCGCCTTGCCGACTCCTCCCCCCCCCCCCGGGGTGACGCCTCGGTTCAAGCCGGAGCATCGCGACAAAGCAGACAAGGCCTGTAAAAGAAAAAAAAGAAAAAAAAGAAAAAAAAGAAAAGAAAAAAAGAGGGAGCCGGGCGTCTCTCATTGTCTGGCCGGAGCGGCGGTGACGGAAATGGGCGCCCCATCCCAAACCACTCCACCTTGTGGTCTCTCCCAAGCACGGAAACACAGCGAGGAGGATGCTCGGCAAAGAAGAGAAGAATGGCGCCTTGCCTATTTGCGCCGACAACATTCAGGATCTCATGCCTGGCCCGGGCCAAGGCCCCAGGCGGGAACCAGAAGAGGTGGAATGAAATGAGATGCACACCCACACAGACCGGCCGAGTGGCTGTCTTTGCCCCGTCATTTGTCGGCCAGAACTAGGCTGGTGGAGAAGGGCGCTTATGGGCGAGCAAATCTGCCCCATGGCCTCTTGTAGCTCAGGGTCTTTTCATCTCAGCAGCCGGCCGGGCGAGGATGAGTGAGCCCCTGAGCGTTGTTCTCGATGTGACGGCAATGGTTGGCGCTGCTGCACGGCGGCTAGAAACGAAGAAACGAAGAGAAGAAGGGAAGAACACAGGGTGCAAGGACTCAGGATTCAGGAACAGGCAAGGCGCGTCCGAGTTGATCTGGGTCGCGAATGCTGCTGCCGGGGTGGCATTTAAGCTATGCCAGTTTGGTGGGGAGCAGCTCTTTTATCCTCCTTGATTGGCCGGCTCTGCTGGGGCGGATGGGGCGCCGTTGGGGGTCCCTGCCCGATTAGGGGACTGTCAGTTTCAGTGGCCCCTGCATTCCCTGCATCCCCTGCACCCTCCTGAGAGGCCTTCTGGGGTGCAGCCTTCCCAAGGTTGATTGCGACATTACACCATTGCGACGGTGCGCCTTGTGAGGGGATCCGGGGAACTCGCATGCCACGGACCATCTTTTAAATTGTACTAGACACCGACGTCTGTTCGCTCTGTTCTGCATGTTATTTAAGCACAATCCCATTGACGCCAATAGTCAGTCCCAAGAAGCCAAGGAGCACTAGTTCCATGATGATAACCCGTGACCAGAATGTTGACTCCGCTATCGCCACCAACCATCCTCTTGGGATACCAGGTGGAAAGCCCCTCCTGGGGCCCAAGCCCAAAAGCCCACATCCTGCTGCTTTATGTGCGTTCCATGCTCGGAACGCCGTGGCTGTCCTCTGGAGGCTACAGCAGCCCTTGAAGAAGCCATGGGAAAGTAGCGCCGAGTCTAGTCTGTGACGATGCGTGATAGCCTGGTCTCGGGACAGGCGAGCCAGCTGGAACACCAATGGATGGCCTTACTGAGCTTGAGTACCCCCTTGCCGTTGATTCTCAGTTGAGACGCCTTTTCTCCGCGTTGATCAGATAGCGAGCTGGTCCTCTGCACTCGGTCCGCTGTACTGTGGCCGTCTCTCATCGTGGCTATGGCCAACCAGGTTGTAGACATCAGGAACATGATGGTATAGCTAATGGTATTGTTTATACAGCCTATCTCTAGGCAAATCTTCGCTCCTTTGAGACCGTAAATTCACACGATCCCGACCAATCTATGAATCTGCTAAAATACAGCTTGCCAGTCTCTCTGGAACAAGAGAAAAATAAAATAAGCAAATTTGGATGGATCGTCTCCGGACGCGAAAGCTAGACCATCGACACGCGCGTTTGACAAGAGCAGGGAAATATCATGCTCACCAAAACCACACTTTCAGCGAACCATCATCTCCCCACTTCGTTGCTAGCTCGCGCTGCACCACGATTCCTTTTTTCCCCGTGCCCCGCACCTCGCTAGGCCACTAGCAGAAGAGGAAGAATGTGTAAATGAAGACGTCTTGACTTCTGAGGCATCTTTGCTTCCGAGGACAGTGACACCCGGCAATACATCACTAGTGTCTGGCTGTGATACAATTATGGTCCGTGGACGACTTCCAGTGCTGCCCTTTTGCGGTGGTTCTGGAGAATGGGTAGAAGCAAGTGGTGATGGGGGTACGGTCTAAAATTTTGGCCGTTTCGTCTTCGTACGCATTATTTCCTAGTTCAGTCTCATTCTGGATGCCAACATTCGACTCCGGAGACGTTTGAGTAAGATTTGGACGACTGCATGCTTTCTTCGACTTAGAATGCACCATCGAGAGAATGGCGAGTCTGGCAAACTTAGAAGGTCTCTGCTAAGTAAAAAGCCTTGAAAGTCAGACCCAAAGATCTCAGGCCTTGCCGTTGTAGGTCATATGGACTGCGAAATCGCCCGATTCCCGCATGCGTGCCAGCACACGATTTCTGAGGCTGGACAGACGCAAATTTGGTGGTGGTGATGTTGGAGGCTTCCTAGTTCTCATCGCCCTCCATCTTGGCAAGCCACTTGTTCATCTGGCTGTACTTGTCCTGAAAAGTCTTTTCGAGCTTCTCACATGCAGCGTACATGTTGTCGGTGGGTTTCCAGTAGGTTTTGCAATTGATGAAGATCTGGTTCATATCGGCCAGAAACTCCTCCTCGCTGGTGTACTGTTTGTGGTCCATCTTGTTCTTCATAGTACCGAGGTCCATTGGCTTGGTCACCTTCTCAAAGTAGTCGGGCACATTGTCGACAACGGCGTCGACAGGCTCCTTAAAAGGCCCCACCAGACGCGTCCAAAAACCTGCGTGCACTCAGGATTAGTCGTGGATGGTCACCGTCTGGTTGTAGTAGCTAGGGCAGATCTTTTCCTCCTCCTTCTTGCATTACAATGGAGGAATGGAAACCAGCACTTACCGGGACCTGACAGCATCCTGGTCAGCAGGTCTTGACAGAAATACAGCTTCTGATCAGTGGTGAAGTCTTGGTCACCGTTGGCACCACCATTGGAGCGACGCCGAGGCAGTGGCTTCGCCGCTGGGAGTGAGCTCCTAGGCTTCCGCCCGGCCGCCTTGGAAGCTGGCGGCACATGTGGCAAGGGGTCAGAACGGCGCGGCTTCTTGGTCGGATACTGCAGATCTGGCTCCTCGTCTCCGTCTTGATCAAGATAGTGGACTTGCTTCCGTGGGGGGTTCGCAGGCTTTGGGTGATCGGTATCACCAATGAGCTGAACCAGCGGGGCGGTGTCTGATGGGACCATAGCAACCACCAGCTCACTAAGGACATCTTGGGGCAACGACTTGGCGAACTCAGCCTTGGAGTCGGAGGTGTGCATATACTCTGCCGCCCACCCGAGGAGCAGCTTCCTGATGGAGCACCCCTCTGGGGTGTCCCTCCACACCTGGACCAGAAGTGGAGTGGATGGAATTGTTGTGGTAGCCCGGCGCACCTCTATCATGGCGTCCAGGGTGTGCTCACAGAGATCTTCTATGCCAAGCTCGAATCCCATCTTCCAGACCCCGATCAGGATTTCGTAGGATGGCAAGGTCTTATCGTCAGGGATGACTGCGCCAGTGTAAAGAAAATTCTGGACAAAGCCGAAGACTTCGACGGGGCACTGAGGTAGGCGCGCGACGTGCTCGACATCGAACTTGTTGACAAGTTTCTTGCGGTAATAGGATGATTTTGCACAGAGGAAGTCCTTCTGCAGGCCGAAGGGAATCTCCTCTGGGCCAACCAAAATTATAACAAGCTCAGGGTGAGGCTCCAACCATGAGAAATTGTTAACCTCAGGGCGACTGGCGGCGGTCGTCGGATTCGATGGTGGTTGAGGAGCGGCATTGACCTGAGCGGCGGATGGAGCAACTGGAGCCTCGGGAGCAGCTCCGGCATCCGGGGCCAGTGGACGCTCTGCAAGTGACACGTCCATCATGGGCACCAGGGAATGACGGTTTGGGAGGTGACGATGGTGCCGAGTGTGCTGCTAGTGTTGATATTAGCTGTCACTCCCGGCAAACAAGATTGAGTCATGAATCCCATCGATCGAGGTGCGTGTGTATGCGTAGAAATAGAGCTTGATGAAGCGCACTTTAATGAGGAGTGCAGAGACAGCAGTTGCTGTAGAGGTATTGCAACTCGAGGTTGGGTTGAGGTTTTGGAGGTTGATGAGCAAGGGAAGGATGGAAGCATCGAAGAAGAGACTTACCTGGCTGTGATGAGAAATTGCACTCCGTACGAGAGGCCCGAGGGCTGACGGTGGTATCTGATGAGACCTTTTGATTGTGTTGTCAAATGCTTGGCTTGGGAGATGAGTTTTGAAAAATTGGAAGATGTAAGGAGCGTTGGTTTTATGATGATAGCAGATTATGTCTGCTTATTTCAGGTGAATCTTCGGTGTGTGAGGGTGACTTGGGTGAGTGAGAGGTGAGATGAATAAATTGCAGTGAACGTTGAGCCTGCCAGTCCCCCCCTGTCGCCCCGCCCCGCCTGCCTTTTCAAGCCGGGAAGAGTGACATCCCTAGCAAATTGAACCATCACCACCTACCTTCCTTATACATGTTGTGGTCCATTTTCACCACAATTCTCTGGCTCACTCACCCATAACGGCGAGAAGAGGCGAATGGTCCTTGTTCTTGCGCAATTGATCCCACATCATGCCACATTTGAGAGCAACCTCACTAGTGGACGATGCATCGCCCGCGCGGTCCCAGCCCTCAGCTACAGGCCAGGGGCGATGGCAGGAGCTAGCTGGCGTCTCTTGCTTCCGCATCAAAGACGGTCCCCGGAATTGAATGTCAATTACGAGCTAACCCAGGCCTCCATCGTAGTTGACGATCATCGGTTGAAGGAGGAACGCACACACCACAGCAGCGTCCCAGCTACAGCGGTCGGGCGCAGAATATCGGTTCAAGTGCGAATACAAACATCTCAACGAGGGTCGAAATTCACCCATATTTGAAGTCAAATGGTCAAACGAGGCCACACTCATCCAAGCTTGGAGGGCTGATTGGGTTCCGTTCAATTCTTCAGCTTGGGGATAGCAAATCGCTAGCAAGGTGTCCGAATTCCTCGAAAAGCGTCCCCTCTATCCTCCCAACGAGAGAACGATAGGTAGGACGTCAAAAATATTATTCTTGAGCATGGCCCATTCATGAAACCCTCACCAATGAACTCACTGTCCACGAAAAAAGATTTTCAGGTGCTGTCTTGAAGTTAGAGTATGGCTAAGCTTTTTAACTCCCCAGATAGATGAGAAGCATCACATATCCAAGTCGCTCGTTGAACAGATCCGACGCCATCATGTCTCTGCCAGTGAGCACGAGTCAAAATACTCCGCCGTCACCATCAGTTGAAGTTCAAGCTGCAACAACAATGTCTGGTGGGCACCAGCTTGGACCGCCGGTACTGCGAAAATGGTCAAGTGGCTTGAATAGACGCAGACTTTCTACCAGACCGAACGCTGCGCAACAACACAACGACCCTCTTTCAGCTTGTTAATGGGAAGATGCTTCAGGAGAATTTACTGCCAATGGGGGTGGTGGAGGTCCGACAACGGTGCCACGATCGTCGTCACGGCTTGCATGGGCCTTAGTACCGACATGGCGAGCATGAACACGAGAGCCTCTATCCGCTCTACGTTAGCATGTTGGTGCATACGACAGCAACAGAGCTGAGAGGAGTTTTAAATAATAAGCAAAAAGGTCCTTTTTGAGAAGTGTAGTTCAAGAACCCGTGGAATGACGCCAGAAGAGCTCGGCCTCGGCCATATCACAGCCTCAGCATCAGGCACCCCGACGGACCAAGGAACGACTCCGGGCACCTACTTACTAAGTATGACAAAGACGCATCGGATGGTTCACCAATATCCAGATATGCAATCACGGTTCATCTTCAGCACATCAAGACGGGTGCCGTTTTGGAGCGACCCAGCTGGTCACGCAGTCTTGCCCACCGGTCTCGCCTCGTTCGCACAGCCCTCCAGTCGCACTTTATTGCAATACATTCGTATCAGGATCATCCTCGGTCGCCTTTCAATACCGACCGCAGCTCCCCTTCGATCCTCGGATCCCCTCCTACGCAATCAAGACTGTCGCTGCATGGCTTCCGACTGCCTATGAGGTTTCGATCGCAGCATTGAAATTGAAACCGACAGTCCCCGAGGTATAGGCTACTCGACATAGAAGGGCAGAACCGTTCCGGGAGAGGCCATAAAGTGCAACTTGAGGGCAGGAAACCAGGTTAACGCTTCATGTTTGCGATAAATAGGGCCTGGGTATCAACTTTTGCAACCCAGTCGACAGGGCAGACCTTCTCGCCTCGACATCGTCAAAGCGTTCCCTACGCATCGCATGAGTGTGCAACACGGTCATGTTATGTCGCTTTCCGCAAGCAGCTCTAAACGGCTGTGCCTTCCAATGCCGACGCTCTTCAACAGGCAAACTTGAACGGGCCGAGTTTCCAACATGGGAGCACACAAGTGAATGAAGATCCCCGTTTTACACAAAGGATCGCCTAGATGCCGTGCGACGTCGGCGTGGAGTTATCGGCGCATCCCAGGCGCTCCGGATCTGTCAGGGCACATCTTCACTTGAAGAGCCAACCAAGAGAGTCTCATTTCGCAACAAGAACTTCGACGGCTCTCCGAATGCGAAATAGGACCAAGATGAGGCGAGCCAGACATCATAGTCGCGACTACGTCGCCGATTGCGTTTTCGCGCTGCGAGACCCAACCCTTGATACGAGGTTACGGACACTTGTTCAGGTCCACCGATCCTCTCAGGGCGCACGACTGATTGAAATCTTGGTCCCAGGACGCACTTTGGGACATCCATCATCAAGTTCGCTGACCTCAGATACCAACTATATCGCAATGCTGGGTTTATGGTGAATCCAGGAAGCCACTATATGGGGGCCAAACCACACTGAGAGGTGTGGGTGCATCCATTTACCTCTGTAGTGCAACAGTTTATACCGTTGACGCATTTCAAGAACGGGACTTGCACAAACGACCGACCAAGGGATGACAGCGGTGACGCAGGAGATCTTGATCCAGTTGCACAACTTGGCGGGATGCAGGTAACTTGCAAATGCATCCACAGCTCGACCCTGGTCTGATCCCCGCCAGCGATCGGGCAACGCGTTCATGTATCAATACGCAACCTCCTGCCGAGGGACCCGATGCGACTCCTTGTGGCCGTATCCCGCTTCGTGTCTGGAACAATCAGGTAAAGAGGCCGCTCGAGTTTCTCAGCAAAGCCATATCGAGCCCTTCGCGCCTTCAAACATGCCACTAGACAGGTCAAATTCGCAGCGCTGTGGCGCATTGTCCCGGGAGTCTTGGCCCACACCCAACCTGTCCCCTATCGACCCGGGCCTGACCACGGGCTGTCACAACTCGGGATCGAACGGTTTACATTCGCTTGCGTGCAATAAGCACTCGTGCTTTGCGGGGGCACACCCGGCTCCAGAGATAGCCGACCCTCCACCCAAGGGCGCCATCGTGCATTCCGACTTGCTGTTCTAGCCAGGGAGGTACAGGAGGTTGGATAACATTCCGAGCTGGGGGAGGGTGGGGCGGACGCGGGTTACATCGAGGGCGGCAGAGCGGGCGAGCAGCAGCATGCGTCGCTCCCAAAAGAACCGATTGGCCAGAGACACGACTGGATTAGAGGCACCATCTACTCAGGTAGAGTGGGATCACCACGGAGCCGTTGACGATTATACATCTCGAACTAAGCGTAGAGGATGGTTCGTGAGCCGCAGCCCTAGTGCCCTCTAGTGTGCCGGTTAAAATGAGGACTTCGGATGAGCGGGACGAAGGTGTCTTCTCAGCAAGGATCCGCTGAGAGCCTCAATGGCGCTTAGTCCGGCGGCCGGGTGTCGTTAGCTCGCACAAACTTCAACTTTACAAAATGGTTTGATGTCCCGACGCTCGAGGAGAGTCTCCATTACGGAGTACTCCGTATACGCGCAGCAATGATCTCCGAGATCGTTGTGGAGACTCCACAGATTGATCTGTTTAAAACCCGAATGCGGTATGTAACAGCGGTAGCCTTATCAGGGCCCGTTGTTACGCAGCTGAAGGACCCTGCCCCCGGTGAGACGGCAATTCTCCATCAATCAAAGCAGCGCTGTCGTGGAGCTGTCGGCTGCTCCCGAAGATATCGTGCCATGGGCCCCGGCGGGTCAATGGACGGGAGAATTCGCTACTTCAGGGCGAGCCCTCGTGATGATCCGGGTAGAAAAAAAAGGAGTAACGTTGAAGGGGGTTTGGTCTTTGGTCTGGCCTCAGCTAAGCACTATCCCCAGGACACGTACTACCGGGATGATGACCCAAACCAAGGGGGCATGGGAACTACCACCACGCCTGTTGGGCGGCCATTGAGGGCTGCAATTTCTAAAGGCGGGTCGCTGCTGACTGTCTTTTAAACACACTCCCTCATCAGGAGCCAGGCTTGTCCAAGCTAGCGGCCGGTGGAGGGTGTCGTCCCCGGACGCCCCTAAGGTGACAGCTCTCAATAATCAACGTCAAACAAATTGTGGTGCTGATAAGGCGGTGCAACCCCCACACAGTTCATATCGAAGCCGGCCTACCTTGCAAGTCAATCTATCCACATAAGGCCGTCATTGGACGGGCCCGCCCCGGGCACCCCCCTCCACCCGGCTGTGACGAGCGTCCCCGTGGTGTTGTTTGGTGACCTCCGCAGCGGCGGCTGATCCAACCTGCCGCGCATAATGATGAAGGTGCGCTCGTTCCGCGGCCTGAACCCGCGCCAATACCGCTGAAGGAGCGGCGAGATGGGGGTGACATTGCTATCATCTGGAGTGAAGGAAGATTGGCCCTTGGTGCTCACCCTGTGCCAACATCGGGGCTGAATGCAGGGGGGGGGGAAAGAAGTTCCAGCTTACCAGCGCAGGCACCGTTTGGTCGACGTGAGATCTCCGCTGACAGTCTGTCAGGCTTTCTGTCAGGCCACTGGGCCCATTCCAAATCCCTGTGGGCGATCAGGGTTGGAAGGAGGCAGTCCGGGAACACAGAATTTTGACCCCAACGCGATCGAGGGCTAGGGCTGACGCAATAGACCCGCCGCCCCCTGAGAAAGAATCCAAGGCGATGGCCTGGCCAGGCCTCGCCCGGGTTGCTTGCAGGCCTTGAAGCTGGATTCGACGGTCGACTGTCCCTGGGTACAGGTGCATTTGGTTCCTTGGTTCTTCCTTGGTTCTTCAGTCCCCTGGCCCAGCTTCGGTGAGGATAGCCTGCTCCGTCGTGCCACCGAGCCGCCGTATTACGTGCCCATCCTTCATCGGGCCCCCAGTCCAGCAGGTTTTGCGGGATCAAATCACCAGGGGAAGAAAAAAAAAAAGCTCCTTTTGAGAAGGAGGACCGGTGCATGCGCAGCCTGTGTTCGGCCGAATCTGCACGTTCCACGGGACAGAGGCAGAGGTGACATTCCCTCTTGGACTGTGGAGCAAAGATGTGTTCCGGATGAGGACGCGCTGATTTCGACGCTTCATGTAGAGTTTTCCGCCGGAAAGAGGGGGGGCAAGACACGGCTGGAGAAGATTAGGTTGACGCCAGAACAGGCGGCCGGGACAGCGATGTGATTGACACCTTTACCCCGTGGGGCCGTGGGGAGAAGTTGGGGGCTGGGGCTGGGGCTGGGGCTGGGGCTGGGGTCTAGCGCCTTGGAGCTTCCTTAATGCTCAGGTCCGTTTTCTCATAAAGCGCCACCAGCTTCAACCAAGGCACTCCGGCTCCGACGTACCAAAGGGGGGTGGGGTTGTCGTGAGTGATCGATCGTTAATCACCCGATGATATCCCTCCCGAGCAGGACTTTGGTTCCCGGAACGATGCCTGTCACAGGGCGGATGCTTGACATCATGCCTGATTCAGCCGTGACCCTTCGCCCATCCAAGTACCGCACTGCCCTGGCTCTGTACCCAGTCGCCAGTGATCGGTGGCCCATCGCTGACGAGTCACCTGTTGTTGTTAGCCTATGGCCGTGTCGGGACCAGAATGTCACGATGTCCAGCCTGCTCAGCTTCACCCCCCACGCAGGTGTGACCTAGGCCTATGGGGGGTGGCTCTCGCATGCCCTGCCTCCGCCATGGCAGGCACCCAAGCCCTCCAAACATGCAGAAGTTACGTATACATCGCTCCACACCTCCGTTCCTCCCACCGCCGTGGCACCAATGTCCGGTTGAGAGGACGAGTGCCCCGGAGAGTCAGTGCCACCCTGGTGCGACCCTGACCTTATCGCGGTTTCAACCGCGCCTGGGCTGCGTTTGAAGTGTGGACGGCGCGCCCGTTGCTTGCCGTCTCAGCTCGATTGGGATGGATACTCGACAGCAACCATCTCGAGTCGTCATAATGCGGTACTGATATCAGCAACGTTCGATGGGTGGGCTCGGATCATGATGGACCACGAGAGACCAGGCCTCCCTCCTCACCCGCCATGCCCGCCAGGGCAAGAAGGGCTGCTTTTCCAACGTAATGATTGGGCGTCACACCGTATGGTCGAGCGACGAGTTGGAGGGGCTGGCCACGTAATGACTCTGTGGTCACGCACGCCCCTGGCGGGCAAAGCAGCAGCATGCAAGAAAAGAAGAAAGAAAACTCTTTTCCGAAATGTGTTGAAACCCGGCGCCGGTAAATCAGGTCAGGCCTCTCGGGCCATGACGCTGTCAACCCCACGACACCCGGCCTCCCGCGGCTTGGATGATCCCGGTATGGGCGGTGCTCCCCCAGCCCGCTGTACGGGGGCTGCGTGGCATCACCTCACGGCCACTCGTTGCCGATGGTGCCACACCAGCCCTGTGTTGGGCCACAGTAAGGTAGGGCGAGAGACTATAGATATGACGGGCGCGCCCTGTGACAGCCGGCGAAGTTGCGGTGTGAGAAAGCGACGGCGAAGAAGAAAATGTCCTTCTCCCTTGGGATATGCGCCAAGGTATAACCCTCCGTCCGCACACCGGCGAGGCGTCCACAATGGTGCCGGCTCTCAGCTAGACCTGCCTGAGGACGCAGCGGCGCCTGATGAAGCGAGAAAGGCTTTGGCACAACCTCTGCGGGGGGGCCATGGCTGCCCAAACACACGCGCTCGAGAGAAAAGCCGTGACGGTGTGTCAAGCAGGCTGGGCCTCTCACAGCCCCCCACAAACACCATTTCATCCCTCACGGCTGTGGCGGTAGTGCGCGGCATCGAAGGGGCCCCGTAAACGGGCATGAATGGCTACCTCTTGGACCTGTCTGGATAGCCGCTGTCTTGGCACGCACACTGCGAGTCTAGTCTGCGTCGTCAGATTGGCCGGCGTCGACGTTCTCGTCATTAGCAGGGTACATGGTAGCGGCTTTGTCTTTTGGTTTCCTATTTTAATTCCTCATCAGGTTGGGGGGGGGGCAGGGGCGGTCAGAAGTATACCACCATCGAAGTACACTATTACCCCAGGAAAGCCGTGGCAGTGTCAGAAGCCTTGGGGCCGTCAGATTCCCGTAAGCTGCAGTTGAAATCGACATGGGACAGCAAGACCAGCCAAACAAAACAGGTCTCGGTCTCTCTCCCACACACACACCCCCCGCAAAAAAAAATAAATAAAAAATGGGAACCCCTGGCCGCCCTGCATAGGTACTGGCGATCAGGAAGAAAAACTCTAATAAACAGCCCAAGACGTTCCGGGATCGACAATCTGACAAGAGCCTCGCCCCGGCTTCCGGTGGGGAGTGGCTGAGGTTCCCTCTTGCCTTCCACCACCCCTCCGAGTAGTGTAATCACAAGTACACTACGTGGCGTGATGATGAATCGCTCGGGACGGTACAATCTCACATTCCCAACACAGGGGTCAGCGCCCCCTTCCCCACAGAATGACACGGTGTAACTTTCCTGTTCCTGATCAGCCCATCTCACGCATCTCTTGACCTGCTGTGGAGCCCCGGCTCTCTCTCTCTCTCTCTCTTTGGTGTCCTTGTTGCTCATCTTCAGTGACTCCGTAACCACATTCTCCACAGCCCTGGCCCCACGGTACTGTTGAGGTCTAAGAAGCTCAAGAGGATCACGAAGCGGCCTGGTACGGCGATAGGCACCGATCCATTTCCTCCTGGAGTATCACAAGTGTACCTACCATGTAGTTCTCACAGGTGAACCCCAAGCAGGTTCCTCGTCGTTTATTACCAATCACGTTTTGGTGTTTTGATGCAGGCCGCAAGCAGCCCTCGTGATAGCCTGCTCTCCCAACCGTCATTTTGTGTGCCGTAATATCTCATGCTGTCTGTGTCACTCGCCTCGCCCATCCCACCCATGATATCTGTACGTGAAATCGGAGGATAAGGGTCTGCTGTGGAAAAGAAGCGGGGGGCGCAATACATAGGGTAGATACAAGAGCCATGCTGGGTCCTTCCCCATCCCACCCTCTTTGTACATAGAGCACGTGGGCCCTTCTTTTTGATGAGGGAAGGGTGTGGCCACCTGTACGTCACAATAGGTGCTCTGGAGCCTTCGAGGCGAGTCATGTCACAACGGCTTTCTTGCTGGGCTGTGGCCTTCAGAGCTTGGTCCCGTGGTCCCGCGGGCGCACCATAGGAGAAAAATCCGGTGAGCCAATGGGGAAGCCTTATTACAGGTACGTGGTGTGATATCTCCCTGTCGGTGTCTAGCAGGCAGGTAATGGCTTGGTTTGAATAGATTTGAGATTCTTTGTGGCTTTCTTTTTCCAATCCCGAACCAGGGAGACCCCCCATCAAAAGGACCTCAGGTCACATTCCCATCCGTACCCTCATAACTCCCCGGGCCTTCCTGTATCATGTATCTATCTGATATCTGAGTAAAGAAATGGCAAGCCATAATCTAAATAGGAAACGGAAGGAGAGGGGGAAAAGTCAAGGCACGCCGCTTGACAGGTGGTGGTCGACTCTGTCATCCGTCTTTCGATCCAACCAAAAACCGAGAAGCGAAGCTGTCTATCCACCGGGGAAACGATTCTCTATGCGGTTGATTATGGCCAATGTTGTAATGGATAGTCGTCCCGAACGCCTCGCAAGTATAACCATCTATAGTAGTCCTGTTCATGATTCGTACACCTCCTTGGACGGCAAACATCCACTTCACCTTGGCCTAGGAGCGATCCATGAGATCTCCACCAGCAATGCTGTTGGATGAGGAGCTCCGCCCGCTGGTGTTGAAAACCTCAGGAGCCAGTAGATCGTGCACCGCTACCTTGGGAACCTGCGGGACGGGCAACTTCCGCTGGTTCCCGTCAGGTCTGCTCATGATGTCGGACAAAGACATGCCGGTCCTGACACCGCTGGTCGGGCCGCTCGCAGGTGGCGGGTTAGGGAACTGCTGCTCGGGCTGAGGCTCCAGGGGGGCAAGTGCAGGCGTGTGGTGTCCTAACGAGAGCTGTCGGAAAGGCGGGAGCTCGTAAGTTGCCTGGTACGAAGGACGCAGCCGTGGGGAGTGAGCTGGTGTGGCGAGTGGGGTGTGGTCCGGCGTAGGGGACAAGGAGTCATGCGAGAACGTTGGCGACGAGGGAGCAGTGGAGTTTGGCGAGTTTGGCCTTGACCTCTTGGCTTGCCTGTAGGCATGCGAGTAGTGGTCGTCGTGGTGGTCCTCCTGGGAGTTTGACCTTGACATGTGGTAGGCTGAGAGTGAGGGCAGGTTTCCACGGGAGCCGTGAGAGCTGTGGGAGTAGTAAGGGTGGTACCTCGACGAGTGGTGGCTTGCCGAGGGAGCCATCAGGTTGTCGCGCTCGACCTGGTGAGCTGCCTTTGCGAGCATGGTGATATCCATCGGACCAGCACCATGGGCGCTGCCGGCAGGTGCTCTCGCGAAGGGAGCAACGGTGTTGTGTGGCAGGACGAACTGGGAGTATGAGTGAGGCGGGGACACGTTCGGCGAGGACAGCGACGAGGGAGGAGCCGAGCGGATGTTCTTTGGAGCCGGGGGCGGCATCATGTCGCCAGGCTGCAGGCCGCCCATCATCTGGTGCGGCTGCTGGCCCTTGTTGCCCCTCCTCGAGTTCGGGTTGCTGTGTATCCTCGAGTGCCGAGTCAACTCGTCGGACCTGGAGAACTTCTTGCTGCAGCCGGGGAAGTTGCAAGCATGGGGCTTCTCGCCCGTGTGCGTCCTAATGTGTCTTGTCTGGTGCTCAAGACGGTGGAAGGCCTTATCGCAGAGAGGGCATTTGTAGGGCCGCGGGAGCTCGTTGCTCACCTCGGCGGGCTGGCCGGTGGGCAGGGGCCCGTTTGGCCGGAGGACAGAGACGGAGGCCATGTCTGCGGGATCGTTGTGCTGCTGGGTGGGAGACTGCGACTGGCTGGTGCTGCCGCTGTTGGTGCCACTATTGGATTCTTGGTGTTCAGGAGCGGCGGCCGCCGAGGAATCTGGGTTCAGCAGATTTGCGAAATCTACTGCGGACTGTGACCGTTGCATGTGATCGCCCTCGTCTGGATAAACCAGGCCCAACACGCCAACCTGAATAGATAAAAAAAAGAAGAACAAGTCCTTGGGTGACTGGACGTTTCGCCTCGTCGACGATGCTGCACTTGTGGCAGCAGTGGGTTGGCGTGATTTGTAGCAGTGGTGGTTGTGGTGGTTGTGGTGGTTGTGGTGGTTGTGGTGGTTGTGGTGGTTGCAGTGACGACGAGGATGACGACGTTTGCTATTTCTCTAGGCTAGGCGCAGGCAGTCCGGTCGAATGCGGCCAGGTGTGTCGGAGAGGAGAGAATATTGGGAGAAAGTCTTGGACCCGGTTGGGGCAGGTATACTGAAGGTGGTCTGGTATGTAGTTGGAGGACTTGAACGGGTTGGGGGAGATCAGACCTGGGGAAAAGGGGGTTTTAGGGAGAAAAAAGAGGCAGCGGAGGCCTTGGGGGTGGGAGGAGGGCAGCCGAGATCTTTTTAAAAACGATCCATATGGATGCCGCCTTTTTTCCCGCCATCAGGCCTCTGGCCGGGTGGGTGCAGTGCAGTGGGTGCAGCGAGGGCAGGGCAGGGCAGGGCAGGGCAGGGCAGGGCAGGGCATCGTAAAGCAGCAGCGCAAAACAGAGCAGGGCCCAGAGAGCAGTGTGTCCGCAGGACCGACTGTACCGAAGTACCTAGGTACCTACTCATGTACCTAAATACCTTTATTCTATTCCCGCCGAGCCTTCTGCTCTGCCCGCTGGCCCCAGTTGGCCACCCCCCTCCCCAGTGGGCTGCCATACCCCGGTCTTTGGGGGGCACCCCTGACACATCTCCTGGGAGGGCCAGGGAGGCATTGCTTTACACTACTACAATGTGTGGAGAGGCAGGGCGGCATCCGCACCTGGCCTGCAAGGCCATGGGCGCGGGGGTACACCTAACAATCGCCCAGACACAGACAGGGAGCCCCGGGGGGAATCCAGCCCCTCGTGCCTTTGCTCAATGCTGGGGTACTTTGGTACTTCGGTACCTCGGTACTCGTTCCCCACCCAAAATCCACACCTCCCACACGACGCCTGGACGGTACGTATTGGGCTGGACTGAATGTACACACTTTAACTCCGTAGTAAACCTACACTATCTGGCCCCGTACGCTACGTTCTCACACTCCCGTCTAGTGTATCGCATCAGGTTGGGTGGGTGGACAGCTCAGGGAGGGAGGAAAAGAGTGACTTGTCGTTTTCACCCCCAAAGCCTGCCACGGCTGCGATACACTTATGACTTATCTACCAAGTCCACAAGCCACGCCATGGCACATGTACTTACTGTCAGACAGACTGTCATCCAGTAAGCCAGCCAACACCGCTGGCGGTCAACAGCTATGCAGGCAGAGACAGGTTTCTCACATAATCAGGACAACAACCTCCGCCTGGTAAACCGCACGCACGCTACCCTTCATGCAGCGGACCGCCAAGCAACAGGCAGCCAAGCACCACCACCTCTGAGCGTACAGTACTTATCCCTTGATGCGGTACTGTCACCTTGTACGGAGTACTGGGACGCTGTCCAAGTATGAATACCACCTACCGCCAAGGTACGCCATTACATGTGTACATACATGCCCCCCGATGCTGTCGGCTCAGAATCACCCCAAGAGTCGTGGGGTCCCCGCCCGGCTCAAAGGGGCCTGCTCCATGCCCACCGAGACAGTCTGTCATGGCCCTCTCCGCTAGCGGGACGCTTATCTGGTGACTTTACCTGCTCAGCCCGAGGGTCATCCTGTGCATGATGGGGGCTGCTCCGCTCGCCTCAGCTACATTATGGCAATACTCACCGGGGACCTCGCTGGATTACTGATTCCGCCCTGTCCGGCTCTCCCTCAGCTGTGGGCTTTGTTCATGCCGGATAAGCGTGTGCTGTGGGGGAGATTGGCTTCCCCGGGCATGGGAAAATCCCAAGCCACACAGGCTGGAGCAGCAACACCATTGGCACGAGCTGGACGGAGAACGCCAAATGATGCCAGATAACAACCACCCTCTTTGGCCCTCGATCAAGGGACCGGGTGACTGTCCGACGAGATGGCTTGCTCATCAGACACAGGCACCTTCGCGATGGCATCAGCACCAAGGCAGCCCCAAGACCGGAGTTTATTCGCCTCTGGCCGCTGGGACTCGCCAGACCTGGCACGGCAATGCGTGGCGCATCTCACCCAGGCTTCGTTCGCATCGCGACAAATGCCCCGGAATTGCGAGACCCTGGGAGATTCCAACGACTTCGGCAAGCAATGTCCAGCCAGCCCCTGGTCCTCCGTCACCGTGTGTGCACACGATGCTACTCTTCTCAGGCTTGACAATGGCCATCCGCCGTCGGCTCGGCGCAACCATAATAACAACACGAGCTAGGTTCGACCTACAACACGCGGCTAGACGGCTCAGATCAAACAGTTCGGGTAGCTGGAGTGTTTGCGGAGGGTGGCCCGTGGGGGTTCCAGAGACCGGGGAATGGGGTAAACGGGGGGTGTGTGGTCGACCGATTTCCCCAGACTGGTGACGCATTCTCTTGGCCCTCTGCCGTTGGCAGCAATTGCGTGCTTTGCGCTTCTCTGGCTCTTGATACATCTCAGCCCAGGATTTCCTGTTCATATTTGCAAGCCCAAGACGGAGCCCCTTTCGCCTCGGCGTTCAGTAACAAGCTATCCCAGCCCGTGTTATCAGGGCTGCGTAGGAACCGCCGTCAAAAGCCTAGGCCACACAGCGGCGCCCGATAGGAAGGCATCCTGGGGAACGTGGGGAGAGCTCGCGCGGTCCGAGAAATCCTCGTGGGGGGCGTGCGCCTAGGAGAGATAAGGAATCTGTCCGAGTGCGCCATGGCCCGAGGAACTGAAGGGGCCATGGCCCAACCTCGCTCAAATTTCGGCCCCGACTTGAAAGGTCTGAAGCTTGCTGAAATTCTAATGATGACAACATGAACCAATGCCAAAAATTTGCGTGTTTGCATTCTCAGAGGCACTCACAGCCCCACTTGCAACCGTGTCGCAAGGTGACATGCTCGAACACTTCTCGAGCCCGAGGCTGCCTGCCAGCCATGATGAGGCAAACACCACGGCAGCCCGTATCGGCATGGCGAACCGAGAGGGGCGATACATGACTAGATTCCGTGTCAACTGCCCAATGATTCGCCCTATGCGTCCAGAACGGCCAGGTTGCATTTCTCGGGGGCTCTGGTGTGCCTGCACTCTTAGGAGGCTTCTGAACATGACCACAGCTGGGCGCCGACCGGCCGATGCGAAAGCGTGGCGAGACATGAGTCTAGTCCTGCAGGTCCTTGAAATTCCTTCACCTATCGCTGAAGTTTGTCGCAGTGAAAACTCCGCTGCTGAGTTCTTGAGTCTGCCTCGGCTGCCCGCTCAGAGTGTAAGAGAGATTGGGTCAATTAATGTCAATCACTTGCAACAAAGACAGGCTCGCCTTGATAAGATTCACACTGCCAATGCTCAGGCCTCCTGGGGGCGGAACTATTGATAGTGGTTGGACCCGTGCTCAGGACCTCATTGCATGCGCTGACACATGTCAGCGTCTTCTCGAGCCTTTGGCCGTTGGCCGATGGACATGCAGGGCGTGCCATCCCGAAGCTTAATCACAAGAACGCGAGTCTGCTTCGCGGTGCATGACGTCGACAGAAATCAAGCCACTGGCCGGTATCTGCGTACCCAGGTAGCGTGTATAGGCTCAAGCAGCCAACATGTAGTTGCATGGGGATAAGGAGTGTTTGGCTCAGCATTCGGTGCTGACATGTGACGACGGCGCGGAAGCTCGACACACACAAAAAAAAAAAGAGAGAGAGAGAGAGAGACAGACAGAGAGTGCGAAGCTCCCACCTCTGACTCTTCCCCAGGAGCTTGCACCTGGTCTAGGGCTGCCAAGCTGCAGGCGCTGGCCCTTGAAACCAGCGCAGATAATCCAGTCAACGAGGGGCGGAGTGCCTGAATAGGAAGGCCGACCCAGGCGCACCTCAGGCCTCTTGTGCTACGAATATAGCAACACTTTGTCCAAAATCCAAACCCCGCCAGCCTTGCGCACAAAGTGCCGCCTTGGCATTGTAATGGTGATCCCATCAGGGCGATGATTGCATCTTTGACAACACGTCTGGACTACGAGTCAGTCGAAACAGGTGCTTGTTCTGGATCGCATCCGAGAGTCGTGAGATTCCTGCAGTGGCCGCACGCCTCCAGGCCTCGCAGGTCTCTCTCTACGAAGTCTCCTCGCAGGTCCCACGAGCTCGCAAGGGGTGAGGCTACGTCAACGGTCCGCCTCCATCGTGTGCCCCAGCCTGCCCAGGTTGGCAGGGACGTCAAAAACTCTGCTCGAGGACTCGGTATTTCTCGGGGAATTTCTCACATACAGCCGTGATCTGGCAGCTGCCTCATCAACCAGCCTTCCATGCCAAACCGGGCAGACGGGCGACGTCCGACGATGGAAGCCCCTGCGGTGGTGATCCATCGTGGGCCGCTACGCAGTGCAGAGAGAGGATGGGCTGCTGTCAATCGCGAGGTCTCGACCAAGGCCCTGCTGGGTTTGCCAGCCTGGCAGAGCCTGGCAGAGAAGGGCCGTTTATTTCCCCGGTTGCTCCAGCACAGCAGCAGCACAGCAGCAGAGCACGAACATGGGCGCGACCTCTTTGTCGTCGCTCTGCTTTCCCCAGTTTTTTCGCCCCACCACGCTCGCGATCCGAGACTGCCCGAGGGCCCTTGGGGGCCGAATCTACACTACTAACACTCCCCTCCTCGGCCCTTCCCAGGACGATTGCCTCGTCGCAATCTCGCCTACGCAAAACATCTCAATACTGGCCCTCGCACGAGCTCCAGACTTGAGGGGAAAATCACATGCCAGCACCGACTTTTTACCCCTTGGGCCAGGGAGCTCACCAAGTCGGGACAGCCCCGGCCCTTTCAGAAGCGCAGCGGCTGCAGGCTTCCATTGGCCCGAATGGGCCGAATTCGAGAATGGAACGTCAGGGTCTATCGTCCTACACCCCGGCGAATGAACGGCCATTTCGGCGCAGGTATCTCCGTACACACACATCCTCTCGCCCGCCCGCATGCTGTCCCTTGCAGCATGTCCTCAAACGTGTTCCTGGGCGGCCTGCCGAGCTGGCCAAGCCACCAGATCTGGGGACGTAGCTCGATGTTGGCTTCCGGATCGAGCTGCCTGTGTCTGAAGGAACAATCGATATCGCATCCCTGGGCCTTGGGGTTTCTCCCAACCGGTTCCACCCGCGCCAACCCATTGATTCGGAACTTGGGCGAAACGAGCCGCAGGTCTTGACCTACCCGCTAGGGGTTTCGGTCGGATCTTCTGGTGCCTCCAGGAAAGCATTAAGGGTCTGATCATGTGTTATTTGTGTTCCATGGATGAGCCAAAAGCCGCACAAATCAACCATAGGCAAGCTACGGTGTCCCTCGGCGAGCTCGCATATCTGCTGCCATGCCCACCAAAACCCTCAAGGGTTCATTCCGCGGGCAGGCTTGCCAGCTTCGTCAGCGTGCCGAGGATACCATTCGTGATTTGCTGCTCGCTTCTCAACAGCACTTCTGTCCCCTGCCCTGGGCGCCCAGGGCAGGACCCAATGGGTAGCAGCCGTGAGCGCCCGCAACCCGCACCCTTCCTCGAGGCTTGTGGCTTCGGATTCCTTCCGATGGGCCATGAGGTGTTCGGCAGTAAAAGCTTCCCAAAGACGACCTGGGAAGGACGATGATGAGGACAACGGCAGCGACAACGACAATGATCAACGTGCGACGTGGCCGTATCCTTATCACTCCTCAGCCTCGGACCAAGTCACAATTCGGTGTCTAGATAGCAGGACAGTGACGATGGCGCATAAGTTGCGCTTGCCCGGCATATCTGAGGCCGTACCCCGAAATCTTTTGGCCCATGTCAGTCCGATTGGGATCTCTATCCCTGGAATGACAACATGTTGTGGCCTCCCACTGTCGGCCGCGAGTCCGCCTAGATTCTTCCACCTTCCTTCCTCTTTAGGCCAGGCTTTCCCTTATCTGTGCCGAAGTGCACGCTATTCTGGGAAAAGCCCGGGATCAGCCTTTACTTGTACTACACTACTATACGGACCGTCTCGAATCTCCTGATTTGAGGCTTTGCGACCCCAGATTCTGCCCGGGGTCGATCATCAGGGGGCTCCAACCTGCGGGGTGGGAATGTTACATCCCCCAGCCAGGGTCGCTGATAGCGGAATTACACAGGTCCACCGGAATGTCTTCATCGCCTGTCTGTCGTATCAAAGGGGCTCCTCGCCCTGCCAGGGGCCGGAGCCTCTGCTGAGTGGCTTCTCTAGGCGGCACCAAATGAGGGTGGCTTACAGGCTCACCACGCAAAAATGTTGGCCGCCAGCTGTCAGCTGACGAGACGATAGTGTGTAGTGCGATGGACAAATTTTCCGAGCGCCGCAAGGTTGGTTCGAGATGATCAGGGTCCCTGAGGACAACGACCTCACCAGCGATGGCGAGTCTGGTCTGAGCAAGGGGGCCCTCCAAGACACCCCACGACCCACGCACCGCCTTGACCTCGCAATCTCGCTGCAGCTGTCCGTCTACTCCGTAGTCTCTGAAACCCCGTACCCTCTTCCGTCGGCAAACGACGCGGCTGTGGGGGGGGGGGGAAACCCCATCGTTCGTTGGGAAATTTGGATGCTACGACGAGGCGGACGGACGAGCAACACAGTGCGTGGGCAGTGTGGCTCCCTTTCTCCAGACATGCGCTGGGGTGGGCGTGCGTGGTGACTCAGGCGAGACAAGGAGGTCTTTCTTCGGAACACTATTGGAATGATGCCGGAGGACCAGAGGTGTGAAATGCAGATGGCACGGCACCCCTCACCGTCCCCACCGACTTGAAGCTTGCATTGTAGAGTAGTGTGGCGTGGTGTGGATGTCCCCGACTGCGCCGGTGGATTGTCTGGGCCAAGGGAAAATCTGCAGAAATAAACAAACTGGCTTCTACATCACATGATGTGCCGGCACCTGTCCTTGCATGAAACCCAGCGAAGTACACTACACTACCCGAGGCACGGATAGTATGTATTTCACATACCTATCTCTTCCAGCTGGCTGGGTACGTACCCCACATGCGCTTACACCACATACCTCTAGTACTATGCAAGCATGTGCAGGGTGAGTATGGGCAGGTGGGGAGGCGCGTCTAAATGGGGTCCTTCCAGGACCACGCGCCCTCGCACCAAGCAGCTCAACTCGTACTATGTATATGCCCGACAGCTCGCAGCGACAAGACGTCGTGGATGAGACAATTCTCCTCTCTTTGTGCACCGAATCGGAGCAGGCCTTGAGGGTCAAACCTTCGCATCCCCATTTGTTCCCCGGAGCCAGTCGAGGCGGGGGTGCGTGCCCATGGACTACCACGAGCGGCACGGGCATGATGTCTGCAGCTTCGACCTGCCCTCGACGCGTGCGTAAATCGAAGCATCATCAGCTGTTTTCCCACCCGCCCACACCTGTGACCGCGTGTGACGGGCCAAGCGCTGACACCATGCTCAGACCGACTGCCGACTGTCTCCGCAGCACAGGCTCTCGAGGACCTGGATGCCAATGTTTCGAGAGCCGTGTCAACCAATCTTCCCGACTTGGACGATGCCTTAGCAGCCAGTGCTGCGAGCAGCTCATCAAACGAGGAACTTGGCGCCGGTGGCCTGCAGAGGGGCCAGGTCACCGAGATCTGGGGGCCTCCCGGTGTGGGCAAGACTGCCTTCGGGATCCAGGCAGCTGCAGGCCTTCTGCGGGGTGGCAGCCGCGTCGTCTGGGTAGGTCAGTGAGATATCCCGCCCGCCTCCTTCACCGAAAGGCCAAGGCTGATGCTGAGGCTGCAGATTGCTTCTGTCCCCTCTCCCGCGATCGTTTGGCGGAGGTCTGCCGCGCCCGAGGTGATGGCGGTGAGAATGCCCTATCAGACCATCTCGGCAGATTTGTTCAATACCAGTGTCCCAGTCTTGCGCACTTCATCGCCCTGCTATGCAGGCCCACAAGGTCCTCTATTCCGCCAGACACTGCTCTCATTGTTGTTGACTCATTGTCTGCACTGCTCAACCATGCATTCCCAAGGCTGCCCGCTCAGAAGGCCACTCCAAAGGCCAGCGGCAAAGGCGAGACATGACCGCTGCCCGCCGTCCCCCAAGCTAAGTGATGCTAACCTGCATAGGCCAGTCCATGCCCTCCAAACGACTGCAGGTGCTTCAGTATGTAGTCAGTGCCCTACAGAAGCTAGCTGCGACTCGTGATGCTGCACTAGTCGTCCTCACCCAATGTGCAACAAGGATGCAAGCTGAAAGGGGTGCGACCCTGATACCCGCCATCAACGCCAGCGCCTGGGAACAAGGAATCGCCACTAGAGTGGTCTTGTTCAGAGACTGGATGTGGGATGATGGTCATCCATACGGCGCCCGTCTTGCTGCGCTGCAAAAAGTAAATGGCAAGACAGCCGCGGGTGGTCTGGACAAAGCCTTCGCCTTCAGTATCGACTCAGTAGGTCGCGCCGCTCCTTACCGTCCCGATATCTCTTGCATGCTGAGGAATCCAGAGGGGTTTGTCTCCGGTGCAATTCGACGGACACGCTGCCTCTTCCAGAAACCCTCGTCCCAAGCGAAAGCTGGGCCAGACAGGCTTCGAAGTCGCCGACAGCGAAGATGAGGACTACGGCTGGCAAGAAAAGGACAGTAGCCTTTTGCCTGGCATGCCGCCACAATGGCAGGGCAGTGAGGATCTCATACTTGGGCAGCGAGACCGAGAGGCCGAAGATGACAGCCACGTCGAAGACTCCGAGCTGGAGGACGAGAACCGCTCTGATGAGGCATGAATGACCTCCGGTTGGTCGTGATGATCGCACCGAGGACTGCCACAGGGAAACCGAAAGGCACCTACCTTCACGAGGGGCGTGCATGGCCCTGGCGTTTTCCAATATCGCTCTGGGGCCGTATCATCGTCACTTGGCCGCCCCGCTGGTACAATCTCAAAAACGCCGGGGCAGAATGTTGCGGGTCGGCCAAACATCGGTGCGATAGGCCATTCTGTGGATCCAGGCGTACCGGATTTCAAATATCGGCCAATTCCGCTCGCCCTGCCGCCAAAATATTCGGCGCTTGTGCAGGGCAGTCACCCCGAAGAGCGCTTTTCCACGTTTTGAGGTCAATGACAGTGCGATGTCTTTGGCCGCCCTGACCAAGTACTCCCTTGAACCGTTCAAGCTGACTACCGACGATGACCGTGGGCGAAGCAACAGGCCCCCAGACTCCCTGGCCTTCTGGAAGCGGGACCTGCATATGTATGTACGGCTTATTGCTGCGCGAGGCACTTAGCGAAGGTGATGTGCGCTTCCTGCATTTCTGCCAGCGTGAAGAGCCTCCGGCGAGGAGCATGGCGACTCGTTTAATCACGAAGTTCAATATTACCTTGCTGCGCTACCATGACTGTGCTCATCAATAGCTGCGTATTAGCGACATTTCTGCTTGGCGAAGCGACGGCTTCTTGTGCGAAATTGTACATTATCATGATGTGTGGGTCACCACCGTCTTCTAGACTACTCCATGTTCGGCCACTAGCCGAGACTCGGCTGACCGGGGTGTGCAAAAGGTTTGATACGTCAACACTATGGTGTGCAAAGTCCGCCTTGATTCACTGCTGCAGATGCAGATCTCGTGGGTTGCATTTTGTCTGCGATGGGGCAAGCAGCTGCAAGCTATCAGAAGCGTCTGATATCTGAGCAGTCTGGCACCACTTTCCCCTCCTAGTGGCATGTTAGAGCAGCGGATCTACCCGGCCTCGACCAAGGGCCCGGCTGCGGCAACGATCACTAACACAAACATCTTCCTGATCCTCACGCTCGTTTGACTGCAATGCCACTCAAGTGTAGCCTCCGCGCCACTGGCACTCACACACCGGACGGCGATAGCTTGGACCGGAATGCAAGCAAGCTTTCCCGCTCTTCCATCCAGCCACTCCCTACCCCTCGATCGCCCGCATTGAATACTACCAGCTCTGGGGGCGCGGCCCCTGTCCCTGCTTCGTCTCTCCAACCTGGATATGTGTCGGTCGAACGCGAGGATGATATCCATTCCCAAGTCATAAGCATGCAATTGTGCCGCTGCGCGCGTAGCGACACCAACACGGCGACAGGTCTGTGGTGACGCACACAGAAAGACACCTTTCTGCCTGGTTCTATGCCTCATATACTTCTCCTGCGGTGTGTGAACTGCAATATATATCTCATGCAATATCAGCCGGCACTGCGACCTGTGGGGCCCGCATGCTGCAGAGCCTCGCCCTTTCGACGGCAAGAGGGAGCTTCTGGGGTGATCTCGGGACTGAGAAATGGTCTGACGTCCCCGCATTGGCCGAGGCAGTAGATACACTACGTGCTGGTGCCCCAGATTCTGCTATGCACGCCTCCCTGATCACCGGCGGCACTGTGCGAGGGACGTTGGGCTCCATGTACTCGAGACGTCGCATCCGCGAGGCCGACGCCAAACCTACCTGCTGCGTACTGCCGCGGCTACGAGCGGGAGATCTGCGAGACTTGGTTGTCATGCTGACTGGGGCCTGGAACTTTCTGGTTCTCTGTCATGCGTCGCCATGAGCACTGAGGTCGGGTACCGGCTTGGTGTGTACCCCCTGCCTCAAGGCTTCGAACGGGGGAGGGGGGCAACTCCGGGCAGATCCTTCCGGCTCGGGTCTTTCCTCGGCCGTCGGTTGGCCAAGGCCTGCCTGACTGTGAGCTCACTGCCTCTCTGAGCAGCCGGGGCGAGCAGCTAGGCTTTGGCCAACAGGTCAGCACATGGGCTTCTTTTGCGATTGTTGGCCAATTACATGGGGGCCTTGCGGTCGAGGGCACTTTGGGGGATGCTGGGTTGGGTTTTCACATGCGGGTTCTCATTGAGGGGGGGCTCTGAGGCTCGGCTTGGATGGAAACCTAAACCTACATCCGGGACCACTGGCGGTAGATGTGGGTGGTTCTTGGGTGCTCTGGGTGTGAACTATGATCCGAGTAGCAAGGCGGGATGACAGCAGCAGAGCCTAGTAATTCTAAGAGCAATGTTGGGTTGAATACCGGGCCATGTACCTGCCGCCTGTCGTTCACGGTTGCTCGTATCGACCATCAGCTGTTTTGCGGTCGTCGGCGTATGAAATGTCTGTTCCACTGCATAGAGAACGGTCCAGACTCGCCCGCTGCCTCAAGAACATAAGTTTGGTACCGAGGATTGGCCCCTGAAGTGAGTCCATGCTGATCAGCGAACTGGTCGAGGTAGGAGTAAGCTTGCTGTATCGAATCTGTGAGGTTGGAACGGGGGGTGGTCCCATGAGTGAGTTTCTCACCACGCGAAGCAACATGAGTTTGACACCTGGGTTGGCACCATCCTCTCGGGCCCCATACGGTAAAGTTTATACCCCCTATAGATTCCCCATTGGACTGGCAGTCTATACACTACGAATGTTAAATCAAGTACAATCTATCAATCCCGCTGTATACGAGATACATGTGCAACGAGGCGCACCGCTGGGTTCCAACAAGCCCGCGACATTCCGCATCCTCCCAAGCTTCGACGGACCAGACTCGCCGGATGTGATGGCGAGTAAACTCGGTCTCACACCGTCCGGCGGCCGAGAGCTCGGGAGTCGAGGAAGCTCCCCGCCACCTTTACGCCCTCCTTCCCCCCTTCTCTCCCATGCCTTCTGTCGATTGTGAACTTGTGAGCGGGTTTCTGGACTTGGCTCCTGTGGACGGCCCGAGGGTCCCGGAAAGGGTGACTAGCCCCTCGTCCGGGTTACCGTTCTCAGACGAGGGCTCACAAGTAATTTGGGGGGAGGGTGGGGGGTGGATAGTGTGTCCTCTCTCTTCCGTGGGGCCAATGCGGCAGTTCGACGCACTCTCGATAGGCTGATGAGATCTGCGTCCCCATTCCAGTCGGTCTCCCGCTACGAGAGCAAGTCCCATCACAGCTGGGGTCTTAGTGGTGAGCCTCGGGTGGTCGGTTATGTAGGGCGCGATGGAGGTGTAGCCTGTTCCCGGAAGCGAGGGGTGAGCAGGCGCGGGGGATACGGTGTTCCTCCTTCGGTCTTGGACTGCTGGCTGTCGTCGGGCGAGGGGTGGTGACCTGATCTCCGGAGACGATGGGGACGACGTGGAGACGGCGGGTCAGGGCCAGCGAATTTCCGAAGACTCGCTCCTCGAGCGATTGACATATAGCCCAGGCCGTGGTATGCTGGGCCTCCTCGCTCGTGTTGCGGATACGATGGCTCAACGGTGGTTTGTTGAAGATATCCTGCTGCGTATGGGCCGCGCATATTAGGCGATGTTTCTCCTGGCATGCCCCATTGCCCCCACAAGCAGATGTCAATACTCCGCCTTTAACATTTTTATTGGTACTTTTCCCCAAGTGATCGTCTGTGCTTAGGTGCTCTCGTGCTTGCGGATGAAGGCCCGGTCCTTCAAGCGAACGTGCTCGGCCCTGTTGCTTCAGAGGGGGTGGGTATCCCCGTGGTAATGAGCAAGGAGCCTCAAGGCCAGTCATCAATTGACCTTGTATTCCAATTGCTCTCTGGCAGCTGAATGGAGACTCAATGCATAGAGTAGCTGGTACAAGAGAGGGTTATCGAGCCGGGGTGTATTCGGATACCAACATACAATTTCCCGTTTCCACGATTGAGGATTAACAGTGGTGGCTTTTGACAGACGCGACCCCTCTATTAATAACCAATCTATTCACCGTTGCCTCACGTTTGCTCGTCGCGCGGCTCCAAGTCCGCTTCGTGTGTGCCCTCCAAACGCCGTTCAACCACCCCGCGGACGAGATCATCGTCCGCCCCGTTGTCGTGTCGTCCCTTATAGTATGTTGTCCTCCGGACTGCCTCGCCCGGCTCACGCAGTCCGACCCCAAACAGCAATCTCTCCAATCGTGTTCCTCAGTTGCCCAAGTAGCTCCGAATAGCGCCCTGGAGCTTGGTGGCGCCCTCTCCCAGGACCTGGGTCAGGTTCTCCAGGTCGTCGCCCGCAGTAATACCGAATTTCCGAACAAAGTCCTTGGCAGCACTCTCCAGGTCGCCATAGTCCTCGCCGTTGTCCTCATCCTCCGGTCGGCCGAAATAGGCGTTGGAGGAGATGGCGGTGGCGCCCTCGAAGCCTTGCAGGCGGGTCTTTGCTTCGGCTTGGGCGTTGGGGTCGTACTGGCCCTTGCCGAAGAACTCGTCGGATGAGATACCCTTCTGGTTGCCGAACTTGCTCCTCGCGTAGTTCTCTCCTTCATCTATAGCGGTGTCAGTGTTGCACAACAGCAGTGGCGAACGTGGGGCCTACCGTTAGAGGAAGCCTTGATAGGCCCGACAGATCCAAAGCCGCCGACTGCCTTCTTTTGCGCCGCAGGCTTGTTGCCGCCGATCTGGCCGAAACCGAGACGTCCCATGCCCATTCCTAGTCGCTCCATCTCCGAGGCGGACTTCTCGCGCGTGTGAGACGCCGAACCGTAACCTCCACGTGCAGGGCTGACAGGGGTCGGCGCGATGATGCTGCTGGAGTCTTTCTTGGCTGCACCGGCCTTCTTGGCCTCAGCCTCCTCCTCATCAGGGTTGTAGCCCAGCTTCTCGATGCGCTCTGCCTCTTCCCTGGCCTTCTTCTCCGCCTCGTCGAAGTCAATGTCGGCAGTCGTGACCTTCTTGGCGCCAAGCTTGGAGCCCGCCTTCTTTGCTCCCAGGACGTTCGTCTTCCGAGCGCCGGTTGCGCCCTTCTTCAGTGCCGCGGAGTGTGTTATACGGCTAGCAGCAGGCTTAGAGTCGGAGGACTCGGTTCGAGACAGGGGCGAGGCGGTACGGGCGATATCCTTGCCGGCACCATTCGAGTCAGCAGCCTTGAGGAAGGGTGACGGAGTGCGACCAATAACAGACGGGGTGCCAGTTCGGGAGACGGGCGGGGTGGGTTTCTTGATGGCCGGCTTGTCCCAAGAAGAAAAGAAGTCGTCATCGGGCTCGCCAGCCGGGGTGGAGGAGCCGTCAGCGGTGTCGCCATCAACGACAACCTCGCCGGGATACCTAGAGGCGGTCAGCGGAACTGTGGGACAAGGGCAAACGACGGGCTCTCGACATACTCCTGGGCGTCCCTAGCTGCCCGCTTCTTAAGCTCTTCCTTGTACTTGGTTGCAGCGTTGGACTGGTACTTGGTCTTGGGGTCCTTGCTGTTCAGGGCGGCAGTCCCGCCGTTCTGCTGGAAGAACTTGGTGGCAGACTCGTTCCCGCCAACCTTCATGATGCGGAGCTGGTCCCATTGCCATTCTAAGCCGTAATCAGCGGCGCCGGGAGTGTGCGGTTGGCTCGCAGGGAACACTTACGGTCGAGGTTGGTTGATCGCACAAAGGAGATATGGACACCGAGGTTTCGATGGTTCGACGAGCAGTCAAGGCAGAGGTAGATGCCCAGCGGTACGGAGGTCCATGTTGGGTTCTTCTGCCCGCAATCGAAACAGATCTGTGTGGTAGGCCAGGTCAGATTGGGCACCGGGAGAGCTTGGGGGCTCCGTATAAGCCGGGTGGAAATAAGGTTCCTGGCCAGGCCAGGGCGCATTGCATATATCATGACGAACCTTGTTTGCCGGCTTCGTCTTCAGCTTCTCGAAGATCTTCAGCGACTGCTGCTTGGACGCAAGCCCGCTCATGTTGGCGACGGATGACGGTCGGCGCTGCAAGACGGGGATACCTGCTATTGCTGTTGAATTCCGGGCAGAGACAGGACGGGTGGCTGCTGTGCGTCCCGGAGGCGACGGGGCAGTGGTCGAGCAAGTTGGGTGGGCGACGGGAATGCTGCGAGGTGGATTAAGGGGTTGAAGGGGACAGCGCGACGAATTAATTGCAGTGAAGCCCAACACCGCCAACTAGTTGCAGACGTCGGGTCCCGCCAGTGCGGCAGCGGCCACTCTCTTGCCGCGGTGGCTTCTGGGCAGGGCCTAGCCTCCTCGGGACTAGCGCACCGGGCCCTGCTGGTGTATGTAGTGCGCTGCTGGGCCGGGCTGTAGTGGACATCTGATGAAACCCACTCTCGCCCTCGCGAGGGAAAGGCTTCACACTCATTACGCCTCTCACGTAACTTCACATACATGCCCGCTGAGCAATGGAAGCGTTCCGGCAGCCAGGATGAGGACAATCGCAACCGCGTCGATCCTGCGGCCGGCCGCCGTCATCAGCAACTTACACCCGGTGCTGCCTCCCCTCCCTGCGCGGAGGCACTACGCCGCGCCAGGAGGCCCCTCTTCCACGTCTAGACGGAGAGCTGTGACTCCATTCAACGATGACGGGCACGTGCCCTGGACCCAGTTGTCCGGAGCCGAGAAGACGGCCAGGGCGGCCCAGCAATCCTTCAACTTCGCCTTCATCCTAGTCGGGGTCGGCCTGACCGGTGTCGTCGGTTACCTCCTCTTCACAGACGTCTTCTCGACCGAGAGCAAGACAACCTACTTCAACCGCGCCGTCGACCGCGTCAGGAAGGACCGCCGGTGCCTCGAGCTCCTCGGGGAGGGCAAGAAGATCAGCGCCCACGGCGAGGAGACACACAACAGGTGGGCGAGATCACGCCCGATCGCGTCGACGGAGAGGACGGACCCCCAGGGCAACCATCATCTATTGATGCACTTTTATGTGAGCGCCATTGCTGATAGTCTGCCCCGGTGCCTGGAATTGTCACTAACAGCCGCAAAGTTGGAGGGCCCGCTCAACAAGGGCTCGGCGCATATACATCTCATCAGGCATGCCGGGCAGGGTGAGCATGAGTACAAATATTTCTATGTCGATGTCAAGGGGCATCAGAGGATATATCTCGAGAATGCCGACACCAAGCCGCGAGAGGACGGCGGCGGGAGGGGGACCAAGCTCTTTGGCATCAAGTGGAGCTGATGAGCATCTTGGGAGGGCACGGATTCACATGACCGACGAGAAACCACGAATGTTCAGCATTGAGCGCGGTCACCCACTGTATGCATGCGAGGGTTATTTATTGGTGGGGAGAGGGGGGGGGGATGACGGTAAATTACGGACAAATCAGCGAGTCTGCTCAGTTGCTGGCTGCGTACGTTGTGACTGGTTTTATCGCATACATACCAACACGCTCCATAAGAGCCGTCACGGGCCACTGGCAGTGCATGCAAAAATAGTCAGATTCATTTTCTCATACTCTGAACGCCCTGTATCGTCTAATACGACAACAAAGACATCTTGCAATGCAGACTCTTGTAACACTCACTCCACCTATAATAGCCCACGCACCTCTCCGCCAGGCGGGGATGAGATGCAGTATCCGAAGGAAGCGGCGGTATAAGAAATAAAATAAAAAAAATAAAGACACTCATTTACAGCTTTGGCGACACCTTGACCAGCTGGCTCCCTCTCTGGAGCGACGCGGCGGCATCATTGACGAACTCATCCACGATCTCCTTTGCGCTCTTGTTCTCATTGACGACGGCGGCGCACTGGCCCATGAGGTAGGGGCGGAACTGGTCCATGAGGTCGTCGACATCGACGTCGTCAACCTTGGCGCCGCCCACGTCGAGGCCCTTGGGGGGCTCCTTCATGTCGCCGCTCATGACGCTGTCGAGGTCCTTCTCGTAGGGCAGGATGCCCTTGGAGGTCAGCTCCCTGATCTCGTCCTGGCGCTGGGTCTCCCAGTTGACGATGTAGGGGTTCTTGCGGACGCGCAGGGGGCGGCCGGTGAAGATGAGGGTGCGGATGGTGTCGTCGAAGCCGGCGGTGCGCACGGCCTCCTTGTGGGACTCTGGGGCGCCGGCCTCCTTGGACAGGATGAAGCGGGTGCCGACCCAGACGGCGCTGGCGCCCATCATGAGCGAGGCGGCCAGCAGGTTGCCGTTGTGGATGCCGCCGGCGGCGATGACCTGGACGGGCTGGCCGGTCAGGGGGCTCTTGTGGCCCTTGACGGCCTCGACGACGGCGGGGATCAGGATGGTGGTGGCGACGTCGCCCGTGTGGCCGCCGCCCTCGCCGCCCTGGGCACAGATGATGTCGACGCCCAGGTCGAGGCACTTCTTGACGTGCTTGGGGTGGCCGATCATGTTCATGTACAGGATGCCGTTCTTGTGCAGGCGCTCGACGACGTGCCTGGGCGGGACGCCGACGGCCGAGACGAAGAGCTTGGCGCCGCTCTCGATGACGACGTCGATCAGCTGGTCCAGCTTGCCCTTTGTGTAGTCGTAGTTGGTCTTGCGGGCGCCGCCGCCGACCTGGGGCAGCAGCAGGTCGACGCCAAACGGCGCGGACTTGTCCTTGAGGTACGACTTGAGCTCCTTGATCTGGTCTCTGAGCATGTCCGGGGTGTAGGTGACGCCGCCGATGACGCCCATGCCGCCGGCGTTGGTGACCGCGGCGGCCAGCTCGGGCCCTGCGGCAACGTTCATGCCGGCGAGCAGGACGGGGTGGTTGATCTTGAACAGATCAGTGATGGGAGTGCGTATTTTCTCTGTTCCTCCGGAGAGGCTTGTTGTCAGCACGTGCCAGGGGACCAAGGGGGGCGGGGGGAGATGCCGTGTTGAGAGTACGTACGCGGTGAGGCCATCTTGACGGTATTTGCTCTCGTGGTTTGGACGGACAGGCTGGACTCGACACTGGTTCCAGAACTGAGAAGGGAGGGGGGTCGAGCGAGCAGAGAGGCGAGCAGAGAGGCGAGCAGAGAGGCGAGCAGAGAGGCGAGCAGAGAGGCGAGCAGAGAGGCCAGCAGAGAGGCCAGCAGATGGGAGGATATTCAAGAAGTGTGTCCGCTGGGAGGAGAAGCGGCAGGCGATTGGGTGTGGAGAAGCGATCCGGGGTCAGTGAGCCGAGGCACGTGGTCGCAGGCTCGCAGCATCATGGCCGTGCAGATGTGCCGAGGCATTGTCTGCTCCAGTTTTGCTACCACACCACCGTCGTCTGACACTCACCCGCTCGCTCGCTCTCTTTTGTTGGTGGTTGGTTTTATCATGTGCACTGATTGACTGACCTGGGCCCTCCCGGACGGAGTAGTTGATTGCGTCGTCAGCCAGACCAGGAAGCTCGAGAGCGCCTCAACACGTCCGCGCCCTGATCCAACAGCCCCGGACGCGTGTGCCCCGCTAATACCCGGTGCCGGTGCCAGTTCCCCATATAAATCCCGCCCGCTCGGCTCGACCTGAGCCTCACTGGGCGGGGACTCTCAGCTACTACCGAGTGTGTGTAGTGTGTGTACCGAGTACGGGGTACGCTACGGAGTACACCCACTACCGTCAGGCCTGTCCTGTTAGTGGTCTCGACCTGCTGTTTCGGGAGCCGGCCAGGCCTGCCAGCCGACATGTCAGCACGTCTCACCCAATCATGACTCGATCCTCTCGGGAAACGGGTCACTTGCGAGGCGATTCCGGAAGTGGTAGTTCTCGTCGACCTCATCTGCCTTGATGAATATGAGAGCCTTCTCATCTGCACTGCCACCGCGCTCCTTACCCTCCGGAACATGTAGCCATGTCTCTAGGGCGCCGCTCTCGAGGCCTGCAACATTCCAGGCCCGCCCCCCCTCCTCCGCTGTGGTCAGCGCCCGAGGAAAATCCTTCGCGTCCTCAACACCAAGGCCCAGCCCCGCCTCTCACCAGCCCCAGGCCCCGAAATCCTTCACCCGTTACACATTGCCTGCGCACATCCGGATAGACCGTGCCCGCGACATGACCGTCGACAAGCGGCCCCGCAAGGCCTACGTCGCCCTGGGGAGCAATCTTGGCGACCGCATCGCTGAGATTGAGAGGGCATGCCGGGAGATGGACGCCAGGGGCATCACCGTCACACGGACGAGCAGCCTGTGGGAGACGGAGCCCATGTACGTCACTGACCAGGATCGCTTCGTCAATGGAGCCTGCGAGGTTGGTCAAGCCCCTTCTCAGACTGCGCCCCCTCGTGCGAGCGGCCAGTAGACTTAGACGGAGCAGGTCGAGACCACCCTGGAGCCTCTGGACCTCCTGGACCAGCTGCAGGATATTGAGAATTCCATGGGCCGCAACAAGGTGATTGACAAGGGGCCAAGGAATATCGATCTCGATATTCTCCTTTACGAGGACCAGGTTGTCGATCACGAGAGACTCAAAATCCCACACATTGGAATCCCAGAGAGGGAGTTCGTGCTTCGTCCTCTGGCAGAGTGAGTGCGCCCCCCCTCCCCCCAGTATTTTCTTTCTTTTTCTTCACTTTCAAGGCTCACGGGATACAGACTCATCCCCACCAAGGCCATATACCCACAAAACCCCTGGAAATTCACACAAGACTATCTCAATGAACTCCCGCCCCCAGCATCACCCCTGACGACGCTCACGCCCTTGTCGGCCTCCCAGCCACCTCTGCAGCCTCTCAAGCCCTCCCGCAAGACCCACGTCATGGCAATTCTCAACATGACCCCGGACTCCTTCTCCGACGGCGGTCTGCACCCGGCCTCAACACCGCCGGGCCTCGCAGATACCATCCGCTCCTTCGTCGCCCTGGGGGCAACCATGGTCGACGTCGGCGGGCAGTCCACCGCGCCGAACCGCCCCGAGGTCACCGCCGAGGAGGAGCTCGCCCGCGTCCTGCCCGCCATCAAGCTCATCCGCTCCATCCCCGAGGCCGCGGGCGTTCTCATCAGCGTGGACACGTACCGCGCCTCCGTGGCTGAGGCGGCCGCCCACGCCGGCGCCGACATCATCAACGACGTGTCGGCCGGCGCCATGGACCCGGACATGCTGCCAACCGTGGCGAGGCTGGGCAAGACGGTGTGCCTGATGCACATGCGCGGCACGCCGGCCACGATGAGCAAGCTCAACGACTACGGCGGCAGCGACGCGCCCAGCGGTGCCGCGGGGGGGCTCACGGGCGACGGGCTCATCCCCGCGATCGCGCGCGAGCTCCTGGAGCGGGTGGCGGCCGCCGAGGCGGCGGGCGTGCGCAGGTGGCGCATCATCCTCGACCCGGGGCTGGGCTTCGCCAAGCTGGGCGAGCAGAACCTGTGCATCCTGCGGCACCTGCACGAGCTGCGGGAGTGGCCCGGGCTGAGGGGCCTCCCATGGCTGGTGGGCCCGAGCAGGAAGAGCTTCGTGGGCAAGTTCACGGGCGTCTCGCGGCCCGCCGACCGCGTCTGGGGCACGGCGGCGACCGTCGCGGCGGCGGTCGAAGGCGGGGCCGACATCGTGAGGGTGCACGACGTCAAGGAGATGGGCCAGGTCGCGAGGATGTCCGATGCCATCTGGCGGTACTAGGAAAACCGAGGACGCGAGAGTGAAAGTGTGTGTGAGAGAGGCTCGCAGTATGGGTGAAGGGGCTTCGGGCGGCTCTTGGTGGGCTGCTCCCCCACCCCCCCGGCGAATGTGGCTTGAGATCTCACCCACAGCAGGCAGGCTCAATGAGACGGGTGCGCCAGAGTATGTATGGTGTGCATAGTGCCAGCTGTAAAAGATCAACGAAAGATAAGAATAGAAAACGGTTTTATGATCGCCGCGCTGCATGTGGCTTTGGATCGGGTGCACCACACTCATTTCCCCACAAATCAATTCCGTAAGTTTCGTCGGCGTGGAAAAAAAAGGGGGGGGGGGATTTAAGCAGCTTGCCCTGCTGCATATCACGGGCAAGAGACTGCGGTCTCGAGGTGTGAGCAGCTAATCACAGCGCTTTACCTACCCGCCTCGGATCACCGCCAGGTGCAGATCCGCCTCCCCCTTGAAGCTTTCCCGCATGTGCTGCTGGGTGGCCGCGCTGGACAGGCCCATGGCCACTTCCACCACTCGCTCCCCTCCATTATCGTAGATCGTGCGTGCACGGCGGAGGATAATGTGTGCGTGTGTGTGTGTGTACCGCAGCCAGCCGCTTGTTTGGATGCGGGGAGGAACATGTCCAACAATGGAACCTTAGCATCGTCAATATTAAGGCTGGGCACGCGAAGTGTTGCCCTGGGACGAGTTGAGCATGTGCCTGCCTCCTCGCCCGGGCGTCGTGCGACGATGATCATGAATGGGATGCCACCGGGGTGAGTCGATATTGATGGCTTCGCTTCGCGATCAGGCCCAGAGACAAATACAATAAAATAAAACTCATTTGTCTTCATTCGTCCCGACCCCCCCCCCACCTCCTTCCAATATCATATGTTCGCCGCGACAGTAATATCTCACCTGCTGCCTGCATATATCTTTTAGGGAAACGGTCGATAAATCACAACTTTGAGAGAGAGGGAGACTTGGGGGGGGGGTTAATCTGCACGATGCGTCCAACGTACTGAGGGCAGACCACCGATGTCTTTCGCTGTCGCGTGACCAGCTTAGGAGTCATGCCCGCAGCCGGTGAAGCTGGACCCTCTCTCCCAGTCTAAATGAGAGGGTTGAAAGTATCGACATGTACACTTGCGTCCCCAAGGCGATTGATGAGGCGATTCACATGTTTTCCTTCTGCAATCCCCACGCATTTCTGGAAAGACGTGCCGCCGGGGTGGGGGGGGGGGACGATGTCCGCAACCCAACAACGCATATGAGCAAGCAGCCAGAAGAGCATTGATGCGCTGGCTTCGCTTGTTGAGGAATGTAGAGAGGATGGCCCACGATCGAACTTTATGGTTTCGAATAGGAACCGAACCGCTGGGAGTTCACGAGGAGCCCAGGAAATCCTTGTTAGCAGCGGTACGGATTGGAACACTCCAAAGTGCAGAGAAGACTCTGCCGACAGTTAAAGAATGAGCCCCTGTTTCTTCCCGAGTAAATCTGGGATGGAGGCATGATTGACATCAAACGAGATGTGGTTAGCATAGGGTGTGGATAAGTGGTATGCCTGGATCCCTTGCAAAATGATAACAGAGCACTGAAAGGAACCTTGTTCCCATGCAGTGTCAAGTTGCGAATAGGGACGAGAATGAAGCTTTTTGCATGGAGGTTGATCGTTAACAGGTCTATTGATCTGTGCATCTAATGAAATTCCAGCTCCGGATCCGCCTCAACGACGATAGGGTGGCCTCTGCCAGCCCTTCTCGCCCTGATTATCCTTTCCGTTATCCTCGCCTCGTCAATCAACCCCCTGTACCTGTCAACCTTGTTAGACTCGTGCGCCGCTGGAGGCGCATAGCCCGTAGTCATGACGATAGTCTCTATCTTACCCCAATCACCCACCCAGTCGATCATGTCCGTCTCATCATTCGGACCATGGGAATGGCACGTGAGCGCCTTTGCCCACGATGCACAGCCCGTCAGGTCCAGATATTCCAGCCCGTAAAGGCTCCTGCTAAGCTTCCGCAAGACCAGAATTGCCTCGGACCAGTCGTCGTCCAGGGTGTGGCTATAAGGATTCCGACCTCCGTACTGGAATGCCTGGCCCTGTGCACCAACCACCCTGGCAAATGTTGCGTTCGGAGTCAGGGAGGGTACCGGCCAGTAGGCAAGGTTGAGATGGGTCAGGGTCGGTAGGTGTGAGGAGAAGGCGAGAAGTTGCTTCCAGGAGCAGACAGAGCTAGTCTCCGGGCTCGCGGCCAGCGAGAGATGCGTCAGGTTTACGAGAAGAGGCCGAGGAACAACTGCGGGCTCTGGGGCGTCCCATGAGTCCAAAAGCGGAGCATCGTCGTCATGATTTGTGGGAAATAGGAAGGACGAGAGCTCACGAAGCTTGATAGACTTTTCAACCGATTTTGAAAGATCCAGATGAGTGATACCCTCATTCAAAGAACTGGGGCTCAGCGAAGGCTCTAGCGGGGCTTCGTTGCCGGCATCGTCTTCAGGGACTTGAGGTAAAAGCAAAACCTTCAAGTCCATTAACGACAGGCCTGGCTCGAATATCATGTTGATATAGCTAATAAGAGCCATTCGAACCCGATCAGGCAGGTTGAAAATGTAGTAGAGATTGTAGGACCGCTGGTATTCCCAGTCAAGGGCCATGGCACTTAGTGCAATGTCCATCAGACTCCGCTCCCCTGGCCGGTAAAGACCAGGGAGCAGTCGCTGTCGGTACAGCTCAGAACTATAGCCGTTGGGATCGAGCCTCGGAGCATGCCGCGACGACGATAGCCAGCTGCGCGGCGGCGCTGGACCGGCTGGCAGCCTTCGGCCCTGAGCATCAAAACGAGGGGCAAATCGAGGCCGCCTCCTTGGAGGCGGTGCCGGTGCTTCCGGAACGCCAGGCAACAGGATCTGGCGAATCTGTGGTGGCACGCTTGGGGCTGCGATATCTGCAACACTGGCTGAGGTCTGCTGGTCACTACTGTTCAGCCTCGTGCGTCTAAGGGACGCTAGGAGCTGATTCACACTTGGTCGACTTTGGTCTACAAGCCATGAGCGCCACAAAGTCAGCTTGTATTGAGTTACAGTAGGCAGGGAGAAGGGGGGGGGTAACAGTTTTGCCTGCAAAGGGCCTGTAAAGGGGCCACAGGATAGGTAGAAAAGTGGGCAAATGCATCGATGTCGCGGGCTGTGGGCAGGGACCAGCGGCATGAGTTATGAGTTCCGAGCCTACACGGTGGAGAGCTGGGAGAGAGCTGCGAGGGAACGAGGCAGGGACGCTCTGGATCGAGACGGCACTGACACTCACCTTCATTCTGCTGACGCGCGGAACTACTCGCTAGAGAGGCCGGAGCTGTGGACTGAGGTTTGGAGAATCTGTTGGTATGTCTTTTCTTGGGCATAACCGCACGAGGCTGGGCGCCTGTCCTTTTGTGCGACCCAGACACGACAGACAGGTGGGATACCGAGCAGCAGGCGTGGTATTCCTCACTTGCCGCTTCCCGTGACTTGTCAGGTGAGGGATAAGGCCGAGAGCAGGCTCGGGCAATGCAGCGAGTGCACCGGCACTCGCACACAGAGAAAGGGGGAGTGGGGAGTGGGAGGGAGAGGCAGGCTTGTCCTGGGCCAGTGTTGCGAGAGGAGCAGAGACGAGGAAGTAGATGGACAAGAAGATCCCAGACGGGTACTGGCAGAGCAGGTCTGAGTCAAACCCAGGCGTGATACGTAATGATTGAACAAGTACCCAGGCAGCATGTATGTACCATGTAGGATGTGAGAATTGGTCGGGATCAGTCACGATGTCGAGTTTGCCGTGTACCGTAGAGTAGATATTGTACGTGCGGACAAGGGCTCTGCTCTGGGACACCGGATGCAATGGAAGGTGATGTGGATGGCTGGGCTGGGTTCGGGTGCAGTGGAATGGCCTGGAGTGGAGTGGGATGGCTTTGGGATGGGACCGAGGGCGCTGTCGTCAAATGTCAAGCCCCGAGCCGAAGTTGAATCAAGCTTGTGAGGGATCGCGAGACGGTAGCAAGGGTTGCTTGGATGGATGATGGGTGGTGAGTGTGGGTGGATGGATGATGACTGATGACTGATGACTGGATCGGTCAGTCACTGACTGGTTTGATTCGGGAGCCAAGCGAGAGGGTCAATTGTCCATGCTGCAGCCGCTGCAGCCTAGAGATGCTTGGCCCATGCACATCCCCCCTGTGCTTAGGTGCAACCAGCCAGCTTGCCGTGAGTGAGTAGACAAGCTTGTACTCGGGTACCTACTTGAGTGCCGAATAAAGGACTTCATATCCACCCTCACCGTCCAACCACACCCACCTTCCTCCTCTCCCCCCCAAAAAAAAACACCAATCCCCAGATAAATCAAGACCAGGGGTTGATGAAAATAGCCCACAGCCCAGATTATGGAATCTGTGCACACGTTGCAGGGCCCAGGGGTCTCACAGATCTCTGAAGAGCCCGACAAGAGTTCGACCTCGTTACGAAACATATCTCGGCATTGGGTAGTAGTGTGGGAAGCAACTGGGGGAGGGGCGCCTGGTGGGGGACAGGAGGGGGATGGTTGCTAATGCTCGCTCATCACATCCGGCAATTCTAGCCCTGGCCAATAGGTGACAAGACCGTTGACGGCGAGGCTTTTCCACGCCTACGGCTTCCAGAAAGGCTGGGCCAAGCTCACGAGATCTGCCGCTGTGCTCAGGACGTCAAGCTTGAGTCGTGGACGATAGGTGAGGGCTAATAGGACCACCCGTCGGCGGCTTCCGCGATGCAACGGCCATTTCCACTGCGTTCGTGCATCTCTGAGGCAGATTGCTCTAGGCCCTCCGGAGGGGTCCTGCCAACATTGCCCATCAGCTCTGGTGTGTCATTTCGATGGCAGCTCCTGGTGTGGTGTAGGAGCTAGGGTGGTAGAGGCAGCCTCGGGCAGCCTCTAACAGCCTCTGGCCTTGCTTTGGGGGAGGAAGCCCAGGTGCGTGGGCGGAAGAGGAGCGAGAGGGTCAGAAGTTGGGTGACAGAGTGTGTTCGTCCAACTCCGGGCGAGCCTTCCGGGCGCACAAAGGCAGAGCCACCGTCACTCAGCTGCCACCCCTAGTCCTTCTCCCATGCAGAGAGTAACCCCAGAGTCCCCCCCTGACCGCTGCCGTAGGCCCTGCTTGCCGTCGTCTGTTTGCCTTCTTTTCCGCCTCGCCACCCTCCCCCATGCAGAGCGGGAGAGTGGTTCGACCTCCTGCGGCTGCAATGGAACACCAGGGGCGTATTGGATCTCGCGTACCGTGTTTGGTTCTTGGGGGTAGCTGAGACCCGTGACTTGATGCCTGACCGGGTCACGTTTCTTATCACGTTGACGATCAAGTGCTTGCCAGCACGGCGACTCTTCTCATGTACCCATCCGGCCCTTCGGTGACACGGTCGGGGGAAGTCTGCTGTGTACTATCGATCCGCTCTGGACTGACTTGGTTGGTGGATGGCGATCCGCTCGTAACACGGGCTCCAGCTGTTTCGTCATGTTGGTCGGGATATTCCTAACCTGGCCCTGGTCCTGCGCCCCTCGATGTCGGCCTTCCCTGATGGAGCCCTGCCCGTCGCCCATCTGCCGGCCGCAGACGAGGCTATTGTGAGCAAACTGGTTGGCAAGGGCTTGTGGGGCCTCCGGGGATGGCCCGTAGCAAACCTCTTCGGCACCTGCGAGGACGCAAATCATATTGGGGATCAGGCCTCTTCGCACAACGAGTGCTGCTCCAGCAACGCACACTTCCGTTCTGGCCGAACCCCTGAGACATTGTCTCGCAAGGCGAGGGCATTGCTAACTCATTGTCCACATGGCCCGAGCTGCGTGCTGATTGCTGGGTGTCCAGATTTCCTGGCTCATTCCATGCCGGACCGGCAGTATAGCTTCATGGCCCACGCCAGTGTGACGGGCACTGAAACTGCCCCATCTGCAGCTACACACTGAGCGATCTTGATCGTGTGGGCGATGCCAGCCTCGGCCGGGATGCAAAGGAGCTGACCCCAAGCTTTAGGGCCCGTAACACGTTACGGCGAACGAGTGGAGATGTGAGGTTTTAACGGCGGCCAGCATCAGCTGCCGCCGCGTTGTTGACCAGCGGCGGGATCGAGACCAAAGATACCATGCTACTTCCCGGCGTCACCATGGAACCACCATCTGATCTGAAACAATCCGTGGCTGCCTTCCCCTGCAGAACAAGTGAATGTACCCCCATTGCCAATCTCGGCACACAAGATGCCAATCATGATGGCCCCGTGCGCCTTATTTTTGCTGCTCCAAAGGACCCACAAGTTCTGATCCGCAGGCTCATAGCGAGTATCCTCTTCGAACAAGGAGACGGATCCCACGGCGTGCGTAAAGCCTACAGAAGTCTGAGATCCGACTGGTGGATCACATCGTGGCAAAGGCAGGTCGGCGCATTATGACAGCAAAGTAGAATACTTGCGCCCGATTCGGAAACGGTTAGCGAGCTAGTGCGGAAAGAACGGACCAGATCTAGGCGAGGCCAGGAAATGTGGCGATGTAGGCACAAGGAGATACCACATCATGATCCGATTTGAATGAAAGCCTGTTCGGCAGATGTGGAGAGCCAATTGCTGTGACAAGATTGCCGTCAGCAAGGACACTTCCATGAGATCGGCCCTTATGAATGTTTTCTCTTCCGTTTTTGGCGGCCGGATGCGTCCAGTCGTCAGCATCGGACTTGGCTTGGACCAGCTGGGTACATATTTTCCTTGATTTTGCCCCGCCCGGTTTGGAATTCTGTGTCTCTATGAAGGTATCTCAAGGAGATTCGATGTTGGTTAAGAGACACTCACTGTATCGAAAGGTACCATTGATAGGTCCGGCTCTGTCCAAGGTGGTGCTAACATGTAAAACCACTGCGCAAGTATTCGCAGGACCGACCTACTTCAAACGCACGAAGCGAAAGAGTATATCAGGTGTCAGCCCTGAGTTGCCGTTTCGTACCAGTAAAAGACTGCCTAACTTTCTTCTAAGTTGCCACGTTCGATGTGAACTTGATATTCTCCGGGCAACTAGACCGCGCTGAAATTCTGGTGCGTTGTTAAGAGAATTTTGTTTCGCTTTGCGCTCGTCGCCAGGTGTGCAGAGACTGCAAGTAATGTCCTTGTTTGCTTGATCGGCTGGTGTGAGAGTAGGTTGTGGCCGTCGGGAGATTCTGACTGAGCTGCCATTATCGACACACGGGCATGACGCTTTCGCAGTCTCGGCACCCCAAACATTCCCTGACAAAGATGCCTAACTGGGCTTCAGGGTCCTTCTAGGGCCCATGGGCTGGTGAAACGACTCCAGTGCAATGGTAATAGCAGTTTGCAACTGCTGACCCTTCAAGAAGGCTCTGGAATAACAGGGCCTGGATAAGCAACTAATTTGCTGCCGACGCCAGCTCCTGTCCAGCGAGAGTCGCCGTGTTAGGTGCGGAGTCACCACCAGACACAAAGCGCAGATGCTCGGGGCACCAACGACATCATCCCCGCGATTGTAAACGTTTGTGTGATACGTCCTTTGGCCAATTGCCCCTCGTGATGTCCCATGTTTGGTAAGTGACCTGGAAGAATCGACCGCACTCCTGGACAGTTGAATTAGAAGTTGGGAAATACGGAAGTCGTGCCACGAAGTCACGCCGGAGCTGGAAGTCCAAGGTTCTCCCGGCAGGTAAAGGAAGCCAGCTCTGGCTGGATGGGAGAGCACCATCGCAAAACGCACAGCCTGACGATGAGACGGTTGTGGGTATTCACGAGATTGTACCCTGAATACGCTTGTACATGCAGCATAGGATGGGGAAATGGCTAAAACGTGTGCTGCTCATGATGCATGTCAACCAGTGACATCGAGCAGAACTGTTGGCGTCGGGAGTTGGGACAGGTTCATTGCAGATGCTTTACCTTTTGGAATTGCAGTCGAGCATCTCCGCGCCACTTCCATCGCAGCTCCGCTGAACCGGGCCAGGCGCGCTGGCGGCGTCGACGCTGCAAAACCTGAAACCAGCCGCGCTGTCAAAGAACGTCAATCCATCCTGTGCAATCATTTTTTTTCTCTAGTGTACCGGGCCCTGCTGTGACTGAGGGGTCCGGGACTGGGTCGACAGCGGCTTGATGATAGATCGTCGGTACCTGGCGGCGACCCGGCTCTGTGTTCCCTTATATGCTTGCCAGAGTCCTAGACTAGTACAATAGCGTTGTCCGGGTACTGGGTTGTGTGACACACCGGAAACTGCGAAATGACGACTCGTGGAGGCCAAGATGCCTCTTCGCATGAGTGGAGGGGAAGGCCGAAAACCCACAGGCTGCGCTGAATCGAGAATGAGCTTCACCACTGCACGCACGGGAAAACCGCAGGCCAGAGACTGTGGGCTATACACCCGGTGGTTTGCTTCCAGGGCCTTGCTGGACAAGACGCATTGCCGGTGTACAGACAGACACGCGCGGTGCTGGCTGAACACCGGTGATCAAAGACGCACTGCTGAAGGCTGCATTTCCTGCTCTGCTGGCTTGGCCTCTTTCCTTGGAAAGACGTAATAGGTACTCCGAGCTCGTCCTGGCAGCCTCTGGGCCGGTGGTGGTGATTTTGTGGCTCCGTTGTGAGATATAAGGAGCCTTAGCGGGTTTGTCTTCTGCTCCATGCTATCGGGACTCGATGATGCTGTGGCTGAATGGCAGTAAATGCTGCCTCCCGACCTTTGCGATTCAGGTATGAGGCACGCACGTAGCTGGATACTTGGCGAACAAGAGGGCTGCACGGAGAGCAGATGTAGGCAGGGTCTCGATCCACACTAGGATCACATCCAGGCCTCAGGCCGGGCCTGCCGCGCTGTCAGACTGGTGCTGCCCGACGCCGGTTTGCCTGGTGCATCCAGCCAATTGTTTGGAAGCGGACGACGCGGATCGGTGGGCCTTGACCGGTTGAGGAGGGGAGGAAAAAAATTGATGCTGAATGCTATCTGCAACGTCCATGCGAACTACAATTCAGAAGCGTCGTTTTCTTTGGACGAGAGAGGATCCGGTTGAGCAGCAGTCGACCCAATTGAAAATGGGCGGAGACACTGGGTACAGTACCCTTCGGAGCTAACTCTCTTGGGTAGCATGCAGGCTGCGCTAAGGCCTCAAGGGTATGATTACATATGGAGTCGCAAGGGGTGGGGGGGCCACCGGTCCAGGCACTTGGGGCTCGAGAACGGAGTACCCTGGTGTACCTCTACTTGATCCCTGCTGCCTTTCGAGGCCTAGCCTTCAGTACCTCAACATGCCCTGGCAATTCATACCCGACAACCACTATGGATGATATCTGGCCGTGGGCTTTGTTGCCAACGAGAGATACTCTAAGGCAGGCGACGCTGAACTCGGAAAGGATCCTGCATGCTATCGCCAGCAGCATCCTGGCAACCAAGTTGTCCTTTTCAGAACGCCAGTGTGCCTTGACCCTGTCCATTCGAATCAAGCACGCCGTCCTCACTGCCAGCCTTCCGATGTGGACCGATTCTTGCATCTCAGCCCGACTCCAACCGACATCCCACGCGCTCCTGGGTTAGATTTCCTGGCAATCGGGAGTCTGTTCTCGTCGTCTCTTTGCAATACCAGCCACCTTGCCGTCGACAAAGTGTTTGGATGACCCCCGTCCCGTGTGACAATTCTAGGTTCCGGCTGCCACCAACTCTGACTTGTTGGATGCGTTCATGCACCCTTGACCTACTTTCTGCGGGACAACAATAACAGCCGTGGACAGCAGTAGCCTCATCTATCGGTGAAATCTCCAGCAGCCGCCATCAATACCGCAGACGGCCCTGAAGTAGGAAGGTGCTGGTGAGCTGTCACATCGCACAAAGATCTAGAGTCTCACGGGCCAAGGTGTGGAAAATCATGGGGTTCGAAGACACCTCGGGGCCCAAGGTCCCCATGCCATATGGAGGCCCTGCTCATTGCAGACCTGGGCCCAGTGGCGGCAAGGCTTGCAGCTTGTCAGCGTGGCTGTGGGTGATACCGCCGCGAGGAAGTGGATCAAGATATGCATCAACTCATTTGAGCCATGAGCCTGGCAACGTCTGCCCAGTCCTTTGTCTTTTCCTGGCATCTCAAGTCACGGCCCGATCCGGCCTCATCCAAGTCTTTGTCGATCGTGCCTGTCCCAGAGGCGATGCGGAGGTTGGTGGTTGACATATATGGCAAGTTGTGTCACCGGTCCCTTTTCGGGCATCATACAGCCGTCCGGGCTTTTACAAGCGTACTTCATTCCCTGCCGAGCAGTCTACAGACAACCAGTTCCTGCTCTAAGCAGTGAAAACACACAGAGACGTCCTCGTCTGCAGCATCTCGGACACATGTCGCCCACTACTCTAATGGGAGCCCAGGCGCGGCTCGCGAAAGAGCCATGTCTGCGGAGTTCGAGACTGTGCCTGGTGGGGAAGAAACGGTCGAGATTGTACTCGTTTGAGACAGGCAAGGGAGACACACCTGCCCAGTCCCCGTGAATGTGGTGATGACGGGGGTTTCGGGGGTCGAACCGCGTCAGATTGGGTGGCTGGCCAAATGCAGGTCAAATCAAAAGCAAACGGACAGCTGCACAAACGATCCGTTTTATGATTCGACCACACCCTCCCATCAGTCCGCAGAATCACCTTTATATTAAGAATCGCGCGGTGCTAGGAAACACGAGAATGGTCGCAGCGCCCGCCGTTGAGGTCACCTTGAATAGTCAGTCTCCCAGGCAAACCGCAGGCAGCAATATGCTTTACCTGAGCACGGCACAGCACACGTTTGCCCCAACCCGCCTCTCTCTCTATGTGTCTCTCCTTATCTTCTTATTTTTTTTTATTTTATTTTGGTCGCGCCGCAGATGGCGGCAGAAAAAAAACCGGCTCGCGGATAATGTCCAACCCTGGACCTTGCCAGTTCACCAGGGAGGGCCAGAGGTTTGCACCGAGGGACCACGACCAGCGGGCTCCGATCATCCCCCATCAATTGAGGTGGAATTCAGACGCCTCGGGTAATGGCTGATGTGATTGGCCCGCCGAGCACCCTCATGCAGGTCATCGAGCCGGCAACATGGGCCATCCCTTGAGATTGCTCGTCCTTCTGGACGACACCTTGCAGAATCCTCCTCGTTGCTTTAACCCCTCTGACAGCCGCACTGGTACCGGCTCATCCTTTCATTGCTTGCCTGGTGGGGTCTAGGGAGCTGTCGTCTACCTGGCCCAGCGTCTTGACGCGCTGGCGTAGGATAGTTCCCGAGGTCCGTTTCATCGGCACTGCTGGCGCCAGCGTTAAAAAGGGCAGTAAGCCGACCGGGGCGAGCAAACGGCGCGCTAGGCCTAGGCCACGCATCCTCGCTCGGGAAACATCACACTCCATTGACTGGGACATGCTAGACTTTTATCAACTTAGCCGGGCCCCAATCCTAGGGCGCGCTCTAAGGCAAGCCGCTCACGTGCAAGCCAAAGAAGTGCCCGGTTGGTTACGCAGAGACACTGATCTCACTGGCGTTCAAGTTTCATGATCGGCCGTTGCCGAACCTGTCAAGCCAGGAAAAGCACCCGAGTCGGGATATGGGATGGCCTCGGGGCCGAAAGCCAGAGGTGCTCTTGGAGGGAGAAGCCTCCACGCTGCCCCCATCTGGCCGCCGGGCTCGCTCGCTCGCTCGCATTGTCGAGGGGTGCTTAGCTGAAATCTCAACGCACGGCGCAAGCGAGAGACGGCACCGGCGACATCCAGTCCCGTCCTCGCATCCTATCATCGCCGCAACCCACTCGTTCTCCGTCAGGCGTCACTGGTGTCGTCCGAGGGTTGATTGGTCGGTAAGTGCATTCATGCTCAGAGACGGACTAGTAACGGGGAGCAGGCCAGACCACACCAGAGCAGACCGTTACGACAATGGACCCTCGCATGGCCAGGCACATTCAATCTAACTTGCGGAGACCAACCTGGGCTGGTGCAAAGACTGCCAGTGTCGCTGCAGCTAGCCGTCGCTAGACCAACCTCTGGCCGGGCAGATCTTTACCCTATCAGCTTGAGAGCCCGTGGCTTGTGGTAGAGAGCATGTCTCAATGGTAGGGTAGGTGCATCTCTGATGCATGGAAGCAGAATGTTTCGAAAACATCGTCTCAGTCCCAGCAGGGGTACGACTGGCAGTTGTGCGGTGCTGTGCCATCGCTACCCGTCGTTACTCGGCGGCCAGCCCGCAACTCGGGGCGCTTCAGGTACGGTCCCATTATCCTCTAGGAGCACAGGGAGGGTAGTTGATATTAGGTCCTCCGCGGCTCCCCCATTGCCAACCGCCTACACCAGACGCTCGCTCGCCGTACTCGTCACCTGGGCAGCTCTGTCACCCCCCCCCCTCTTTCCCCAAGGCGAAATGGCCCCGGCGAGGCTGGCCTGGTGGGAGTCAACTCTCTTGGGGCATATGGCTGTGTTCCGTCAACACACTCGCGAGCGTGGCAGACCCCGTGGTGACGAGGCGATTATGGGGTGCCCGCTGGGGCAAAATAAAGGGGCGAGCAAGCCGTTTGATGGCAGAGTTAGCTCTAGAGACGAAGCCTGCTTTGGGGTGTGGGCCGGCGGCTCCCTGCTTGATTGTCAAGTACGGAGCTTGGTACGAGTTGAGGCTTGGGAATCGTCCGTTGGCAAGAGGCTTTGACCCTGCTACATTGGCCACGGTAACAATACATTGGCTGACCATAGGTACTGCCCTCCCAGTACCAACTTGCTGATGGCGACACATCAGGGTCAACACGGGCAATCTGAACCGGCACTACCCTCTCTCTCCTTCTCTGTGTGTGTCTGTCTGCCTGCCTGTCTGGCCGTCTGTCTATCTACCTCATTCTCTCTCTTTGGCAGGCTGGGCGGGCTGGGCGACGGTACAACCGCAAGGTCCATGGTCGGTCCTTCATCCTTCGCTGCCCAAATTCACCTTGCCAAACTTGGACTCGCAGAGAAATAAGAATCGACCTCAGCGAGGCTCGAGCTCACCCATCTCCACAAAATGTCCCCCCGTGCGCTGCTGGCGTTGTCTTGAAGTCTGCACAACCGATCTGCCTCGAGTTTAAGAAGGCACGCGGTTCTCGCCCCCTCCCCCGTCACAAGCAGGCACCAAACATCTCGAGTCCTCCCATGCCCTTTCAAATTCCGAGCCACTCTCCCATCCGGAACACGTCCTCGACCACCTGTGCGTGTAGTTCTCTGGGCACCCTCCCATCTGATCCTGTATCACTTGTACTCCTTCCGTTGAGCCTCCCACCACCAGCCTCCGGGCCTGTACGAGCCTGTCAAGCCACTGTGCCAGGGTAACAGGAAGCCAACTGAGATAGGTGCCTCACCTTGCGTTGCTTCACATCGCACCTCACCAACCACCAGCCGCACCCCGTCTTGACGTCCTGACTTATCGGTCCACCAAGCTGGCCGACCGTCCATCCACCATCCATCACCTTTACAAGCTAACCAGACATACCCAACACATTGGAACGCCCTAATATCGACCCATACCCGCTGCATCGGATCTCGTACGCTTCGAGACTGATATTGACTACGGGTTTCTCACTTGGTAGGACGCACAGCTTTCCTGCAAGCTTCGTGACTTACTCCTGAGCAGGTAAGGTAGTGCCCGGCAATACATACTTGTCTGCCTCGGGTCTCACGGCGCCGACCAGGACGCAACAAACGTCACAACCAGCAGTCGCCCCAAAACAGGTAACGAACCTGGGGATTACAGCGCTTCAGCTTTGCCCACTTACGACGGCCAGGACGGCATATTCGAGGCTTTCAGTTGGGCCATCTCCGATCCAAGACCAGGGTGGGAAACTGCCAACCAACGCCGTGGCCATCCAACCCCAGGCAACACGGGCAGAGACGAAAGGGCCAGGACCAGGCGAACAGACCCAGAGAAATTACTGCGCACAAGACCAAGCGTCCCCTCCACGCTCCTTATTCCAAACGGAGCTCATCTCCTGCTCGCCCGATCGCGTCGGCCATCTTCTCGAACCCACAGGGCCGCGCTGCAGGCAGCCCATCGCCTCTGGACGGTAATTCCTGCTACTGAGTACATCTTTTCCGCTTCAAGCAGGTTGACCAGAGAACCCGAGTCAAAACAAGTAAGACTTTCCCTTACCTGCCTCGGACTGTATCATGCAATGTTGAGCGAGGCCGCACCTTCGCGGTCCTCGTTGCCGACTGGGGCCGATGGTGGGGGGCTGCTGCTGTCCATGCTACTCAGACGGGCCGTCGACGTTGAAATTGGTGACAGGGTGTGGCACCAGTCATTAATGTTTGAAAGCTCAATGCCTGCTGCCCATCACCTGCGCTCCCCCCCCCCGGGCCTCTCCCGCCCCGCCAGATCTCTCAGCGTGCGAATTAACCGTGGAGAAGCCATGGCATCCCGTAGTCGAGCATGTGCAGGGCTCCACCGGGAGCGGTTTTCTGCTCTGGACTTGGAACAGCCCTGCTGAAGACGACACACTCAGTCGCAGCCTCTCTTTTGAAACAACTGCAGAATTGGAAGCTAACACTGGTTCAGGACCCACACCAACGTACATGTTAGTGCTGTTTCTTCACCGGAGATTGAGACAGGTGACTCGCTGCTTTTGAATGCAGACAGCATATCAAAAAATCCGGGAGAAAGAATAGTGGGGTCGTAAGTGCTTTCCATCGACGTGCATACTGCCCGTCGTTTTCATTTTCCTACGTCTCGGATTCGAACCTCGCCGAGGGGCAAACCCCGAATGGCGGGCGAACCCAGCGCGTCTAGACGCCAGTACAGAGCCCTTTGAGATGAGGAACCCCCCGCGGAGCGATACGAACAACACTCAGCTCGTCCTCTTGGACGCGAGGGACAAGTGCAGCATCCCCTTGAAAACGACCATATTTACCCTGGAAGCAATTGTCCACGCCGAGCGATCTTCCTCGACCCCCTTCTGACCTTCGAGCACGACCACCCTCTGACCCTTCCTTCGTCAATATGCACTGTACTTCAGCGACGTCCGCCTGGCTCTAAGCTTGCATGCAGTCGTCCTTGCTCAAGTCTCGCCCGTTGTCTCCTGCCTCGTTTTGGACCCCATGTTGCCTCGCCTCGCCCCGCTAGACCAAGTGGGAGAACGGCATTTCTTGTTGGAACGCGGGAAAAGTTTCTGAGGTTGATTAGAGGAAATGCTGACGCGTTGCATTCAATCAGAGTAGCTGAGATTTTCCGACAGCACTGAGTGTGAGTGTCAATCGGTCATTAGGAATGACAAGGGCAGAAATACCTCTTAAGGTCAGTCAGCACTTTGCTTAGCAGACCAGTACATGGCCCAAGACTATGCCTGCGTTGCCGTGCCGCTCTTGTGCATTGGGCTCATGCGGCCCAGATATCATCTGACAGGACAAGGAGGCTTCCCGCCTACAGATAGGTTCTGGTTGGTGAAGGGGAGCCAGGCTTCCAAATAATGGAGGCTCTGTCTCTCCCGACCCACGTCAAGCCACCCCTGAAGGCACTAACATGCCCACCCTGCTGCAGCAGTTCCCAGCGAGAAACCTTAGCTAACGATGAGCCCCACGGATGGGGGGCAAGACAGGCACCCTACCAGCTTAATCCCATCGACTGCCTCCTGCGCAACGATTCCTCTCTGGATCGCGGAGAGACACCTCGCATGACTTCACAAATCCCCAAGGTATTTACTCGTTGTTACCCCCCCCCCACCTTCTAATACAGAGCATACATCTTGGTCCAATTTCTGCCCCCGATTCCCTATGCAGTACACCAAAACTCTGCATGATCAATCATTCAGCGCCGCCCCCTACCTTTTAAGAGCTTATTTGTGCGAGATCATCCGCTCGGCAAGACCTGCAACACGTCTTTGCGGTGCCAGCTCTCCTACTACGCGGCAGAGCCCGTGTCGTCATCCAAGGGCATGGCTGCTCAGTTCTGGGAAGGAAGCCTTGAGGCGCTGTTGCGTGTGTTGAAGAACAAGCGGACTGAGACGCGCTCAGAGAGTTTCAGAAGGTGAGTATAGTGCCCCACGAAGCATCTATGTCAGCCCATAACACAGACTCATGTCTCTTTTTCCTGTCTCAAAACCCGGCATCCACTTCTGGTATTTTTCTGCGCGCAAAGAAATTCGGCAGACTTGCCACCCGAGCTCTTCCTTGATTTATAGTGTGCGAATCGGAATTCGTCTGGCTCGCAATTTGGAGGCCATCGCGGCAGAGACCGCTGGCACCATACTACTTTTCTTGTGCATAATGACATCTGCACCCGACCTGGAGTCTTGGCCATGGACTCTTTTTTTCCCCTTCTCTCCCTCTCTTTCTTTCCAATCAAAAACGGCTAGCGGAATCGGTGGGCGTGCAGCTGTACGTTACATGCACCTTGAGACAGGAGAGTCTCCTGTACATCAGTGTAAGCCTGGACGCGCTGTCAGACGATGTATTTGATACTCGCCTGCGCCACCGGGGGCCAAATGTCCTGCAATGTACCCTACGGTAACTGTACTGCAGGGTGCTCTGCAGTGCACACACTCTCCCACGCACACCACAGCCTAACCTCGAGTTCGGGCGTCGGGCTTGATCTGCCTTCACCCTCAAAAGCCAAAGCCTCGCATTCTTACACTGCAGAAATGGTTTTGTTACCCCCGTCTTCCCCTCTCATTCTTCTCACCATCTTAGATTGCTTTGCCGGCCTGGCCCACTATTCTCACACACTTCCTTTGGTGGCTGCTAGACAACTAACCGGAGTTGTGACGGGCGATAGACACGCGCATCAACAACTCGGCTCCTTGCTCACTATTGTGCACCCAGACCTACTGACGACGACTCGGACATGATTTCAACAAAGATGTAGAGCTGCCGATAAGCTACTCATTTTTCCGTGCTTCATTGATTCGCCTCCTCGATCAATCGCTTTGCCGCCGAACCTGACAATTCTCTCTCAATTAAGCAGGATTTCACGTCGCCCTCCTGTCCCGGGCTGGAGTACCTCGACGGTCTACCCAATCATTCTGATATGCGGTAAGTACATTTATCCAAAGTCTTCTGTGCCCGGCAAGCATGAAAATGGCGATCAAGCTGCCTGTGTATTACCCCTTGATCTTCCTGCATTGGATAGTATCTGCCGCCACCAAAGTCCTCTCAAACACGCGTCCCCTGTCATCGTCGAACATATGCCAAATAACAGGGGGGAGAATCGAGACTGCTCGGTGTGCTGGGAAGTGCGTTGCTGCCCCTGTCGATTCCTCAAAACGCACAAAGCAGCCCGCAGATTGCCCACGGCCACGGAGTGCAGCAGGCAGCCAATCCTCCCTGTCCCCGACCCCCCCCCCTTCTCTGTGGCCAGTACTCACGACCTCGCGCGCGCAAGGCAAGGATAGTATCCAGCCCGCCGTAGCGCGGAAAAGTGCTACTTAGGTCGTGTAGACCCCTCCGCCTCATGCCGAATATGGTGTCTGCAGCAGACACCCCGATTCTGTAGTCTGCTGTTACCTGTGCGACATTCTTAGCTGGCAGTACGACAACTTGTCTCACCTGAAGCATTGTGTGTTGCGTACGCATGGGCAACGAATTACAACATCCTCGGTGGCAGGCTTTTCTACAAAACGCTAACAGCGATTACTTGGCGTTGGACTGTTGGGCAGCCTTGCTGATATGTGTGCTCCAGTAGCTATAGTCACGACTCCAGTACCTCCCCTTTGACACTGGAAAGTTCAGCTCAGCCGTCACCAGTCATAAACCTCTATCCTCCGGGCCACACGTCCCTCTTCAACTCGGCGCCACCCTATCCACCCGACAGCGGGGGCTCCTTCTATGCTCCAACCTCTCACGTCTTCCCGCACATAGACCCGAGGTCTCGCCTTGGCTCCAGGTACGAAAACACCCCCCCTCCCCCAAATGACTGTCCTGGCCATCCTGTCCACTCATATTCCCAACCCGCATTGGATGTGTGGACTCACAGCCTGTGTGGGAGTAGCACCTCTACCCCGGGCATGGCACATGCCCTTCGATCCACAACATTGCCGCATCCAGCCACGCGGGATCTCTATACGCCAGCGACGCCCTCTTTTAGGAGAGCACCAGAACACACACCGAGATCTCCGTCCTTCGCAGGTGGGCACCGACGCCGTCCTATGTCACCAGCCCTAAGCCCTAACTTTGGTCTCACAAACCATCCAGGTAATATCAGCAGAGGAGGGATGGATACTCCGTACAATTCCAAGCAGCAGCAGACCGTGCCTCCACTCATGGGGTTGACGATGCATGGTTCTCTCTATTATTCTGATGCCCCAAACACTCCAATCAAGCCTGAACTATTCGGCACAATCGATAAAGGCTTCTTCCTGGCAGAAAACGAGTGGACGTGTTATCGACGGAATTACTTCTCGTGTATCTGCTCATTTACCCTCCAGCAATCGGCGCACCCTCAGGCGACTCTACACTTCACGCCGTCTGGGTCCACTCAGTCTTTTCCAGTTATTGGATGGGCCATGTGTATTTCGGCAGTTGTCTCAGAGAACGACGCGCACACGATTGAGTTGGTGCAACACACTCCGAAGCGGGACAAGGGGCCGATCTCGCCCCCGGAGAAGACCAGGCTGAATCCCAAGCTTCCACAGACGGCGCATCACCCACTGGGCCACTACGCACAGACGGAAATGGGGCTCGGGGGGGCACCGAGGGCCTACGAACAGTCCATGTACGGGCAGGCGCTGCCGCATACCTCCCTTCACGCTTCGCTTCCAACAGAGCACACCTTCGAAAGGATCCAGTTCAAGCAGGCCACTGCAAACAATGGGAAGCGCAGGGCAGCGCAGCAGTACTACCACCTGGTCGTGGAGCTCTTTGCGGACATTGGAGCCCAAGGCCAGGGGAACGACCCATGGCTCAAGGTTGCGCACAGAAAGTCAGCCAAGATGATAGTCCGCGGAAGGTCGCCAGGGCACTATCAGTCCGAGCGAAGGGCGAGCACAAGCAGCGGCCCTGGTGGCTCGGCTGGCGGGATGGGCGGCTACACCGGCGCTGGGTCAACCATGATGGGGGGCGGTTATGGGGGACCGAATGCCAACATGCTCGGGGCCGCTTACGGAACCACTTATGACACTCGGCAAGAACATTACCGCGCGCACAACGAGGCGATCCCCATGGAGCCCATGCTGAGCTCCGAAGAGACCAAGGCGATCCATGAGCCAGAAAAATACCAGTACTACCCCAATTCCATCATCGAGTCTCAGCACGATCCCCGACAGGCGGTCGAGCTGTTCCACCATGCGTCTTCAACGCGGTCATCCGACAACCCCCTGAGGATGGGCAGTGGGTTTGACCTCACCTCGAAGCTCTACCCGGGGCCTCTGTTCTCTGACAGAGCTGGGGCCTGCGGGCGATACGAGGGGAAGTCGACCTCGCACGGCTACTACCCTACCATGATTGCACCACCACCATCGTCAACAGTTGGTCTTCACTGAGGCAGAGCTTCCTTGAGGGCCAGGAACCCTTGGTTCCAACCGAAGCAGGCGGAGGAGCAACCGAGCCGAGTCCCGACTCTTAACCCCCGAACCTCGACGCCTGAACGGCCCGAATCTTTTATTCAAGGGGAAATTCGAACACGGACATCAGAAAAACCTCGATAAAAGCGAACCACCAGAGACATGGGTCTTGTTGTTTATTGCGTTGCTTGAAGGGTCGGAATCAGGGTAGGTCTGGTCCGATGGTTTTTAATGGCGTATGGTTTGGTCTGGGACACGACGGAGCAAGGAGCCATCGGAAAGACAGGGCATTACTGTGGCTATCTCTACATGGGGGATATGGAACAGGGAGCGCACACTTGGGAAAATGATTACAGAGGGCATGGCATCTGCGAGAAATACCCGTTTGATTTGGTCTTCCCTTCCTCCCCGCATCCGTGCTGTCGCAGCTCATTGGCGCGACGAACAGAAACACCGACATTCGCTTCCAGGCGGACATGAAGAATGAAGATGACGAGGAGCAACGGCGACGAGGTTGAAGGAACTGGACGAGTCACGCACGTGGGGCGATGGGTGATAGCCATGGGGAGCGGCCGGCTTTGGTCCTGAGGATTTTGTCGCCGCTCGTCTGGCATGGCTCGGTCTTCCTTTTTCTTTGGGTTTCTGTCTGAAAAACTCTGTCCTTCGCATCACATCAAATCACACACGACCACGACCCCGACACGCCGCCCCTCGCACCCGACGGCAAACGTCTTGCGCGGACTCGCATGGAGGGATTCTGCCACCCTTTCTTTTTTTTCTTTTCTTGTTGTACTTGTCGATTTGCTACAATTCACACAAGCTTTGTCATGCCGATGTGTCACGTATGAAGGAGACTGCACCATCTCGATGCATGGTGCAAGATGCGAGCCGCGGCATGATGTCGGGCAGGCCACTCTCATGAGAACCACGTCCCGGTGGGTGGGTTGCACGTATGCTACCGTGGACCACGGGTACGAATGGGGCCTAGGGCATTTTACTTGCAATGGATAGTCTCATCTTTTAGTCTGATCTACAAGAATCTCGGGAATGGCGTCTGAGTAAACACACGTGTGCCTGGCGTTCGGGAGAGTGCGTTTAGAGCAGAGCACACCATAGTACGGCAGGTTGTCTCCTGGTGTACATAGTACTGAGGCTGGCTGGGGCGTAAGGCGAATACCGGGGGGCAGTCCCACTCACTATTGGCCCTCTGCATGGGGAGGGCCGGGGCTGGGGCCGGGGCTGGGGCTGGGGCTGGGGCCGGGTTTGAGTGTTTGCTCGTCCAGACTCCCGTGTTCCTTGCATGGGGATCGAGGGAAACAGAGACGGCGGTGAAAGTGGGGCACCCAGACAGCTCCAGCTTGAGCCCGGGTGGTGTGGGCATCCACAATAATCCAATCCGACGGGCTGATGTTGGGACAGGATCCCGAGGGCTGAGGCGCGCGGGAGGGCACAGCGCGGGCACAAGAGTAAACCCCCACTCAACGCCCCTCCCCAAACGAAAACTTTCCTTTTGCAATACGAATGGGGCGAACCTGACCGAGGGGGCCTTTGCCAAGGAAATCGTTGCGGCTCGGGTCCTTTTGCCTTGCAGCGCTGGACCTGGGGGCCTTGTCCGGGGTGCGGCTGCTGGTGGTTGTGCTGAGGGTTTGGAGGCCGAGATAAGCACCCACCCAAACACCCACCCGTGTTGACTACTGCTACGTAAACGTGCATTTCTTGGAGTGGGCCGCACAGCTGTAGGCACGGCACAAGGCCAGCGAGTTCTCGTGCGCTCCGGTGGAGGGGTCGGAGATCATGACCGGCATCGACATGTCGAGAGTGGGTACCCAAGGGGATGGCCCTTGCTTGCCTGCCTGCATATGTCGTTTTTTGTCTTATTTTTAGTGTTTATCGTTTTGCACGGGGAGAAGGCCTGAGAGCCAGCTGTAGAGAATTGCCATTGCCATCATCATCACCATTGTGGTGGACGATGAGGATGATGGTTATCATTCCTCGAGTCTCCTCGCTTTCCCTCGCAGCGACACAGGGCGGCGGACTGACGTCCAAATAAGGTTGTGGCTAGTTCCCAGTCCAGGTGTCCATCGCGCTCGAGCATCCGAAAGTTTAAAATGGAGCGAAGGGACACGCGGACAGACGAGCGAGTCGAGAGATGGGCGCCGGGGTGGGCAAGAACAGGGGGAACGGGGCTAAGCGGGCGAAACGGAGGAACGGGAGCCTTCCGCAGGGGTCTCTGACTTTTGACGGTGGGGAAATTCGCGAATGGTCTAGTTGTGGTATAGGTGGTGTGCACCAAGACAGCTGGCAGGCCACAAAAGCGTAGGCTATTTGTTTGTTTATTAGTCTAGTCTGCCTATAACACTGGCCTGCTAGCCCGACTGCCTCGCAGTGCTAGGTGCAAACAAGGTAGAGGAGAGTGGCCCAGGTGGTGCAGGCAAACAGAACAAGCAAACCCTTGGCTGCTTGGCGGGCGGGCTGGGCCACCCATGCTGCCACCTACTCACCTTGTCGGCCATTTACCACACCACCACACCATCAACATCACCACCACCACCACCTCCTCCTCCTCCTCCTCCTCCTCCTCCTCCGCACCCTCACGGTGCTCTGCTACTACTACTCTACTACTCTACTGCTCCTCGCTTGCAGCCCCGCATCCTCCTCCACGACAACCCTGCATCGTCCCTAGCCTCAGCAGAGCATCAGAGGCAGCAAGCGGCAGCAAGCGGCAGCAAGCGGCAGCAAGCAGCAGCAAGCAGCAGCAAGGCCATCCATCAGATGTCGCCCCACGCGGTCATCAGCCAACCTCTCCAGTCACGGGCAACACGGCGCACGGCACACGGCCTGCTGCTACCGGCTACTGCGACACTAAGCATCGCAATTCATGCAACCTGTGCCCGCCGTCGTGGCCGAAGGGTCTCGGGAACATCCATCCATTCAATCCACCACCACCACCATCGCCATCCCACACGCGCGTCCTGCGACAATGACGGTACGTCTCACCTCCACACCCACCCACAAATCTCGCCGCCCCGCCATGTCGCTCCATCTCTCACCCATCTCACTCTACAAAAGCCCTGGCCTACGTACTTAGACCTACCTACCTACCTAGATGGATACTATGCGACACAAACAATCAGGCAGGCCGCGTCCCCTGGGCCAGATGCAAGTGCTGCTGCAGCGCCTTGTTGCATGTCCCGCCGGACGTACAACTTCTCTGACCGAGTCTTTCCTTCTCCTCTCCCGCCAGCCAGCCACCCGCGCCTAGTCTCACCTGCATGAGGTCTGGCTTCGACCATCTGCCATCCACACCCCCGAGTCGATCCTGGTCTCCGTCCCGTCCGCCACGGACCATTGTTTCTGCTCTTCTCTCCCTCCCACTCGTCAGCGCCGCCCGGCGTCGTCCTCGGCCTAACCAGCTCTGGTGCTGGTGGTGGGCTTGAGCTCTCTGTGTATATGTGGTGGAGTGGAGTCTGACGTTGAAGAAATCTCGATGCCAACGTCGCACAACCTCATCCCCATCAGCCCTACCAAGCTGGCCTCGCCTCGCACTGCGTCGGCACTTTTTATATAATCTTCTTTTTTTTTTTGTTCCCATGTATTTATTTATTGCTTCCTTTTTGTTGCTCAGATGCAAACAGCGCCGGCTGACGCGGTCTCGTTCCTCTCGACCCTAACACAATTCCTATCGTCGTCCTATCCTGTCCCCTTCTGCCCCGATGTCCGTGGCTTGCGCCAAGATCCACCCTCCCGTCTCGTCTCCTTCTCGCGCTGCCCGTTGCTCACTGCTCGCATTTGTGTGACCGGGAGCGCATTAAAAAGATTGTGTCACGTCGGGGAGGGCGGTCCCAAATTTTCTCCCGGGCCCGAGGGGCCACAGAATCACCTTCCCACTCCAAGCTTCTGACCAGGGTCCCACACACACACAGTCTCTCTCTCTCTCTCTCTCTCTCTCTCTCTATCTTACCTTTG